>QAXD01000186.1:506662-539987 GCA_004335575.1 Haematococcus sp. NG2
GGGCGACAGCCGCGGGCCGCCCGCCATTGTGGCCGCCGCGCCCGAGGCGGCAGGCTTGCCGGTGGACGACGCGTTTTCGTACCTCCTGCTGCTCAAGCGGTACGCGTGTACCGCCTTGCTGCAGTTGTACTGCGTTGTACCGCCTTGTTGTACCGCGTTGCTGCAGTTGTACCGTGCTGTACCGCCGTGCTGTACCTCGGCTGTGACGCAGCAGCGGGTGTACTGCAGCTGCAGTGCGTGAAGTGCACCGCGGCTGTGCTGCAGGCGCTGTGCTGTGGCTGTGACGGCTGAGATCTGTGTGTGAAGGAGAATTAGGAGATCGAGGGCACCTGTTGCCGCAAGGGGGGGGGGGTGATGAATGGGGTGTGGTGGTTGCAAGTGCTTGACACTGCTGCAGCATCATGCGCACAGCAGGTCACTGCTCGATCCCTTCCATGATAATGATCATGAGACCATGACCCTCCGAGTGGTCCTGGTCTCGAATCCTGGTGGTGGCGACCTTTCTTTATGGGTATTCGGTAGTATATCGCAGTGGTGGGGCAGGGCCATCCTTCTTGGCGCGTGGAATTGTCCACGTCCATGACCGGTGATCCTTTCCATGCCTGATGACTGTTCCTTTCCATGCCTGATGACAGGTTCTTTCCATGCCCGGTGCTGCAGGTACATCAACTATGGGCCTGCCATGGGGCTGCAACCTGGAGGGCCTGGGGGGCCAGGCACAGGCCTGCCACCCATCGGTGGTGCAGGCAGTAACGCAGACGGCAGCAGTACGCGCGGCACCGTACCGCCCACCCCCAGCAGTACAGGCGGCCTGCTGATGTCCATGCGCGGCCAGCAGGCATCCGCTGGGGGGGCGTAGCGTGAGAGTGTGGGAGTCAGAGCGCAGCATGCGGTATGGCAACCCGTAGCAGCGGCAGCACGCGCAGCACACACGTCACAACTGCCAGCTGCTGCTGCGCTCACTCAAGAACGCACAGGGACAGAGTCAGGGGGAGGGTTTTTCATAACATCCTGGTATTCTGATGGTAGATGGGATGTATCCTGCCTCTGGATCAGCTGCAGAAGCCACAGGACCGGCCCCCACCTTCACTACAGTTCAACTGGCTCAAGGGCCTGGACCATCTAGCAGGTCTGCCACCAGCCCGGGCACACACAGCCATCTAACATAGTATTTTGAGACAGCGGCATCCTGAAACAGCGGCATTCTGAAACAGCGGCACATCACGCTCTATGCAACTGGGCCTTTGGTTTCACGCCACAGGGCGCTGTCGCGGCAGTACCGTTGCCTGGCATGCAGCTTTGAACCAGGCTCGGCTCTCTTATCTCAACCTGTCAAGCTCCGACAGCACCTGAAAGTTATGATAGCTCAACGTGTTGCCAAGCGCCCCAAAGTCTGCCTTGACCGCACGCCGGAGGGCAGACAGCTGCTGCATCTCTGCCAGCAGTTGGAAGATGTGACAGACCCATTGTTGGCTGAGCAGCGGCAGGAGAGAATGCACACGGCGTATGGTTGTTGGTGTAGGCATGAGCAGGGGCAGGCCAGTCAAGGGCTGGTCAGAAGCTGCAATTGAGCCTGCAGGCGTGTAACTGATGTAGCATGTCCCAGAATGAATCACCTCATACACATGGTCCATCCATGCCATGCAACAAAAGCAAATGCAAAGCATGCCACCCCAGTTTCAAGACGCCTGCAAGCTGAATGGTGAAATTTGAGACATGGCACATGGGTCCAACGACACGTGTGCACACTGTGCAGTGTATCTCACTGCTGTTACAGCATATCACTGCTTGATTGCTTGATAAAATGATGCACTGCACAGCAGGTGGGTGCTGTTGGGCAGAGTTGAGCAGCAGAGCGCACGAGACGGCGCTGAGATGGTCCAGATGGCAGTTTCATACTTCACCATTTCATGGGAATTTTCATCCAGCAGCTGCCAGCACAATGATAACGCATGATGATGACATCCAGATCACTGACCAGCATAACCACCTGTCATGCATGTACATGGTGCGTCGGTTAGCTGTTGCCTTTGCGGTGTGTGCTCCTAACAGGTGCAGAAACATCTGTGAAACGCCGTGTTATTATTATTATTATATGCATGTACATGCTGCCTGGGCTGATGTCTGGCAGGCTGGGAGTTGGCGGTCCAGGTTCGTCAGGTTTGGTTACTCCAACTTAGACACAATGGTCGTGCTGCTCACTATCTACTCTCGGATCACAACTGTTGTATGTTGTTGTTGGTGGTGGTGTTACACCGTAAGCCAGTCAAGGGCTCGGATCTGAACAAAAACGTTGTCATGCATTTGACTGTGGACAGGCAGCAGAGCAGGCATGCTGCGCATGCGGCTCGGGCAGTGCGCTTGCAGCTGGAGCATGCTTACAGCTGTGGACATGCACTTGTTTGGAAGGCGGAGGGGTGCCGACCACACACAGGGGTGCCAACTGAGCACAGTCATTTGAGAATGTTATTGTTATTACACCATAAGCCAGTCAAGCGGTTCTGGGTGGGCACAGTAACAATCAACTGAGCAAAAGAACAATGAGATCACACAGGGAGGCAGAGCGAGGAGGCACAGCGAGCCATGCCTTCCTGCCACCACGCAACTAGGCAACACTAAGCAGGGCTGGCATGGAGCCAGCACCCTATCATAAAAGGTCAGAGGAAGTGACACGGCTACCCAAGTGGCGCATGCATGCATGGAGAAGACACCAGCACGACAACTGTCCCACAGCAACCCATCGCGCGTTACCAGTAAGCCGCCCTGTAGTAAACCCTAAACCCTAAACCCTAAAACCTACACCCTAAGCCCCCAACCCCACACCCCAGCTCCTAATACCAGCTCATCTCACGTGCTGTATTGCCCCTCCTCGTGTGCAGCCTTGAGCTGCTCCTTCAGCAGGGGCAGCGACAGCACGTCGTTGTAGATCTTGCGCTCCTCGCGCTGCTTCTTCTTCGGCCGGCCCTCCTCCCCGCGCGCTGCAGCGGCCGCAGCCGCCGCCGCTGCCGCGTCCTGCTGCGCCCGCTTGCCCCGCGGCTTGTGCATCGCCATGCGCTCGCCCATCTTGCTGCGCACCAGCTCCGAGACCGCCTCGTACTCCTGCCGCTTGCGTGGGAAGTTGAGGAGCTCCACCTTGGCACGGTAGGCCCAGGAGACGCAGTCCCACGCCTCGGCCGCCTCCTCAGGTGACTTGTACACCCCCAGCTGGTGCACCATGCCGTTGTTGCAGTACTGCGCGCGCCACCGCAGCGCGCCGATCTGCTTCACGCCCTTGTACGCCTTGTGCTGGGCCGGCGGCTGCGGCATGGCCCCACCATGCCGCCTGTGGTCCATCTCGTCATCGTCCTCCGTCGTTTCCTCTGTGCCTGCCCCACTGCTGGTGCCGGGTGCCGCCTCTGCCACACGTGAGGGTGCTGCACGTGCAGGGGCGGCTGTAGCGGTCCGCCCCCGGCCCCTGCCCTCCCCATGGCCACCCTTTTCACCGTTCATCTCATGGTCCCCATGTGCAGCTGCCAGGAGGTCTTCCAGGCTCAGCTTGGGCCTCTTTGACCCCGGCCCTGCCTCTGCCTCCCCCTCATCGGATGGGTCCCGCTCTCGGGGCATCTGCAGCAGAGGCACACGCTGTGGCATGGCTCCCACCGCTGCCATGGCTGCGAACTGGTCCTCTGAGAGGAGGATGGGGATGCTCACCAATGTGTAGTTCATGAGCCCCCTTTTACACCTGCAGTCATGGGAGTGGGGCATGGGGCAGGCTGACCAAGGTGCGCTTGCATGGTTCATGCATGCTGCCATGCGCGTGCGACGCACAAATGCAGCAGGTCTGTTGCACAGGTGCGCGTGCTTTTGGGCACTCAAGTACATGCGTGCATGCGCTGACATGCATGCACCACCACACCTACAGGTCTTTCCAACAGGATGAAGACTGGAGCGGACGACAGCCCGGACCGCTTGGAGCTGGTACTCGGACACCTCAAAATCAAGCCACCTCTGCTTCCAGCTGGCTGGTCAGCGAGCAAAGGCCTTTGACGCCAGGTGCGCAACGACAGGCCTGAACGAGCCAGGCACCGCGGCCGCAGCCTTATCAAGCGCCACGGAGGGCTAATAACCAGCTGATTGAGTGCCCGGGCGCGACAGTCGCCAAAGACTTTTGAGGAAGGTGGTGGAATGCTGTTAGAAAGCTGTAACTAAGACCTTGCTGTGTTTATGAAAGGTACGGGGGACCAGCTCCACTGGAGGACTTGCAATTGCGCTTGCACGCCGATGACCATGAGGCCATGACATGGTCTTGATGGCGGTCTCGTCCGGTGGCCAGATCATGCGCAAGAGCATCCTATACGCCAGTTCTGAACATTCATGTGACTTGCTGTTGCGCAAGATTGGTCCTTGGGGTGCTGGCGTCAGCATGCGGGAGCTTCAAACGGAGCGCACGCGACCCATGGAGGTTTCGTGATGCGGTATTTACGTACTTGGTTGCGTTGATCGGAGGCTGTCATCATGGCCTCACCAGATGGCCACTCGCCAGGCAAGGCCCGCCTTCAAGCAGCAGCTGCAGCTGTGTGGCCGGACAGCAGTAACCCAGCTCACCTCTGCAGCAGGGCGCTGGTTCAGGTGCGCGCTGAGGCTCTGTGGCTTGCTGCAGCGTGCGCACCTTCAGCAGGGCTGTCATTTCGCGCTCAGCATGCTCGTGCATGCCCTTGATCTACACAGGCCAGAGAAACCCTGTGGCCTTGATGCACCTCTGTGCTATGTGAAGGCACCTGCTGTCCTTGCACGTGAATCCACCCCAGATCTGGCCTGAGATCTAGGACAGCGTCATGCATGCTGCATGGTCCAGCCAAGGTGGGCGACAGATGGACATGTGCAGCCCTTCCATGCACCTGTACGCTTGCGCAGGTGCTGTCAGAGCAGCCTGGGTATTCCATGATGTCTCCACGGCTCGGAGAGACTGTCAGGGACCGTGTTGGCAAAACAACGTATGCAGCGCTTGGGCGGGGACGAACTGCTGGTGAACGACCACTACCCCAGCTCCTGGACAGCCTGGACTGGTGTGTGCGGCGCACGTGGTCAGAGGCTGAAGATAACGTTCGCGTTACGTTGGATGCTGCAGCACTGAAGGCAGCAGCAAGGGCGCGAGAGCCAGGGTTTAAGCCCATGCAGCCAACGCCGAAGCAGCCCAAACCAGGGCAGATCTTCACCACAAACGGGACAGGTCAGCCGCGGCATGCTGATCGCGATCAAGTGGATCTGGATACCGCCTCTGACAACAGCAGGCACCTTGGAGGCAGCACCCACCCTGCCCAGTTGTTGCTGTCGCGGGCACCCACCGATGTCTTGCGCATACTGGTGTGTGCAGCCTTTGGAAGCAGCCATGCAGCCAGAAGTGATGCCCCTACCCATGCGCACCAATGGGCAGCTTATCTCCTGGCCGGTGCCCCACATGGGCCTGCTGGGCCGTACTCCATGCGCATGGACGCATTGTGCGCCGCCATGCGCCATGCGGCACCCCCTGCATGGAGCAGCCTGTGCGCTGCGCTCCCCCCTGCCGTGCAGTTTGGCTGCATGGGACAGGACGTGACAGCTGCTGTGCTGCTGGGCTGCACACGCGTGCTGACATCGGCTGCTGCACCCTGCGCCGGGTGCTTGCAGCTGGTGAGCGGCACACTGAGTGCTGACCAAGCCCCTGGGGCTGCAGTGTTGGCTCTGGACATCACAGCCCTGGAAGCCGCAGCTTGTGGGTTGGCGGCACAAGTGGGCCTGGCAGCAGGCACAGCCCTGGCTCAGCCTGAACCCCCGCACACATCTCACCATGCAGCAGCGTCTGAAGCTGCGCAGCCGCCAACAGGGTTGATGGACGCGCGCACGGCTCTGGCGGGGCAGATGTTCACAGGGATGGAGCCTGCCACAGTGCTGCGCAGGGAGGCAGCCGCACATTTGCTGCGTGCACCCAAGCCACCGGGTGGTGGCCCCCCAGCAGTGCCTGCACTGGAGCTGGCCCACCACCTGGCGCAGCACGTGCCGGCCGAATGGCTGGCATGCGCGGCGCAGCATGCCGCGCAGCATGCGAGCGCGGCGGCCGGCAGCCACGAGGAAGCTGCGCAGCAGCTGCTGCGGCACGTGCTGGAGCCGACAGAAGCCTTCGAGTTCCCCACGCTCACGCAGCAGGTGGCAGCACCACAGGTGTCTGACGTACCGCAGGCTTGGTCTGGCCCCACCTCTGTGCTGGTACGTACGGCAGCCGGACGGTCCAGGCAGTACAGTACCGCTGGAGGCTGTGCATGTACTGCCTGTGGTCTAAGTACCCAGCCACAATGTGGCGTCACTGAAACGCACGCATATGGTGTTGTGTGTTGTTTGTCTTTCTGGCACAAACCAACGCCTGCTGCACGCGGTCATTGCAGCATCTTTTGTTTGCCCATGCATGCTGTTTGCTTGGCATCATGAGTGTGCCTGTTTGCGTGTCGTGATGTAAATCAAAGCATGCACCGCCGCCGCTGCTGCTCCTGCTGCTGCTCCTGCTCGTGCTACTGCTACCGCTGCTGCCACTGCTACTGCTGCTTTTCATTTTTCTCACTCACGCAGGCAGTGGCGCTCAACATGCGCGGCCTGCTGAAACGTGCCATGGCGCAGCAGGACGCACACCCTGCGGCTGCCCAACCCGCTGACAGCAGCAGCAGCGAGCGCACCCACAAGGGCCTGAGCTGGGTGCAGGTTGCTGAATCCCATGCACCCAAACCGCCAGCCGGCCCAAGGCCAGGCAACCAGGCACAGGCCCAGGCAAGGTCCGAGCATCAGTGGTCAGCGGGGGCGTTGCAGGAAGGGGGTGGCCTGGGCCCCGGTGCCCCGCCCGGGCTGCCGGTGCTGTCGGGGCTGGTGGTTGTGCCTGGGGCGCAACTGAGGATGGTGGAGGCGATGGCTCGCTGCGCCTTCCCGGGCGATGAGCCACTGCCCCGACTGAGGCGTTGTGCGGTGCAGGTGACCGCGAGCGGTGCATGCGGCACGTGAGCATGGCGGTGCATGCGGCCCCCGAGCATGGCCATGCATGGGGCACTTCAGCATGGCGGTGCATGCGGCACCCGAGCATGCATGGCCACGTGAGCATGGCCACGCATGCATGCCGCACACAAGCATGGCGGCGCATGGGGCATGCGAGCATGGCGGTGCATGCGGCACGCACGCATGCATGCCGCACGCGAGCATGGCGGTGCATACAGCACGCAAGCGCGCCCAGTCAGCATGCCCATGCCCATATGCCCATGCGCACAAGGCTGCGCCCGTGCCGCGCCCGTGCCCATGCTCATCATGCTCATGCTCATGTCGGATGGCTCTTGCCCATGCCCATGCTCATGCCGCATGGCTCATAGCATGGCTCATGCCCATGCTCATACATGGCTCACAGCATGGCTCATGCCCATGCCCATGCTCATGCTCATGCTCATGTGTGTGACCTGCATGGCCTCACTTCACAGGTGCTGACGCGTGCGGGGCTGAAGCGGCCAGATGGCGCTTGGAAGATGATGAGCAACGCGCTCGGCCAAGCTCTGGCGGCTCATGAGCCTGACGCCATGCGTACGATACGGAGGGAGGTGCCAAATGTCACAGCGCTTGCACAGGTGCGGATGGTACCTGTACAGCTATGCCTCAGTTCACAGGGTTGGTTTCCGATCTGGATGTGAGTTGTGGAGCCTTTGATGCACCTCAATTCCCAGGTTTGCTTTTCTGGAGGTGATGTTTCTGTGTGGGGGCTGCTTTCTCAGCTGTCGGCGTCCCTTTGCAGTGTGCCTCTGTACAACTTGGCATCATGTATTGAAAGGAAACAGTTCAGCAGGGCTTAGGTTCAGGACCTGAAGCTTCAGGTGGCACCTGGGCGTGCGCAGGGGGCGTAAGCACACAGGGTTTGCTCGTACCCACGCGTCCGTTCTTTGTGTGCATCTTGCACATGCGTCTTCATGGCTGTACAGTACCCTCATTTTGATTATCTTGTGAGCACAGCACAATTGCATTGGGACGCGGCACTACATGCCTTGTTCAGGGTTGATGGCTTGGAGGTTAGGGTGTAGGGTTTAGGGTTTAGGGGTGGGTGTGTGTGTGTCTTTTACATGGTATGCCAGGTGTGGCGCATGGCTGCCTGCCGCGGGATGAGCATTCAACTACAATCACTTGAATTCTTACAGCGCTTCCCGAATCAATTGCAACCAGCATAACGACACTGTTGAAGGTAAAGCTGACACCTGCCCACGTGACCACTTCCTCGCTCTCACCAGGTTGTGGGCGACGTGGGGTGTTTCCTGCGCAAGGCCCCGGGCCCAGGCCACGCAGAGTCCCAGGTTGCCCTGCACCTGGCCACCCTGGCACGCATGGCGCAGGAGCGTGTGCAGCAGCGGCTGGCGGACAACCCCGCCCTCATCCGCGCGCCTGCCCTGGCCCGCCCCCAGAGCAGCGGGGGCAGCGGGGGGCCGGGGGAAGATGCAGACGCGGACGTCGTGCTGCTGCTGAGGGCCGCGGTGGAGGAGCAGGCGGTGGTGGCGGCCTGCCTCGCCGTGTTCTGGCCACACAGCCTGCCGCTGCTGGCGGCCGTACTGTGTGTCGCGGTGCAGCCGCTCTGGGCTGTGTCGTCCGGGCTCGGGACGCCCCTCAAGATCCTTCTGTCAGAGGCAGAGGCGGTGGTGGCGCGTGCGCGTGGGCTGCCAACAATTACCAAGGCCTCTGTGGCTGGCGCTGCTGCGGCGGTGGAGTCAGAGCCGGTGCTGCGGATCACTGGAGGGGAGGGTGGGAAGGGGGGCAAGCGGGTGTTCCTGCGCGTGGGGGCGCTGGTGCGTGCAGTCATCGCTGGGGAGCACCCAGCCACGGGGCCGGTCCACTGGCCGCCTGATGTGCGCGGCCTGCCCGTGGCTGCGCTGCACAACACGGTGCAGCCGACGGTGCGGGCGGTGGTGGCGGCCCTACAGGGCCCCCAGGCCAGCAGCAACAAGGCCCTGTGGGAGAAATACCTGCTGGCCTTTGAGGCGGCGGAGGAGCTGGGGGCGGCTGCGCCCTGGGGGCCGGGCGAGGGCCGAGGCAGTGGATTGGGGCGCAGCGTGGACGGCGTGGAGTTGGTGGGGGCAGGGCCAGGGGAGGGGTGGGAGGGGTATGGGCTCGAGGACCAGGGGCATCTGGGGGTGAGTACAGAAGAGGAGGACAGCCATGAGAGCAGCTCTCAGGCGGACGCTGCTGCAGGGTCTCTGCTGCCCAGCGGCTGGGTGCTGACGGCCAGCCAGTACCAGCCCTTGGGAGAAGATGAGGAGGAGATGGTCCGGAGGGCGATGCAGGAGAGCCTGGCCCTGCATGCAGCGGAGCATGGCAGCCAGTCAGGAGGACAGGGCGGTCAGTCAGGAGGACTGGGCGGTCAGTCAGGAGGACTGGGCGGTCAGTCAGGTGGACAGGGCGGTCAGTCAGGAGGACAGGGCGGTCAGTCAGGAGGGCAGGGCAGTCAGTCAGGAGGACAGGGCGGTCAGTCAGGTGGCAGCACAGTCATCATCGTGAGTGGCCGTGGTGCCGCAGGTGGTACTGTGAGAACCCACAGCGCCCATACCCCAGCCTCAAGCACCCACGCTGGGATGCCTACTGTTGCCGCCGCCCCTTCCGCACCAGCGAGCATAAGGGTGCTGTCGCCGTGGGCGCCTGTGGCTACAGTCGGAGTGGGAGCTGCCCCAGCTGCTGGTACTGCCGGTATTGCTGGTATTGCTGGTACTGCCAGTATCGCTGGTACTGCCGGTATCGCTGGTACTGCTGGTGTTGCTGGTACCGCTGCCTATCCTGTGCCTGGCCTGTGCACAGGGCCCACGTATGCTCAGCCCAGTGTGCCAGTGCCTGTGAGTGGGGAACAGCAGCAGCTGCCGGAGGAGCATGAGGAGGAGGAGGAGGACGAATTGCTGGGCCTTCTGCTGGGTGCAGCCGAGTAGGGGTTGCGGAGGGTGGGGAGCGGGGAGGTAGCTTCAGGCTTCAGGGTTCAGGGTTTGAGGTCCAGAGTCAGCTTGGGCTGGAGTGAGGCACGTAGTTAGATGCATGGTCCTGGGGCATCATGTTGCAGGCTGCTGGTGCTGTCATGCTGCATAGTGCTTTAGCGTGCATTGCTGATCAGTCCATGACTGGCTGACGGCTCGTGTAACATGAACATGAACATGCTGCTTAGTGCTTACAACACACTGCCAGGAGGTCAACGTGCCTGTTGTTTTCTGCTTAACCCACCAGAAATGATCCCACGGGCGCCGACTGTTCAACAAGTTGTGGTGTTACAAACTGCCTTGGGTAAGGCAGAATGGTCAGCGCCGTGACAGATGCTGGTCAACCCGCCGTTGCGTCGTGCCATGTCGTGACATCGCTGTGTATGCCTTAATCCCATTCCTGAACCGAAGCATGTAATCAGGAGACAAAGCCTCTATGCGAACTCACTGGAGCCGCAGCCAGGAATTTACACCCAGCCCACAGCCGACACACCACTGTTTCAGCACACAAACCAGTCAAAGTGGAGCGGGCAGACAACAAGGTTGCATGACACAGGAAAGAATTCGCATGCCGCCTGCACCTTCACCAAAAAGAATGCCTGCATATGGGAGATGCAGTTCCTATGCCCACTATGATGATCCTGGTAGAGCAGAGAGCACACCACGTGGCATGTGCTGAATAGCACCAGGCCCCACCCCCCCCTGAAATGCCGTTGCCCTACAAAGGTATTGCTGCACACCTTTCCTGGCTGCATCTGCTGTGTTTATGCAGATTACTTGCCCATGCAGCTGCACATGGTGGCCAGCCACACAAGGTTTGTGCACACAGCACCCAACATATGGCTCAAGGTGCCTCAGCACTCGAGCTCTTGGGTGTTGTACAATGCCCAACGTCTCACATAATCTCCTGGTCTTGGGTAGCACCAGCGATGCAGTCTCCCGCACACAAACCCATGCTGTAGTGGACTGAGGAGTGAAGACCTCCCAACATCCACAGCAAAGAGGTCAAGAGCACACGTGAGGTTAGGTGTGGGGTCAAAGATCTCTCACCCCTTGAACAGCCGTGAGATCTTGGCTGACAAGATGATGATGACCACGAGTGAGACAATGAGGAGGAAGATGCATGCGCCGCCTTTCCAGTGGCTGGTGCCCTTCAGCAGCTGCTTCACCTGCAAGGACAAACAAAAGGCAACCGAACAAACGCGAACCAGCTGACCGCACGACAGCCCGTGCCCAAGTGCAACATCCTCACCGATACCCAGCGCCCAATACCCAGCGCCCGATACGCAGCTGCATCGTCACTGCCCTGCGCGTACACATGGTGCATGCGGCACATCATGGTGCTGACAGTACCCAGCGCCCCACCCACCTTCACTGTGGCGGCACGCAGCCGGCTGTTGTGCACATCCACATCGTCCTCCATCTCATCCAGCAGCCGTGTGTGCAGGTCTACCTCCTCCCCGATGGCCAGTGCAATGTGCTTCGTGGATTTCACCGTCTTTTCCATCTGGCCCAGCATGTCGTCCTGGTTCTTCATCATCTGTGTGACGTGGGTGTGACGGGCATGGCCAGGTGTGACACCCAGGTCAGACGGGGGAGGCGGTGCAGGTCAGACCAGGGGGAAAGTGCAGGCCAGAGCGGGTGAGGCGGCACACAGGCTGCCAGCCCGAGCGTGCCCACAACATATGTGCTCAAGTTGAAAAGGTCCTTACTCCTTAGGCTTAGATAACTGGAATGCTTCTTGAGTAGGTGTACACCAGACCGCATTCCCGCACCCAACATACATCCCCACCCATCCATCCAGTCAGCTGCAGCCCCGTGCTTGCGACCTTGGACCACGCAGTCTGCTCGGTGGCCAAAGCATGATGAGCAACCACCTCCCGTGCCACCTCACCCACACGCACAACAGCACAGGACACGTGCCATCGTACCTAACCCACAAGCACAGCCCACGCACCTGCTGCTGAAGCCCCAGCAGCCCTTGTGCGTCCAGCTCTGCGGTCTGCTCAGTCTCCCGTGAGCCGCTGGCACCTGCCCCTTGTTGGCCCCCCCTGCTGCCTGGGGCTGCGTCACCCAGCAGCGCGTCCCTGCTTGCGGTACAGCAGTACACAGCAGTACAGTGGGGCAGCGCGGTACAGTTGAGGCGGGGCGGTACAGTGAGGCGGGCTCGGTGCAGTGAGATGGGTGAGGTGCAGTGAGATGGATGAGATGCAGCAGCACAAGGCAGGGCACTGCTTTTAAGACGGTGCATTGATGGCAGGCAGAACCATGTTGCTGCAGAGACAGAACGACTGGATCGGCGGCGATGTACCAAGCAACACCAACACAAGCGCACCTGTCGCTCTGCCCTGGCTGCGTGCGCTTCAGCAGCGACTGCATCTGCTCGCGCCGGTTGCGCAGGTCATACAGCAAGTCACGCCGGCGGTTGCGCTCGGCCTCTGACCTGCAAGCCCATGTTGGATTGCCAGGTTCAGTTCCATACAGATCAACGGACGGATGATGCCGGGCGGATCAACGCTCGGCCTCCGACCTGCAAGCCCCACACATGCAGGTCGTTCCCATGCGGTTGGGTTCCCAGGTTCCTTAGGGATGAATTGACAGATGATGATGCAGCACATGCCTTGATGCACAACCCACAGCATCAAGGTGCAGTTCAGCGACCATAGGCTGACCCCACCATGTGAATGCGAATGAGTGCCTGAGACATGAGAGGGTCGTTCAGTGCGACATGCAGCACATGATGTCCAGTGTGCCATGCTGTGCATGAAGTGCTCCACACGCACAGCGTCTGGGCCTCGGGAGAGTCGAGCCATTTTAGCAGCCGCTCCACCAGCGTCCCCAGAGTGCCAATCTTGCGCCTGGCAGTGGCGGTCTTGCGAGATGCTTCTGGCCCGCTGGGGGTATTCACATTGCGGTCCTATGAGCAGAGAGCTTAAGGACGTGTCATTCACCACGTGGAAACCTTTCTGACACACGTAGAAGCTGAAGCACCTTGTTTTCGTGCTGGGCCATACCTGGATCAGCTGCAGCACCTCTTGTGCAAGGGTCTTGGCCTCCTCATAATCCGTCAGCCACGAGTCAGTGTCAAGGCGGAACCTGCCATTTCCAGGACGATGCTGCCGTGAATTTTTTATTAACATACAACCTCAATTGCAGTAAACCTTACCCTGAAGGCATCCGCGTGGGCGCTGATCAGAGCCAGGGTTTTCAGCCTCAACGTGTAGGTAAGGATCACGTCACGCAAGTATCTCAGCAGCACATCGTTGAGACTCAGAGTGCGAGCATTTTGCGGCAAGTCCCCCTCACACAATTCATTGCGGGTGCCACCGATCCTGGGCGATTATCAGCCATCAAGTGTTCATTGACCCCATTTATGTGCAGCACATGCCTGAAGCACCCACTGTCAAGATCCACGACGTTTCCACGACCCTTTTTCATGTAGACGTGTGCTGCAGTGTGTGTCATCATGAATAACAACAGCCTGAATATGCCAGCGCGCTCAATACGGGGTACTAGGGTACGGCCTTGCAGAGCACATGGCAACCCGCCACCCCAGCCAGCACATGTGCCGTCCAAGCGCGCAGTGCGCAAGCAGAAGAACCCCACGGTGTGGTATTTGCAAATGGCATGCTCTTGGCGCAAGAGCAACATGAGCGATTCTTGCACTAGCACGTGCACCATGCATAAAGGCACCAAGCATGATGATGGCACTGGCCTGCGCGTGCATGTGCTAAGCATGCACACGCCTGGACAGTGCAGACATGCTTGCAGTCCCACACTCAATCTTGGTCGGCGCTGCCACCAGGCACTGGCCTTGCAAGCACTGTAGTCGTGCCTCGTTTGCCCCTGGAGGCCATGCTCACTCTCAAGCTCAACCGACCCATCGTGGCGCTTGGTTAATTGCAGGAGTTTGCCTCCATGGATGCGCTGCGTGAGTACTTGGAAAAGGGCGAAGGCGACCAGGTCACTGGCTTTATCACAGGCAGGTTTGATCAGCACATCATCACACATACTGTACCGCCCATGCAGCGGGACAAGGCTTGTCTGACACAGCCGTGATGAATGATTCATTATCGCAGAGACTGCAGCAGTCCCTGCCACCTGTAAACATGCAGCAGCACGTGCCTGTTATGTTGCACGAGCAGGTTGCAGCACTACACAATACCTGTGTGCGCGACAGGTGCCATACTGAAGACGATATGATGCATCTGTGTGTGCAGTAAACATGTGGTACACATGCAGTACATATGCACTACACATGCGGTACACACGTGGTATGCATGCTGTGCACGTGCGAAATACCTTGCAGGCGCTATCAACTGGGTGTCAGGGGTTGCCTTTGGCTCAGGGCCTCGGAGCGAGGTGCGACCTGAAGCCCTGTCCACCAGCACATAGTTACCAGGGTTGTATGTCCCAGATCCTCCGACCAATGGGTCGGTTAGTTCATAGGGTCTAGGGTTAAGCGTATAGGGGGTTAGGTATGCTAGTATGCTCACATAGTGACCAGCGTCAATGCCAGCAAGCACAGCGCCAACTTGCAAAGTGCATCGGTTCACAGGTTGGCTGATGCGCGACAATCAGCACCAAAGCAACCATGCGCATGCACACGCAAACACACTGCGTGCTGACGTTGACATGTACGGGTTACTGTGAGCATGTTACATGTCAGATGCCACACGTGCAGCCGCACACGAGTTGAGGCAGGGGGCTTTGAAAGCATTTTTTACCATTCTCAACGCTGCATGGTCATGTGCACCACAGCCATGGTGGAGCCCAGCGCGCTTGTACCGCTGGCTCGCTACTGGCCTCAAACCGCCGCGGTACGATTCAGTTACCTGGTTGGTTGGTTGGTCGGTAGTTGACTTGGTTGCTGTGGTTGTCAGTTGCTTTCGCATTGGGCTGGTACTAGCACAGTTGCACACAGCACCGCAAACGCATGGCGGCTCTTGCTAGGAACATGACTACGGCTTCCTCTCAGATGCCATTCCTATTATGCGCTCAGGCCTCAGGGCATAAATCTGAATTGACAATTGAGACGTGCCCCTTGCGTCACGCAGGCGGCGGTGGGTGGGGGATGAGGAGGAGGGCGATGAGGCACCGCGCATCACAACAGCACACCAGCGGCTGGCACCTGTGCTGCTACTGCCACGCCACGCGATCAGGGCCATGGCGTTCCGCTACCCACCGGTGCGTTGTGGTTTACGCGAGACGTATGGGTTTAGGGTTTAGGGTATAGGGCATGGCGTTCTGCTACCCACCGGTGCATTGTAAATTTTAGTTTACACAGGGACGCATGCAGCAGCTGCAACAGCTGCTCTGGATAATCTGGTGTACAGCCTGTATCTACAGCCTGTGTACGTCGGAATGTAGCAGGCGATTGCAGGCACCGCTTGCATGGATTGCACATGGTAATAGCCTCGGCTGTACAGCCTGAGCAGCCTGCATCGCCTGTGTACCTGGTGTATGGTCTGTGCTGCAGCGTCATCTGCAGTTTGCTACACTCCAGACACCTCTGGTGCCTGCAGCCGTAGCCATCATCAGATATATGCAAGGACCATCATTAAAAACAGTACCAACAGCACAATTATATCTGCTGACCGGGGCCTGACATATCCCAGCACAGAGCCATATGTTGCAGCGACCACTGCTGAACGTACATGCACTCATTACTGCAGTTTGACAGTGTGTAGTTGTAGTTGGAAGGCTGCAGTGAGCCCCTGTGTGTGTCTGTGTAAATTTGTGAAACGCCTTGTTATTAATATTATTATTATTGTTACTATTGTTATTATAATTAGTGTGCCTCTGGCTGCGCCCTGTGCCGCAGGTGCTGGACGCAGACGCGCGCGACGTGATGGCGCGTGTGCTGCTGCTGCGAGAGCTTGTGCCGGGCTGTGATGCTGTCATGTTACTAGAGAAGCACCCACAGCTGTTCTTCCAGGGCTCTGTGCCTGCCCTGCGCACACACATTGCTGGGGCCATGGCCAAGCTGAGTGGGGCGCTTCAAGGAGCCCCCATCACCCCCATGGTCATGTCAGACCCAGACATCCTCTTCATGGACCTGGACCACGGTGAGCTGAACGGGCCGCGCCAGAGACTTGAACGGGCCAGCAGCCGTGTGCATGCTTGTGTGTCTGGTTGGATATGTGCAGCGTGGACTGCGTGGTTATTGAGTGGCCCTGTGCTGTTGCCCTCCACCCTGCCCGCCCTCCACACTGCCTTCCACCCTTTCGGCCCTGCTTTTCAAGCACTATCATATAATAGAAACACGGCATTTCACAGATGTTTCTGCATGCCGGAGCCTGACAGTCAGTAGCTGAAACACCAAGCACTACCTCGAAGCACTGCAGTATACATGCATTGAAACCTAGAAAGAGCTACATGCACCCGCGGCCTTGCTTACACATCACTCACAGGCCTGGCAGAGCTGCGGTCCCTGTGGAGTGAGGAGGATGTTGACCAGCAGGCGCTCGCGAACTCAGAACCTCACGAGCTCGCGTTCGCTGTGAGGTCCCTTGCTGCCACTAGTCCCCGCGCGCGGCGTGAGATCACTCTGGGGTCTGGGGAGTTTGGGGGTGGGGGCCTCCCGGGCTCGGGCCCAGTGGGGCTGGTCAGTCATGGCAGCAGCAGGGATGAACCCCAGCCAGCGGCAGGGGAAGCTGAGCGGTCACAGGGGAAGGTGAGCGGGCACATTGGGGAAGCTGAGCGGGCACAGGGGAAGCTGAGCGGGCACATTGGGGAAGCTGAGCGGGCACACGGGAAGCTGAGCGGGCACGTAGAACCCCTCAACCCCAACCCCCAACCGTGAACCCTGAACCCTGGACCCTAAACCCTAACTCAAGGCCCTGGATGGGAGCACAGGCATGAACAAAGGCCCAGGCCGCAGCGCCAGCTGTGCTCCACAGGCAGCACCTGAGAGCCAGGGGGCAGGTGCTCGTGCGGCAGCAAGCAGGCCAGTGGGGCAAGCTGGGGCAAGCGGTGGGGCAAGCTGGGGTAAGCCCAGCCATCGTGTGGGACCTGGGTCACACAGCATCATAGGGGTACCTGGGCCATACAACAGGGGAAGCAGGCCGCTGTCAATCAGAGCCCAGCCAGCACTGGGAGCTCTGGGACCCAGCCGCAGCTGGGGTTGGGGAAAGGTGCCCCCCATCAGGCTGATGCACAGAACTGGTCAGTGCATGAGGTTGACGGCAAGAGCATGGGGTCATCAGCATACCAAAGCCGCAGAAGGGGGACAATGATACCAGCAGCGATGCACTGGGATTCATCGCTGGGATGTAAGGCTGGGATATATACATATTAAAAAGGCTGGGGTAGCTGTTCAATCATAACTCTAGGAGGCACTACACACTGGAGCCAAGGATGTTGCGGTGATGCTTGATGGTCACACAAGGTGTATGGAAGGGGACAGTTCACAGTGCATGGAAGAATGCGGGGAGAATCTTATGTTGATGGCACACCAGTGCATGGTATGAGTGAAAGTGGTATGAGTGGTGTCCTGAGTTCGATCACCAACCCACCAAATCTTATGATATCCAAGCTCACAGGAGTTGAAAGGGTTTGATAATGAAAGGGTCACAGGTCCGGATGTCCATCCTGCAGCCATCTGTACTACAACCTGCCCTTCGTTCTGTACTGCCACCTGTGCTGCCATCTGTACATCACTCCGGTCACAGCTTGTACAGGCGCAGGAGTGTCAACCTGCACTACGATCTGTACCGCCACCTGTACTGCCATGTGTACCGCCGCATGGCGTACCAGGAGCGCCAAACAGCTAAACCTGTTACAACTGGAATGAAGACGGTGCGGGTGTCCCATCAAGTGCTTTTACATCATGGCGGTCCCTGGCCCTGAGTACCTAAGCACCACATGCCACTGGCCTCCCCACTCTCCTCGTTCTCCCCACTCTCCTTACTCCTCCCCATCCCACCTCCTCACTCCTCCCATCCCACTCTCCTCACTCCTCCCCATCCCCCTCCAGCCACACCCCACACCCTTCCGGCCTGCACCCGCGTGAAATAGGGGGGTCGGGCGGCGGGTTGGGCGGTGCAAGCGGAGGTGGAGGTGGCCGAACCCATGAAGGTGCATCCTCCAGCACCAGCCGCGCGGCTTGCACCGCACCCTCTGACATCGCCTGCCACTGGTAGCTGCCCCGCCGCCCCACCCCCCGCCCGTGTTGCGTTGGGCTTGGTGCACACACACGCCCCGTCTTCGCAGCAGTCCCTGAAGGCCCAGGCCGCCTCCATGCACAACACCTGGCGGCCAGAAACGGGCCAGTCAGACCCAGGAGAGCAGCACGTCACACAATGTCACAGGCCGGTCACGGTGCATATGGTAGTACGACAGTACAGGGTGTAGCACAAGCTGCAGTACAGCCCAGCCTACATGGGACGCAACCACATGCCAGCACTGTGTCATTCTGTCATAAATACTACGTAAGTGCACGTTCCATGATCCAAGGCAGAGGCTGACTGCAGTTCGCGCTGTCACATGGAAATCGGCAACTCCTGGAAATCCTCACCCCTTCCTCAGCAGCGTGATGATGCAGGCCCTGCACGATCATGCATCCCTAAACCCTAAGAACCAAAGCCCTGAAGTCTGAAACCTTCAACCCTAAAACTCTGCAATCATACAGCCTCAAAACCGAACCCCTACATCCCCTGAAACCTGCAGTGAGATCACCTTGGACAGGCGTGTGATGAGTGAGAAGTAGGCCCAGCCACGGCCACGCACGCCTTGCGCACGCAGCTGTGGCAGGAACTGGCTGTGCCCTGACCCCCTGCACAACAAATAAACCAGCCGTTGAAGTATGTTGGTTATGTACGCATCGTGACAGTATCTGTCACAACACCCTGCACAGAGCAAAACACTGTTGAAGAATATTGATTTTCGCACGCATGTGAGTCACAAGCAAGCGCAACAGGTTGCAGCCTGTGGAGAAGCCCCCCGTCACATGCCTCCGCCCCCAACCCAATGCACAAGCCCTCAGCCAACCCAACGTGCTCCTCTGCCTCATATCTCACACTGGGCCACAGGGCCTTCCTGGACAGCTGGCTGCTGCACGTCCACACACTGATGTAATTAGAAGCGAGCACAAGGTAAAAAGTCAAACACCCAGTCAAACCCACGCACCTCCTGTCCTTCCGTGCATAGTCTTGGTGCGAGCGCGTGACGTAGTGGAACACAGCGAACCGCCCCCATGCCGGCTGTGACGCCACCTCTGGTGTGACCTGCAAGTGAGGCACACCAGTGAGACTGTGAGCACACCAGTGAGACCATGCACATCACACCAATGGCGCGCATGAGGCAGGCTGCATGCCCTGAACCTCTGGACGCGTGCTTTGAATATGGGAAGGGCCGCTGTGCGTGCATCACAACCCAGTGACAATAGGCCCCCCTGAACGCGTGCCAGCAGCAGGCCCAAGGGCAGGTGGGGCCTAGTGATTGCAATCAATTTTAACACTGGGTCGAAGCATCTCCAGAGTCCAGGCACTTCACATGCACACATCAGAGTGCAGCTCAATCACCCTTGTTGTCAACCTCAAAGCAGACCATCTGATTGCCATCACAAATCAGCACCTGTTTGAAGTCCTCATTCACATAGGGTGGTGAATCAGGCGCAAGGTTGCACATGTGGGGGTTGCAGCCACTGCCATAGTACCTGCAACCCAGGTCTCACAACAGTGACATCGCAAGTGCCATGTGCGACATGATAGTGCACGGTTTCAGGTGCAGCGGTTGGTGTTTCTCATTCAGTCCATCGGACCCTTTCACCCTTTGCACACATGAGCATAAGTCCCCTAGGCCTCCACACAGTCACAAGCATGATGTCAAACCTTGTCATCACACACACCCCTCAACCCACATGAATGCTCACCGTGTGTTGGTGAAGCTCTTCATGAAGCCAACTGGAGTCTTCCTGCAGGTCCACATGATAAGAGTGCAGTGTTTTGAAAGAGTTCAGGTGGTTGTGAGTTCTGACTCTATCATTGCACCTTCCACACACCGTGCAAGACCAGCCAACACACAGCAAACATGCTGCTACAGTTGGTTCTGTGCACAGTTGCCCTAGATGTGGCAGGTCATATGGTTGATCTGTGATAAACAGGTTTCCCCTCAAAAAACAACAGGCACTGACGCTGTGCTGTCATCCAGAGTGTGGAGAAGAGTATACATACATTCATCAGCAGCTCAAGGTGTGCCGCAAGCAGTGCCACATCGTTCACATGCTTACTTGAACTCTGCCATGCCCGTCATCGCGTCATACCCCATGCACTGGGTGTACGCCATGGGGGTGGGTTGTGTGGGGCGCTCCACATGGCCTGTGTGTGGGGTGGCATCACAGTGCACAGCGCATGCCGTGCTTGCCCGTCATGGATTGTAAACACCATGCAGTCTGCATGCAGCCACGCAAGGGGACACATGGGACCTAACTACCGTACATGCTGCATCGCTGGCCCAGTGTTGACCCCCACCACCCATTATGCTTTAAGGTTACTTGGTAGTCTACTTAGCACCACCCCTGCTGCTCCAGTCGCCCTTGTCAAGCCTTTTAAATATCAAGATATGGTATCACAAGCGAATGGTGTGTTGCACTACCCTGTACTGCTTCCGTTGCAGGAGGACCACGGTAAAGCAACTCATTATGGCGTTGCTGCTGCCGCAGCGTCTCAGGACATACACACCACCTGCACTACACCTGTACACCGGTGCAAGCAAAATGATGCACTGTTTTTGATGCAGCCCCCACCTGTGGGCCCCAGCAGCCGCCAATGCATCATCAGCCCTCCGTATGCTTCATAGGGTGCTAGAGCAGCTGCCAGGTCACGCTTGGCAGAGAGGCTGCAGTGCGAACGCATGAGAGGGAAGGCAAGAGGCAGCATGGTTCCACGGGGAAAGGCAAGAGGCAGCATGACTCAACAGGGGAAGTGCCAGAAGCAGCATGAGTGACATTTGCACAGGTGTGTAAACCTGGGGCCCAGGTGGAGCGCGCGTGTACTGCCGTTGTTGGTCACACGCAAAAGAGTGAGCGACCATGCAAACCGGTCGTAGTATTCACTTGTGCATGCCGTGCGCATCCCATGTGTTGGTATCCATGTCTTTAAAGGCATAGGCACCACACACATCAGGACGCGCAGGCCTTGTCACAGGGCTGCAACAGGCACGCACAAGCGTGAGATCGCTCACTGCCCATCCCTCTGCCACAGATCTCAGATCACTCACAGCTCATCACTCTGCCACGTGGGCAGTACAACATACTCGTCAGGATCCAGCAGCGCGATCCATATGTGACGTGCACCAAAGAACCTGATGTCACACATGCGCATAAAAGCACACAGGACAATCTTGGTGGCAAGGTGTGAGGTGCTGTAGTGCTGGGTTGTGCTTTGGTGGTTGCGGTTGCACGTGGTTGTGGTTGTACATGCATCTTCAAGCGCGGAAATACATGAAAGTGCATGGAAAGCGCATGGAGGATGCATTTACACGGAGCGCATGTGTACAAAGAAGGAATTGGTTGCATGCCAAGGCTATCCTGAGGCTCACTCCTCACACCACACCTGCAACGTAAATGCACATGCTGCCCTGCGTGCTGTTGACCAGGCACCGATGAGCGCTGTGCATGCGAAACAACTGGATAACGCGTGGGTAGCATGTGACCAGCAGTGATAAGCAGCTGCGAGTGCATACCTGAAGCACGCGTCATAGGCCCAGGCTTGGGGTGATGCAAACACTGTGGCAGCTTGCTCAGGGTCTGCTGCAGCATCCAGCTTCCAGCCAGTGCTGAAGTACACCACCTCCACCTGGAGTGTGTGCTCAGGGCAAGGATAACAAAGTATGTCGTTCCAGCAAAATCACCCTTTCAGCTGCTTGCTAGAGCCTGACAAAGCGGACCAGAGAGCCGTACTATCATATGTGCAAAGCGTGTGTGTGCTCACGCACACACACACGCACCTTGCCTGCACGCACAAAGTCCTGCACCTCCAGGGCCAAAGGTGGCTGCGAGGCGTGGTCAAAAAGGTAGATCTTGGACACACCCAGCCACAGATGGTACCTGGACAGGCAAGCATGTGGGAGCACCAGTTGGAGCACTTGAGCTGTTGCAAGATCATCTCTGCAAAGTGAGGCTCTTACACAATAGTGCTTGGTGTGGTGCTTGCAGGAGCGTAAAACCTAGTTGTACAGAAAGCAGTGTGTGTGCCCTGTGCATTGCAGCCACGTGCGATCTGGATGCCGCACCTGATCCACTCCCTCAAGTTGCCTTGTTCATCCCTTGCAATCGCGCAAATGGCCACAGGCCCATGCACCTCAGGCTCTGATGCTGGCCCCTGCCCTTCTGCAGCTTGATCTTGTTGGGAAGTGGCCCCTGCCTGCTGCTCCTGCTGCAGAGATCTGGTGCGGGAGCTGTAGGCACGGTGCACCTGGGGCATGCGAGCCGCATGTGGCTGCGAGAGGAATTGTGCTTCTGGCAGCCAGGGAGACCTGGATGGCTGGTGTGCAAGGGAGTTTTGTGTCGAGGATGCTTGTTGAGTGCACCCTGCCTCTGGTGAGTGCACTTGGATTGGGGCAACGCCCGCACTTGTTCGACCTGCTGCTGACTCGGCATGCGCGCAGCACAACGCCAGACCGAAAAACAGGAGCCATTTCAGCTGCCAAGACGCTGTTCCAGCTGCAGTGATCTGGGCCCCTGCTGCTTGCGGCATGCGCACATGGACAGCTGATGCCAATGTGTACAAGCTGATGCGAGATCACGTCAGCACGAGTGTAGGACCGCAACCCCAGGGTTCTACGCTCTAGTGTTTTCATGCATGCACAGCACAAAGTCGTGGGCTGGCACGCTTAGCGAGCACATGAGGGCTTTGCGAGGGTTTCACACGTCAGTGACCTGACGGAACGTTATAAGCGCCCCCGTCACGGGTTCCGCCAGCATACTTTTACCTGCATAATCATCCTGCACACCTGCGCCTCTGCTCATGAACACCACAGCAAACCTCCACCTGCATGGCACCTTCCGCCACAAGCGTACCCACCAGCAGAAGATAGCAAGGTTCTCCGCTCCGGAGAGGCGACCTGTTTGCTGCTTGGAGCATCAGCTGCACCCTCCCTGACCGCGTCCCCCCCCTCCCTTCCATGCTCCCCCTTCACTGCTCTGCGCACTCGCCTCGGCCCACGCTTGGCACCTGCAACCCCTTCATCCGCCTGCTGCAGCGCTCCGGGTCGGAGGCGTCGCCCATGGGCCACTTCAACTCCCTCCACCCAGGCCTGCACACCCTGCACTGCCTGCGTCTCTTGCTGCTGCCTGCCCGTGCCCGGCCCGTGCCTTGCACGCGCGGTGTGTTGCGCAGGAGGCCAGGTGCCTTCGCATGGCTCTAAGGGCATTTGTGGACTGGTCAGCCACAAGCATCCCACTTCCCTTCTTCGAGAACCCCCGCTGCCTGCGTGACTGTGGCATTCGTTCCTGCAACTGGCGCTTTCTGACCTTGCGAGGCCAAGCATCACCTGCGACATGACCCGTTCCTCCATGCCATCCACCTCAGCACCAGCTTACAGCATAAAGCAACCAGCCTGGTGTCATGCAACAATTCTTTTGTGCATGTTGTCATACTGTGCCTGGGCAACTGCAGCCGCTTCTGCAGCTCACAGGTGCGCGCATGCGGTGGTTGATGTGCCTGCCTGCTGCTGCATCTGCTTGCATGACTGAGCTGCGTGCTGTACCTGCGTGCCCGTTTGCCTGAGCTCTTGTGGTGCATGTGTGCTCTGCAGGCCTGAGCTGCGAGGAGTGGCATCCTGAAGTTGCTGCCTTGCTCCTGCTCTTGCCACCACCGGACCGGCACTCAAGCCGATGGTCGCACCAGGTGCAGTAGCAGTTGTTTACCTCAGCTGGGCTTAAGAGGGTCTGCAAACTGAGGCTGGGCCTCCACGAAGTCCATCGTCTTCGTCCCTAGTCCCATCCAATCTTGCGGTTCCAAAATGGCCTTCATCATGCTCACGTGGACTTCATGGCGCCCTTCTCCCCTAGACACCCCCACGCTTTGGTTCCAACAAGACCTGCATAGTGGCCATGCCCTGTTTCCAACAAGACCTGCGTTGCGGCCAACACCCACGGTTTGGTCTTGTCAGCGGCGTAGTTGCTGCTTATCAGCGCATTGTGCATGCACAGCATGCATTCTGCAGCATGTTCAATTTGGCTCGACACAACCGCAGGCCTGCAATGAAAATGCATACATCAGTGCAGCAAGAACTCAAATCAAAAGGCCCCAGCGCAGTATGGTATGGTCTCTGTCTTTATGATCTGTTGCTTAGTTTGGCTGAGCAATTTGTAGTTGGCCACCACTTTTTATGGACATGTATATCCTTCATATGTGTTCTTGTTTGTACTCTGTTAATACAAATACAACAATATGCAACATTTGACAACTTGAGTGCCAGCTGTCTTTGTCCACACTGTCAAGGCAGCTCAAGGCTCCAGCTTGCGGAACAAAATGGTGGCCCAGGTGGGAAGTTTCAGTGTAGCTCACCTTTGTTGCAGCATTTGTTCGATGCAGGCACTACAAAAGAAATGCAGTGCTTGGTCAGCTTGCCCTTGCTTCCTTGTTTTGCTGGGGGCACTCGCCCCGTAGCCGGTTTTGGGTGCCACAAGTGCGCGTTTGCAGGACCTGCAATCATCAGGCTGCGTCTGCCCCGGTGGGCTTTCATACAGCTGCTGGAATTCCGGTACTGTGTTGTTTGGCTCTCAGGTTCATGCTGAAGTTACAGGCATGCGTTGTGCATAGCATACACATAACCAGCAGCATCGGTGTTCCAGTCCCCAGCTGTCATCACAGGGTTTTTCAAGTGTCATGACCCTGAGGCTTCCACACGTGAAATGGCATGACCAGACGGGCAAAAGCGGTATGAGCTTGCTTGCTCTTCCATCCCTTCATGATTTGGTTACCTGCAAGCACAGCACTGTTGTCTGGTTGGTTGGTTGGTTCTGGTTCTGCTGCTCGTCTAGCAGCAGGTGCCCCAAGGCATAAAGAAGGAGCAGCCAACCAGGAAATGGTGGACCATCAGTTGACTGCTTCCCCATCGGTATGCCCCATGCAGTGTGTGTGGCTGGCCTTTCACTATGTTCATCTGCACTAGGTGCTGCTGTTTATACCTTTCTGCGCAACATCAGTCAAGCCGTGAAACTTTGGTGCTGCGAGCTGCTGCGACTTTTTCTTGCGTCATTCTATTTGCCGTCCGAAACCAGCTCAAGCTTCCAGCTCATGCAACAGAAGTCATGCCCCAGGTGTGGTGTCCGTCAATATAGAATGGATCACTACAAGCACTGAAATTGAAATGCGGTCACGGTATGTGCATATGCCTTGCCCTTGGTCGTTCCATTTGCTGGGGCGTTGTGCCCCTTGGCCGGATTGTTTTGTTGCCCAGATGTGCGCTTGCAGGCGCATAGGCATCATGCTGCGTCCTTCCCGTCGGGCTTTCCTGCTCACGAACTGTGCTGAAAATTCTGGTACTGTTGAATATGTTCTGATATGCTCGCAGTTGTCCAGATTTATCAACGATCACACATTCATTTGCTTGCATGCTTTGCGCATGGCACGCACACAATTTGCAGCATCCGCTTTGTCAGTCCCAGCCGTCACCACAGGGCTGCTCAATTGTGACGAGTTCCAAGATTTTCAGTTTCACAAAGGGCATGGCCTTAGGCCACGTAGGTATGGGCATGCTTGCTCTTCCATCCCTTTGCAGTTCGCTTGTTTTCCTGCTTGCTTGCAAGCACAGCACTGTTTTACTGCTTGTGGTCGGTTGGTTTTGGGTCTGCTGCTCCCCTGGCAGCAGGTTGTCCCCCACGCCTCCAAGAAAGATAGCCAACCAGGAAATGGTGGACCACCAGTTGCTGCCCCTTTTGGTATGCCCCGTGAGAAATGCATCGCTGGTTTCCTCCATGCCCACCGGCAAGAATTGCTCTTATGCTAATACAACATCCTGCACATTAAACCTCAAACGTGACGAGATGTTTCTGCCAGCTGCCGCTATTTTTTGTCGCCTTACTTTTTGCTCCCTTTTGGTCATGTTCCCAAGCCAGCTTGAGGGTCCAGCTGATGCACCACCAAGGTGGGGTGTGCTGATGTAGCTCACCACTGTTGCAGCTTGGCTTATTGCAGGCATTGAAATTGAAATGCGGTGTTTGGTCAGCCTTGCTCCTGGCCCCTCTGTTTTCCGGGGCGTTTGCCCCGTGGTGGTTTGTTTCTTGTGCACAGATGCGTGTACGCAGGTTCATGTTGCGCCCATTCCATCCAGGGAGCTTGCACCTGCACTCATTACTGCGGTAGTGCTTTTTCTGCTCTCAGTTGTGCACTTGCGTATATGCGTTGCGCACAGCACGCGTATAACATGCAGCATCGGTTGTGTCAGTCCCAGCTGTCGCCACAGGCCCGCTCAAATTCCAAGCTTCCCAGTTTCAAATTGTCAAGAATCCCCAGATGCAAAATTGGTAGACCTTAACCACAGTGGTATGAGCATGCTTGCTGTTCCTGCTGTCTTGCAAGCACGCTTGTGTTTGCGCTTTGCCTGCAAGCTCGGTGCTTCTGCACTGTATGCGTTTGGTCGGTCGTGTGTTGGTCGTGCTGCTCCTTTAGCAGGACCTGTCCCAAGGCGCCACAACCCAGGAATTGGTGCACCGCCATATCTTGCCCTTCTGGTATGCCGCTTATTCCGCTTATCAGGCGCATGACTGACCTATTTTTCAGCCTCCACTGCATGCACAGTGTGGCTAGTACTGCCTGACAGCATGGCATACAGCATGTTCGTACGTTTGCAAGTTGCGCTGTTTCCCAGCAGGTCTCATTTGAGGCCGTTGTTTGTGGCCAAGTTGCTGAGCCTCCCTACATGTTGCTTTTGGTATGGTTTGCATGCAAGTGTCGTTTGTGTGCCCTGAGATAGTGCAATCTGCTTTCTGCTGTTTTCTGCACCCCTGCATCGGCATGCGCGCATGTGTATGGTTTCTGCTATTCCAAGTTGATAAAGAGGACCTGGTTGAGAACAAGCACCGTGCGCATCTCTCGCTCTCTGTGTGCGTATACGCACCTGTATGTTCAGTGTTGTGGCATCTGGTGGTTTGCCTGAGCGCTGTTGAGCATTGGCATGCAAGCATGCGCATGGTGGTCCTTCTCACTTTAGCCCACAGGTCTCTGAACTGGTGTTCTGTTCAAATGGTGTGGCGCGTACACGGTTCCCATTCTTCCAAGGTCACTTGGTGAACTGCCGCTACTGTTGCCTGCTGGCTGGGCTGGTTTTTATTATGCTGTGTGTGTTGAGGTCACAGCTGTCTGTTCGCATGGCACATTCCTTTGCATGCTGGCGTTGTTTGTGCCAGTTCACATTCCACATGCAGGTTTGTGCCCACTGTCTTGTGATCAAGCAAGCTCTTTCTTTGACTCAGGCTACACTTCGGTGATCCTGCCCCTTCAATAGCTTGTCAAGCGCTCGCTCTTATTGTTTGTATGATCTTGTTTGATTGGATGGTGCACTTGTTACCTTTTGTTACATGTTTCAGTGTTACATGCGCAGCTTTTGGTCCAGGTAAATTTGGCTGCTGTGCAGAGTTCTGCATGCTCGGTCACACTGCTTGCCCTGGTTGCATGTTTTGCACGCCATCCTTTCTTGCATGTTGCTATGCCTTGCTCGGCTTGTAGAGCTTGTGGGTCCTGTGTGGCGTTGTTGCGCGGTTTTCCTCTGGCTTCCTCTGCTAGTGTCATCTCTTCCTGCAACCGTCAGTGAGCCCGGTTGCTGGTTCTGTCGGTGTCTCTGCTGGTGTGTGCATGAGCACCTTGCATGCTTTGGTTGGGGCTGTTTGCGTGCCCTTCTGAGTGTGCCTGGCCAGGTGAAAGCCACGTCTGAAGGCATGGCGATAAAGAGTTCAAGTGCTGGTCCGTCCTGTTTACGTTCAATCTCACGTCCGTCCTGTTTACGTTCAATCTCACGTCCATCCTGTTTACGTTCAATCTCACGTTCTTGCGAATCCACATTGCAACACCTGGGTCACATCTTTGGTTCATGTTTCACGTCTGGTACTATCACTTTTATGAAGCCCACGCCAATCTGAAGCTGCTACAACAACACATCTGGTACCATTGTACTGTCCAGTGTTTGCGCCTCTGGATGCTTGCTGTGCTGGTTTGGGCCTGTTGGCTGTGCCCTGTTTGTGTCCTGTTTTTGTTGTTGTTGGTTTTGCAGGTACCCTGACCAAGGGCCCACGCGCGCTCTGCGCCGTGCGGCTGTCTACCGTCCAAGGCCTGGCCAGTGCCCCTGTGGCGCTGGCAGGTGAGATCGGCTCTTTTAGAGAGCTGCCACAGCACAGCCTGCAGCCCGCAGTGGCACAGGTGTGCTGGTGGGCAAAGAGGTTCACAGCCTCCCGATCTCTGTCTCTATTGTGACTCGGGGCTGGTTGGGGTGTGCTGCAGCTGAGGCAGCAACAGCTGCAGGAGTGAACTGTGAGTGTTGTAGCCATGATGGGCTGGTGGGGGTGCTGCAGCTGAGGCAACAACAGCTGCAGGAGTGAACTGTGTGAGTAGTGTAGCCATAATGGGCTAGGGGGGTTTTGTTGTTGTTGCGGGAACTGTAGGCACCAGAGGCAGAATTACGCTGTGGGCTGAGCTCATGAACACTCGCGGTAGAAGTGATGGACTGCTGCATCAATCCATGTAATGTCTTTCGAGGCTTTTTAGCCACATTTTTGCCTGCCAGACAGCACTGACCAGACACGAAGGCAGCCTGCAGCAGGCTGACTGCGCTGGCAAAAGTGTTGGCACAGGCCAGTCAGCCCCTCAGTGGGATGCATGCCATGTTCATGTTACATGAGCCTTCAGCCAGTCGCTGCCAAACGCTGCCATAAGCATGTGCGCATGGCATATCCCAAACAAGCAACAACTCATCACACCAAAGCCCATGAGCATGCTTCACATGTGACAGCACCAAACTGACATAAGTGAGAGCGTGGGGTGGGGTGTACGCAATGCTGGCAGGCAGCCATGTGCCTGACCTGTATGTTCATGTTGTTCATGTCACACGAGCCTTCGGCCAGTCACGGGCTCATCAGCATTGCACGTGCCTGACCTGCATCTGCTGCCCAGCCCTGGCCAGCCCTCCATATGCGGCCTTGAGCTGCACCTCCACATGCGCCTCCACATGCTTGCGGCCTTGAGCTGCGCTGCCTGTGCAACATGCTGTACAGCCCTGGCCCCGCCTCTGCGTGCTGGAGCAGTGTATGCCTCCTCACACGCCTGGGAAGGACCAAGCGCGCAGTGGCGTGGCCTCTGTGTGCCTTGCAGGTGGGTCGGTGAACATGTAGTGGGTCGGTGAACATGTAGGGGGCTTTGTGCTTTGAGCTGTGCGTAGCTGTGTGCACCCCGACAGCCCTGGCCCCAGTGTTTGACACCAGCTGCTGTGGGGCGGTTGCTGAGTCGTGCTTATCGCGCTCTCTCAAGTGTAACACCCCTTACCAGCTGCAGGACGGTGGGTGCTCTGAGCTGGAGCCACACAGCTGTGCTGGATCACAGCCCATGGCCCCAGTGCACTGGGGATGGGCACACTATGAAGAGCACACTGTCAGGAACAGCCCTGAGCACGCAGGAAGGACCTGCCCTGAGCACACTGTAATGAACTGTATACTTAGCACAGGTACACTTAGCACAGAGTCAGGGTGATGGGGGGTTGCAGCTTTGCACACCCCAGTGTGCTGCAGCCCTGACCCCAGTGTGCTGCAGCGCTGTACGCACCCCCTGCGCAGGTGCGCACCCCGAGGCCATGTGTGGTCCGAGGTGCTGTGGGTCATTTGATCTGGCTGTGCCGCGGGTCACTCGATCTGGCTGTGCCGGGTGGATTGAAGAGGCTCTGGGGGTGAGGAGGAGCAGGGGCGGTGGGATGGGGAAGGTCACCAATGTGGTGCAGCACGTGTTGGAGCGTTGACGGCTGTGCGGAACTTCAGTTTGGTGCTGTGCTGTTTGGTGCGGTGTAGTTTGGTGCGGTGCAGTTTGCTGCGGTGCGGCCCCCCAGATCACCAGCAGGTAAGCGCCAGGTCAGCTTGTTCTCATGGAGGCAGGGAGTGCAGTGTGTGGTGCCCTGCTCAGGCTGGCTCCTCGAACGGAGCAGTGTCACGCATGCAGCGCTCGAAGACAGCCCGCACACACTCCATGGCGCGCGTGGGAGGCTGGGCCTGTGACATGCATTGGAAGTGGAACAAATAGAAAGTAGCCGAAATCAGGCGCATCCAACCATGAAACAGCACACAACAGTCAACAGGCAGGAAGCCGTCAGTAGTTCTGTGTACCCGCCCGCCCCGTGCTTGACACCACAAGCTCTTGCTGACCTGGTGCCACCAGCTGCGACTAGGGAATATCCACAACTGGATGGCCTCATGAGGTGCAGCATATGGAGATTTTCAGTCAACCAAGCCTAGCGCTGCAATGGCCGCCAATGACATTCTACATTCTACTGCCGCTCGCACCTGGTCCGATGCTGTCGCACTGCTTGCTTGTTTGGGGCCCTGGTCCCCCAGTGCGGGACCCCTGCACCGCACATCATACAAAGAGAACTGAAATGATATGCCGTCAATGGGCCCTTGACTGGCTTACGGTGTAACAACAACAACTCAAGCATACAGAACAAGGGTGGGCACTGACTCAGTGCAGCCACGACACTGTGGATGCTCAGGCACTAGTTCAGTGCAAAACAAACAACGCAAATGTGCCAGCACAGCTTGGTGCAGGACAGTGCCATGAGTACGCTTGGATGCAGGACTGTGCGATTCAAATGGTGCAGTGCAGTGCAATGCCCATCCAAGCACAGTGTGAAGCAGCGTGCCTACATATAATAGCAGCGTGCCTACATAACAGGGTTAACATACACGGTTAACATATCACAGCTTTCAGCTGCTTGCCGGAGCCTGACAGAGTGAACTTCAGAGAGCCAACTGATGCTGCAATGGTTTGCAACCCTCATAATGACCAGACTCTGTGAGGCAGGAAACCCAAATTAGGCTAGAACATAAACCCTGGATCCTCACACTCAAACCCTCATGCAGTGACCCTGGATCGTCACACCCAACCCCACGCACCTGCATGCTGGGTTGAGTGCCAGTGAGAGGGCGGCACGGCGCTGGATGCACCGCTCCCTGTAGTTGTGCCACGTAGTGGGGAGCAGGGTGCTCACGTTGCCACGCCACTCCTCTGCTGCCCATGTGCAGTCCCCACTGAGGTTGGCAGCACGCACCTGCGGAGCGCGAGCAGCGGATGACATTTATTATTGCCGCTTTTACGTGATTAAAAGGAGTGAGGAGTTAAACGTTCAGCCTTGGAACCCTAGAACTTGAAACCTTAAACCCTAGAACCCAAAACCCTAAATCCTAGCCTAGGCCTAACACCCTGACCTCCAAAAGTTCAGCCCTGAAACTCTCGTAACGAACCCCGGAACCCACAAGAGAACGGCCCAGCAACCGCACTGTCAGGCAAGCATACATGCTGCCAGAGGTGCAGCCCTGAGCTGACACAGCACGCCCACACGCCTCCTTGGCACCATGGGCATCAGGCATCACACAGTGTGACGTGGGCTGATGAGGCAGGCAGGCGCTGGGCAGGCTGCAGCATCACAGCGGTAACACGTCACAGGCTGGGCACACAAGGCGCCATACGTTGATACGTAGGACAGCGCGCACAATGCTACCTTACACAGGCACCTGTTTGGAGCACAGATGCCATGCGAGTTGCAGCACAAGGAACCAAGATACAGGACTGAACAGCGCGGCTGTTCCAAGGGCGTTGCGCACCTCAGTGCACCTCAGTGCGCAGTGCGCACCTGTGGGCCCTCAGTGCAACTCAGTGCGCACCTCAGTGCATGCGTGTGCCAAGCAGTCGGTCCAGTCCAGGCCCTGGGGGGCTGGGACCGTTGCAGCTGAGCCGCCCGATCCCCGTGGCTGAGCCTGGGAGACTATCATCTGGGATTGTCGTTTCTTGGCGTTGTCTTGGCGCGCACGGCAGTCGTCGTACGCGTGAACGAGCTCATGCAGCACAGTGGCCCTCACCTGGGCGCATCATCACAATCATTCAAAAATAATTTAACAGCCATGTGCAGCCGGTGCTCGGCCAGATGAGCAGCTAGAATTCGGCGTGTTGCACGCTCAGCCATGCGCAGAAAGGTGAGCGACTAGGACGCAGCGTGTTGCACTCAATGGCTGCGTGAGGAAGTGCTGCAGCTGAGGATGTGACAAGCCAGCAACATGGCAGCGCGCTCACAGCTCTGCAGCGAGCGCGCTCGCAACTCATTGGGAGCAACAAGCACTTGATGGGAGAGCACAAGCAGGCATGCTGACGGGCTGGGGCCTGATCCATGCTGCTCAGGCAAGCACCCATTTCTAATAATGGATCACAACCCAAGCCAAAACCAACCATGCCCCACATGCCTGCTCTTCTGTCAGCAGCTGGTTGTGACATAGGATCACCTGCGCAGCGCAGAAGAATGCATGTGGCATGTTGCATGCAGACGCAGGTTGCAGCAGCCAGCATGCTTGGTTGCGCTTCATGCAGCATACACAAGCAGCCACAGCAGGCAGGTGCATAGCATGCTGCATGCACATTGACGTACGCCATGATCAGGTGCATAGCCGCCCCCAACTTGCATCTGTGCGCAGTCAATGACTCTGAAGTAGTTGTGCCCCACAGGGCAGCCTGCCTGCAGAGAATACATGCAGCATCAGTGGCTCGCGACTGCCGCTTTCAGTAGTACAGATGATCAAGCGCACCCGCTCCATTGCTGCTATGATGTGTTGCACGCGCTCTGTCGTCAGCGCGTCCTGCACCACCCGCTGCACGGCAGTTTCTCCCAAGCCTTCGTACATATCGGCTTCTCAAATGCTGTTCAGGCCGAAACTGTTTTGATTAAAATGAAGTGAAGGACCGCTTACGGCTTAGCTTGACCTTGCAGGCTTGATCAAATGAATGTCTTAGGGTTGTTCTCAGAAAGCCTAATCATCACTGCTCCGTTGCACGCATGGCAGCTTCTGAAACCATTGCAGGTAGTAACACCAGTGACTCAAGTGTAAGAAAAACAGTGTGTGCCGCGTCCAGGCAGTATTGCCAGCTTCAAAGCCGCATCGCTGAGATGGTAGGCGGCTAAGTGACTAACAATACGGCAAACTTGGCAGGTGACAAAAACGCAACCAGCAGGATTTGAACCTGCGCGGGAGAACCCAGTGGATTTCAAGTCCACCGCCTTAACCACTCGGCCATAGTTGCAACTGTGCTCCTTTAAGAAGAAATTTGTTACAGAATAGGTTTCCTGGTCAGAACACCGTCCTGACCAGGGCCAACCAG
>QAXD01000186.1:548314-562467 GCA_004335575.1 Haematococcus sp. NG2
TGATGCTGCCTGGTTAAAGCGATGTAACACACACACACCGGATTTGTGTCATATTTTGAGCAACTATGCCACAACATCCCTTTGCCAACTGTGCTGTTGTCTCTGGTGTCCCTCTGCTGGGCCCTTCTACCTGTCTAACCCTCAAGGGTGTGTAACAAAAGGGTGGGTCAGCTCCAGCCGCTAGGGCAGCCGGAGCTCGCGCAGCCACACAGGCTGAGTCAGATCCGGCGCATGCATATCAACCATACCATACCATATCATGCACGAGCAAGCAGCTGCACAGGTGATGCAAGACACCATTTGCGTGTGTACCTGTGCTGCCTAGCTGCCCCCCCAACCCCACCCCACCCCATCCAGCTGGTCACACCTCAGCACAAGCCCTCTTTCACTGGTTCCTACACCTCCAAAGCCTGCACCTCTACATATCCATCTGTCAGTGCCCCCCCTCCCCTGCAGATGACCAGCCCCGCTGTAGAACCCTCGCTGCCTTACCTAATGCAGGTGGGGCCTGAAACCACACGCAAGCACCTCAGGAACTGCCTGTGACATCGTGACAGTGTTGTGCAGCAGCCGTAGTGCCTGCTGCGCTGTAGCCGCCTCAGCAGCTGGCCCGTCTTCACCTGCACCTGCTGGGCTAGCTGACATCGTGCCAGCCGCTGCACCTGGCAGTGCTCAGCGCTGCAACGCCCCCATCCGCTGCCACATACAGCTGCGTGAGAGAGGTGGCCGCGAGCCTGAGCGGGGCATGGCACTACGTAGGGCCAGCATGCAGCGAGTGAGGGGCGCAGCATGCACGCGCTCGTGTAGGCCTGGCTGTGGCAACGGACGGCAGCATGCGGCCAGCTGCGTGGTGGTAGAAACTGTGCAAAATGGTCAGCATAAAACACGCGCCACTGGCAGGCCCCTCCACCACACATGTCCCCGAGCGCCATTCCATTTAATTCCCCAGCACATGGACACCTGCCCTTACAACACACGACACATCGTCGCCCCCTCTGTAGCAGGTCATGCAACAGGCATGCAGCTGTGCGACCACAATCTACCCGTGCTGGACCTCTTTAACATCAGCAATAAACCTACAGCCTGCTGCTTTCAGCTGCTGCTGCAGGTGATGCTGCCAAAACCAGGATTGGCTCACTGCCTCAAGTGCAAGCGTGCTGTGCACTTTGCACGGCTCGTGAAAACGCTTGCTTGCTACCTGAACATCAAGAGCGGCTGCTGTAGTGTTCGGGCTGTGTACTGCCCCCTTGAGTATCTCACTGCACGACCGTCCAAGCGCAAGTGCTGAGGAAAATTAAGCTGACCTGGACGCAGCAGATATGGCAGCCACTGTGACAGATGCAATCCCCGCAAGCCCAGAGGGCAAGGGCGACGACGTGAAGGATGTAGACCTGCCCAAGGCAGCGATCAAACGCATTATAAAGTCAAAGCTCGTTACAGCAGACGATAAGAAGTCCGCGATGCAGATCAAGGAAGATGCATTGATTGCATTAACGGAGAGTGCCAAGGTCTTCATTAATTATGTGACAAGCACCGCGAATGATTTCACAAAGGAAGCAAAACGCCAGACCATGTCAGGTGGGGTGTCAAGCAAAGATTTGCTCGCTCCGTTTTTCAATTTCACTGGTTAAGAACGTTGAACACTCTTCACTGCATGCAGTCGACGATGTCTTCAAAGCCCTGGATGACCTGGACTTTGGGGACTTTGTGGGGCAACTGAAGGAATTCATTGAGGGTAGGCCGTATACGTGTGGGATGCCATGGTGCTGGTGCATTTTCAAGTTGCATGCACATGGCATGCTCATGGCTGTGCATGCAGCGTGGCAAGCTGCTTGCAGCGTGCACGTAATGTACAGACAGCACAAGTAAGACTATGGAACTCTCAGCTGCATGGGCAATGGGTTGCGTGGCAACAACACACCTGCAGCCCTGTGCTTGCTGCATCAGTTCAGGGCATGTGTGCACATGCCATCAACCGCTGATGCTCATACCCACTGCCGCCAATCCATGCAGCATACAAGACTGCAGCCAAGGAGAAGAGCGCCAAGAAGAAGGAGGCCAAGGCAGCCAGCACAGCCAAGAAGCGCAAGGCACCAGAAAAGGATGGTGAGGACGTGGCGACTGACACGGCAGCTGCTGACCAGGCAGGGCAGAAGGAGGAGGAGGCAGCACCAGAGAAGAAGTCAGGGGGGCAGTCAGAGGCGATGGACACTGAGGAGGGGGCATGAGCAGCACATGTTCAGCATGGCTGCGTCTTGGGATGGATGCATGCTTGGGTCAGTGCATGTATTGTATCATCAAACAACGGCAAGGAAACAACACATGGAGCCATTGTATACATTGTACACTTCAAGGATTGAGAAAGTGCTGACCATGTCCATGGCATGTTCCTGTGCTGGTTGAACCTCTGAACAATAAAATGTGTGAATCATGTATCGATGTACGGTATGCAACAAAAAACCATGCAGCTGGCACACCTGCGGCAGCCAGATGCTGTGCCTTGTGCCTCCCATGCATATTTCATCACAAGCCTGCCTTACAGTGCCAGCAGCACCCACCACCGAGAGCTGCGTATGATCGAGAGCTGCATATGACCCTGCCCCAGCTCTTGGCACCACCTGATGCTCAGCACTCCTGTGACCGTGCGAGCATGAGGTCAAGCACCACACCGCCCTTGTGCCCTGCAAGCCCAGCTACTGCCTTGCCGCCTGCGGCCCGCTGGCTGTCGTCAACTGATTCCTGCTGGCTCTCGTCTTCGTCCTCGTCGTCATCGTCGTCCTCAGTTTCACCATCTTGGCAACCAAGGCTTGAGTACTGCGGCCCATCCTCGTCTGTCTGTGAAGCCTGGCGTGCGCGTTTGGGGTTGAAGCCAGCGCCCTGGTACATGGTTGAGGGTGCGCGCTTGGTGGCTGCAGGCAGCGGCGTGTAGCGCGAGCTGTCTGCGCGCTCGATCAGGCTGTACAGGAAGTTGTAGTCGGGCTGCATGTTGTACTTTAGGCCCTTGATGTACTCAAGCCACTCGCCCAGGAACCTGATATGTGCACAGAACCATGCGGCCAGGTTGGCATGCTTTCACGTGAGCGCTGCTGTGGCCACACTCACGTTGGTTGAGACAGCCAGAAAGCTGTAATGATGCAGCCATCATAGCTGTCAAGCATCGCGATTTGTGACATCAACACATCATCCAATGCTGTACTGCATGTACAGTGTACAGACTGTACGCATATTCAGCCCCTGGACGTGCTCCACGTTTGCACACTGCCACTCATCTGTGGAGCGCCATGTTATGATTACTATTATTACCCACCGTGGCATCCAGCCCTTGCGCATCTTGTCCTTCAGGGCCTCATCGCGCAGGCGGCACATGATCTTTAGGTTGTCGCTTGTCCACTCCACATTGACCTGGCGCTTGCGGACAACGGGATGCTCAGGTCTGCAAGTGGGCAAGGCGTGCGTGTTCCTTGGGACATGACAAGCATGCTCTGACTCAAGCATTCAAGGCTGTCGTGTCACGGTCATGCAGAGCCTGTCAGCTGGTGCACATCTGCATGTGCTGCTACGCATGCGCACCCATCATTGACGCACAGCCCCTGGTTGTTGCCCACACATTTCTTCAGCTGGTTCTTCAGGGCATCCAGGTACAGGTCGATGGGCCAGTCTGCATAGTGTGTCACATCCCACACCAGCTCGCCCTCCCACATCTCCAGCAGTGCGTAGCCCAGGGACTCCAGGTCATCACGCCTGTGTCAGCCAGGCAGTGGGTTAAGTCAGGCAGCTGCAGATCACTTAGAAGTGGTGCACAGCAGGGCCAGCACAAGGCGCACGAAGGCGGCAAGAGATCATACTTCAACCGTCAACCAGTCAGCTGGTATTCTTCAAGGAGCGCCTAAGCACCACTCACGGCATCTGTGCAATGGAGTTGAGTGCGTTGGAGGACGCGTAATCAGGTGTGCCCACAAAGGATGAAGTGCGTGGGGGCTCACTCAGCTTGGGGAACTCGCGCGCAAAGCCTGCACTCGCAACAGTACAGCAGTACATCTGTACATGTGGAACACATTTCCAAACATCGCAGCACATGCGGTGCATGTTGCGCCACATGTGGGAAACAGCTGCAGCATGATTACCAGCACAAACCCAGCCAGTACCCACCAAAGTCCATTAGAGTGACCGTGGGAAAGCGGGCGCCAGGGGGCAGACCATCCGGGAAGAGGCAGAAGTTGCCAGGTTTGACATCACGATGCACCAGCCCACTGGCGTGCATGTTCTGGAGTGCAGTGAGCATGCCAATCGCCACTGTCTTGAACAGCGCGCGGTCCTGGATGAAGCAGTTGGTGCCGATCGCTTTGTCCAGTGAGCGCCCCAGCATGGTCATCACCATGAACGCATGGACAGACTGCAAAAGAGGCAGGCGCAGCAACAAAACACATTAAGTGTAGTCTCACATTGATACACCAGTGGGGATACCCCATGCAGTGATCACAGCTGCAGGCATCGCAGCACACACCCACAGCACCCTTGCGCACACCCACATAGCCGCCCAGCATAACCAGTCCAGATTCGTACAGGCGGGGGAAGCCGTACTGCATGCATTGCACAGGCCATGATCGTTGCATGGTGAGAGCTGCTGACACAGTGAGAGCTGCTGACCTCCTTGAATGGCGCACTTCTGACACGATTGCTGACAGCTGGCAATGCACCACACGATCATGTATCTGGCCATGCCCACCTCCAGAATCTCATCGCCATCTTTGCATCCCAGCTTCTCGTATGTGCTGACCTCCTGCAGAAAGCACCTGCAAGCAACGCACCCAGTGCCCGAGGCACATGTGACATGTCAGATTCTCTTGCCCCTGCTCCATGACCTGAAGTACAGTGTAGTGCTGAGCCCTAGCTGCACCCACCTGAACTCCCAGCTCCTTTTCTCCAGTTCAGCCTGAAATTCTTGCGTGTGGATCACATCCTCACCATCCTCATCCTCGGGGAATTCGTACAACGAGGTGGTGGAGATCTGGTGAGTGCAAACACAGCATCAGTACTGTGAGCACCATGTGTTGCTTTGGAGGAGCAAGGGAAAAGGTGCGAGGCGTGTGAATCATCTGCCAGATGCTGGAGTGTGGCAGACGTTATGCCATCTTGGTGGCCTCCTGCGCACCTTGAGTGCAACATATGTGCCAGACTTCAGATCCTGTGTGTGCAATCAACCAGTGAGACTTTTGGTAAGTGTTGTGCCTGATGATCCTGCAAGCGTGCTGTGCTGTATGTTGTGCTGCAGGATCTGGGCATCGCCTAGCTGGTTCTGCAGACATCTGGGTTGTCAGGGCCTGAGGGAGCAGTGCATACCTTGGCCTTGAACACGCTGGAGAACCCGCCTCTCCCCAGACGCGAGATCACCTGGTAGCTCAGCATCTGTGTGGGCAATGGGGCAGCAGCAGGCAGTCTCAGATGGGTCACGGGGCATGGGGCGTACGCATGTGTTGACCCAAGCTTTGACTCACCAGTGTGGGCTGCCCATCCACCACATCAAAGGGCAACATGGTCCTGCGGTATTCGCGCTTGTCGCTCTCATTCCTGTGGACAATGTGGTCCATCTGCACTGCAGTGGCAGGCTGTGGGGCGGGCTGCACAGCAAGGGGCAGGGCGGGCTGTTGTGCTTGCATGGCTGGCTGCTGACCAGCTGGTGCCCCCTCATCCAGCCCGAAGAACAGCCCACCGGGGCCCAGTCCCAGATTATCAGGTGCCCCTTGAGGCTGCAGCTGCACGTTAACTGCAGCAGCTGGGCCATGCACTGCTGCGTGCAGACTGCGTACACGCCTCTGGGTATGATTGGTGGAGGTGCGGTCCTGGCTACACTCTAGGCCACCTCCAACGCCGCCCTGCAACAAGCTCGTTTCCTGGCTCATGATCTTGGCGGTCGCAGGGATGCGACCCTGGCCCCAACGGAAAGTTGGCATTTTCATGTGCCGGTAAGGCTTGCACGCAAAAGAAGCAGCAAACAATTTATTTGAGCTTGGCGGTGAGCATTCGCAGCTCAGGATGCCGCAAGCGGTGGAGGTCAAGCAAAGGAAGGTGGAAGGACCAGAATAATGAGTCCCATGATATCAGGGTCGTCTGACGCAGACGTGAATGTACGCACTAACCAGCTTGTGCGTCAGATGTGTTTGTAGAGGGTCCAACTCGTTCCCATTCCTGGATCTCTGCACTGCTCGATGCTGCCTGTGATGCTGCAGGCTCTGCAGATCTAGAGCTGTGGCTTTAGGTAGCAAGACAACAGAACCAGTGTCCAGTCTTGCAGCCATGCTCAAGGCCCACAAAAAGTTGCATGCACGGAGGCGCCATGTCTGCATGGGGCTATGTTCAGCAATCAACTGGGATGCGCAGCCAAGTGCCTGATCTGCTGCACTGCATCAATGGCAGAAGAGAACCACCCACGGCCACGGCCCATCCGGCCTCGCGTGATGGACGTGGAGGGTGACGCTGGACTCGGAGTGTCCTTTGATCTGGGCATGCCGACGCCAGACAGCAACAGGAACAGCATTAGCCCGGCTGCTGTGGCAAGTGGGGGGCAGCGATTTGGCAGCACTGCAGGGTCCAGACTCACGCACTCTCCCTCAGCACTCAGCTGGGCATCTGCGGCTGCTACAATGCACTTACCGGTGCGTGCTGCATCACGTGTTCCTTTGCTCCTGGCTTTCCATTTGCCATGCGTTCACCTCGCCTACGGGGCAACACACAGCTACAAACATATGCTGCATGCTTGCGCAGTGCTGCACCTGTGTTCCTGCAGACGCACGGCAGCCGGAGATGCCTGCACATGACTGCGATGCTGTAAGTGGAGCCGTATTTGCAGCACCGCAGACTTGCTCAGATGACATGGCGCAGCACCTCACCACTGCTGCCACAAACAACCTGTGCACTGCCTGTTTGATCTGCAGGACTCAGTCAAGTCAACAAATGAGGGCCGGTCCAGGCGGCGGGTGCGGATGAATGACATCGGTCTGATCAACCGCTTTGCAAATGTGCCGCCGTGGATGTGGGTGCTGTGGGACCACATCAACTGCTGGCTGTGTATGCTGCCTATACTTTGTTGGCGCGCATCCAACTACTGCTGCCATAAACAGATGAGCAGGTATGTGTCTGATGCCTGCAGCCAGTTGCCTGATCCTGACCTGGTGGTCCTTGCCTGGTTCTTGCCTGGGTTTTGATCTGGTCCTTGATCTAGTCCTTAAACCGGCTGCCTGATCCTTACCTGGCCCTTAACCTCCTGCCAGCCTGGACGTTGGACAGCAACAGTATGACCAAGCTGTACAGCAGGGAGCGCAGCATGCCCAGCACCATGCAAAGACCAAGACAGTGCGTGACGCCTGCTCCCACCCGCAGGGAAGACAAGCAGGCTGTCTCGGCAGCACGGAAGAGCGCCTTCTCAAATGGACTGCCATCCATCCTTGTGGAGGGCAACAGCCCAGCGGATCACCAGCTAGTGGCATGGTACAGGTGGGGGTGCACTGCGAACGCCCCATGTGACATGCAGCGCTGCACATCGTCTTTCTAACAGACATCAGCTATGTGCCCAGGCTGGTTGTGAGCCTCTGATGCTGCATCATTTCCACAGGCGGCTGGGTGCAAGGCCCTCGCCCCAACACGTGCATTGTTTCCGGCTCCAAGCACCTCATTGTGCTGTGTGGTCCGCATGGTTCACGCAGGTCGCTTGGGTATGATGCCGCTGTGATAGCGCCTGGGACCATGGATGCACGCCTGCCATTTGCTGGGGAAGCATGACGGGCTGCCAGCAGTAAACACATCCTTCTTCTGTTCCTTATAGGCTGGAAGGGCCGGCAGCATATGCTCCAGGCCCTCCAGGTTAAAGGTTGAAAATGGACGCTGCTGTGGCTGTACCTAAGCATGCAGCGTGTATAGGTTGTGTGCAGGCTAAATCACAGCGCTCAAGTGTGGCACTAGACTTGTGTGAGGGGAAAAGGGAAAGGGTGTGCTCATTCTATGTCTCGTGGCCATGGGAAAACTGTGGTTGTTGGCCGTCTGTCGTTGCACATTGAGCAAGGGCACGTTGGGGGTGCAAATCTAAGGGTAGCACAGGCTTCAGGTCCTCAGAGATTTTTGCAGCTGGAAGGGCGCTCTGGGGATAGGCCTGACAATAACAATGAACTGTCGTTGCACATACTGACCTAATGCAGTACTAGTAGATAAGATGTGGGTGTTGAGCAAGAGCAATATCTGACGTGTTTCAATACAATGCACACAGGGGTCGCTGTGCATGTCCATGGCTAATGTTGTTACAACGCACTGCAAGCCTGGAACTCTGCTGCTGCCCGCAATCTGGCCTCCCAGCGGCAGTGCATCAAACAAGCAACACGTAGAAATGAGTTTGGACATGAACGTGATCAACCCTGGCATATGTGCCCGATGACGGCTGTGCCAATGTGTACCTGCGCCACATACCCAGCACTAACCGCACGCTTGCTGTGGCGGTCAGCGGCCTGACTGCTGTGGTGCTGCCAGCTGCCCACGCTGGATGCGGTCCAGCACTGCACATGCCTCACTCCTGATATCACCCAACCGTGCCAGGGTCGCAGCCAGCTTGGTGGGGTCGGGTGGGCCTCCAGGCCGTGTCCCAAGCAACGGTAGCTCCCCCTCTGGACCCGCCCCTGCTGCCTCCACCTGCAGCTGTGACTCCAGCGCGTGCAGGGTAGCCATGAAGCGGCCGGGCCGCACGTAGTCTGGCACATTCCCTTGGGCACCCTCGCGTGTGATCTTCTGCTTGGGTGCGGCGCCGTCCCAGTCCTCTGCTAGAGCACGGCTCAGGAGCCCGACACGCTGCGTCTGGTCTGACACCACCAGCAGCTCCTGTGCGGCAGGTCAGACCAGCAGGAACAGGTGACTGGTACGCGGCTTCCATGCCATGCATCCGCCTGTGCTTCCTGCCATGCATCCTGTGCATGCCGTGCATCCGCCTGCTGGGCGGCTGCTACTACCTGCATCTCTGACAGCGCGGAGTTGCGGACATCGTCACGAACGCGTGTGAAGCTTTCGTGCATGCCCAAAATCCCACCGCTCTGACAAGAGCCAACCATTCAACTGTCAAGAACCACTGCAGGGCCAAGCCCACAGCTCATGCACGCTCACACACACACACCTTGAGGAAAGCGATGCAGCGCTGTGGCACGTTCTTGCGTGCAAACGTGGCTGCAGAGACACTGCTGCGCTTTGCTCTGGCTGCTGCAGGGGCACTGCTCGTGGTGGTGGCAGCTGGTGGGGGTTCAGGGCCAGAAGGTTTTGGCTCCGCCTCCACCTCTGCCTCTGTGGAGCGGGCAAAGTGGGCACAGCGTGACATGCCACAGACTGACTGCCACCACCTTGGCAATACAATCTGAGCCAGCCCCGACTTCCAACCCCTGGCAGGCAGGCCTGCACCCCCATCCAGCACCTGGGCTTGCTGTTGTGGCACATCCATTGCATCATGTGATCACACCCTACACAGCCCCAAAGAATGAGACAGCCAAGCAGGTGTTTTACACTCCACTGGCTGCATCAATTGCTGCTCAAGGCAAGCGGCTGCCTCCTGACCCTGTTATTCTTGGCGCACCTGTACTGGTGTTGGTGGGTGGTGCGCCTGCGTTGAAAGACCCTTCTTCCTCCAGCCATCTCACCTCCTCACGCATCAGCACCATCCGTGACAGTAACCGCCTGCAAGCTCATGATGCACCAGGCATGCTTGAGGGTGACACAGTGACGTTGCTGTTGTTTGTAGCTGCAGTGATGTTGCTGTCGTTTTTGTGATTGCGTGGCATGGGCACCATTGCACCGGCATTGCGCGGCATCTGTACTATGCATGCAGAAGCTTCTGTGAAACGCCGTGGTATTATTACCGGTATGTACTATAGCACGGTACTATAGTGCCTTATTATAAAGTACCAGTTTGGCATCCAAAGACTACCTGTGTGGCATCTACAGACTACCAGTGTGGCATCTACAGACGCATGGGCGTGCCCTTCCACGCGCCACCACAAACAGGTCTCCCAGCATCAACACACAAACAACCCTCAGCCGCACACATCTCAACTCACGCACCTGTCTGCCACCACCTGCTGGTCCTCCATGTCATCAATCAGTTGTGTGACCGCAGTGAGCAGCTCATCTGCATCCACCCCCTGTGGCAGGTCGTCCTCCTCGTCCCGCGCTGTACTGCCTGTACTGCTTGTACTGCCGCTGTCTATACTGCTGGCACCGGTACTGCCTGCCCCGTAGAGTGCGCGGCGCAGTACCGCCACGCGCGCATCCTTGTCCACCTCTTGCAAAACACGCTCCATGACCCTGCACAAGAGTGATGTGAGATATGATCATTAATCATCTTACACGGCTTTGCGCGGTGAAACCTGTGATGCTGTGGTTTGACACATGTGAGATATGTGGAGCACCAAGCCGTGATGTGCGTGATGTCGTGCCCAGCACAGAACACTCGTGTGGTCAGGTGTGCGCCAGTCTCATGAACGCGGCAGCAAAGAGGTGTCACATCCATGCCAGACATACAGTTGGGCACACCGTGGTCTTGAAATGAAATGCATGTCATGAATAAGCTTAAGCTCGCGCCACGCTTCAGCTCAGGCCACACATCTTTCAGGGCATGTGGCAGTGCATGCAAACATCCATGCCACCAGCATCATCGGACCACGTCGCCACAGGCATGGACTAGTGTTTAGAGTCTAGTGTTTAGGGTCTTAGGGTTAAGTGTTTTAGGTTTTAGGGTTTAGGGTTGAAGGGTTTAGGGTTTAGGGTTGAAGCACGTCATCACCTTGCCGCGGGTGGCAGCCGCAGCGCCACCTGGCGCAGCACCTCGTCTCGCACCGCGATCAACACATTCACCAGTGTGCCTGCATCTCCGCTGGATTTCCTGGCCACCTGGCAGCGGCATCCAATGCACCGCAGCACAGACCTCATAATTGTGCGGCAGGGACGTGCAAGGGCAGCATGGTAACACAGTGTTCTGTTGGCATGGTTGGCCACATGTGCAGCACAGGCAGACAATGTGCTTGCAATGGAACCGGCACGTGCAAGATGCACCAGGCCGGAGATGTTGGCTGAAACAGTGAACGCAAGGAATGGGGATGCAACAGCTGGCCTACCTGAATGTAGCCGTTCAGGGCTGCCAGGAAGTTTGCATCCAGGAACTCAATGCGTGAAACGACAGCATTGCGCACTGCCTGTGTGGGTTGGTTGGTCCCAGCAACATCAGCAAGTCTGGCTCAGTGCCCTCCCCAGAGCCACGCATGTGCTGATGCGTGAATCACTCTTTCGATGGGCTTCCATGTATGTCGCTGCATGCCCTATGTTGCCTGCATCTCAAGCATACAAGCATCACATCGTGAAGATGCATGCTGGCCCACCTCGCTCTCACGCAGCATGGGCGCCTCGTCCTGCACATACGCCGCTGCCTGGTCAACAAAAAGCTCACGCAGGATCTCCTCCAGCATCTGGTCCAGCATCTTGGATGCGCGGTCAATGCTGTCACGAATGACGGCTGGGTCAACGCTGGGCTGGCTGGGTCCGGCCGTGCCAGCCGGCGGCGGTTGCTGTGCACTGCGCCCCGGTGGAGGTTCTGGGCCAGCTGCTCCCCTGCTGGATGCTGCTGCCTTGCAGGCTGCGCCATGCGCACGCACTGGGTGCTGGGCAGGTCCGCGTGCATGGCATGGGGCCTGAACAATCACAAGTGGTGCATGATGGGCTGTGACTGCCCTGCTATTGCTGTGCGTCTGTACGTGACGGTGCATGCTGTTGCTGACGCAAAACGTCGCGCGAGGCAGGCAGGACGAAACTTGCCCGGCCACACTCTCCCTCTTTCGAGGACTTTGGTTGGCTTCTGCGCATACTCCACACCTGACGATGCATCAGCTACGCGGAGTCCCTTAGGTTGATAGGGCAAAGTCGAACAAGATGGCAGAAGGGGCTCCAGAGGAGCTCCTGATGCGAATTAGCGTTCTTGAGGATGCACTTGCAGAAGAGAAAGCAAAGGCAGGTTCAGTGCAGCAAACTGAAATCGAAATCGTGCACGCCCATTTTATTCATCCTGCGTGCTGCTGCAGGTCGAGGAAAGGGAGCTTTCTTACAATGCAGCCGCACAGGTAATGTACAGCCATTCCCCTTGTCCCCACCTTCATGATCTGGGGCTTCATTGATCTACCCTGCGTGCTGTGCTGCGTTTAACAGGAGTTCGAGTACCAGCAACGCAGATGGGAGGAAGACAACCGTGCTCTGCGCGAGCAGGTCCAACAGCTCGAGGCCGAGCTGGAGAAGGGGAAGCAGGCGAGTGTCGAAGCATCGCGCAGCATGCTGTAACAATTCTGACGATTGGGGTTGATTTGCACAGGAGCGGGAATCGTTCGACCAGCGCGCCAGGGAGTTGAAAGTCAAGCAAGACAAGATCGAGGAGCTGCAGCGTGGTGTCAGCATCATCAGCAAGGAGCGTGATGACCTGCGGCGTTTGGTGGAGTCGAAGGAACAGATAGTACAATCACAGGCCAGCCAAATCGCCCAGCTGACCGCTGCCAAGGAGAAGCTTCAGGAGCAGGTGGTGCAGCTGGAGGCCGCCATTCAGGATGTGGACACCAAAAAGCAGATGGACCTGCTGCGGACACAGTACGAGCAGGTGTGCATGCATGCCACATGGCGCAGGCCCATGCGGCAGGGAATGCATGGCGCATGGCTCACAGCCTGGTGCTGCTATGGTCCCTACACACACGCCAGGCAGGGATGTGGCACACACCAGTAGCAAGCACACAGTGCACATCTGTCAGCAAACCACGGCATGTCTCAGTTTTGGTTACGTGGCGCCCATGTGGCGTGATGCTCATTATCACCACCAGGGTGTCACACAGCCACGCAGGCTGCTCAGCACACACCATGAGTACATTGAGTAGGTGCATGAGCAGATGCATGTGGCGGCATGCACATGCAGACATCTCGCTTCCACGAGTCCAAGATCAAGTACCTGGAGGAGGAGCTGGAGGCTAAGACAAAGGTGATGGACGCTGCATGATGACGGCATTACACATGTGCCAGCGTGATGCCCTTGCATCCTTGACGCTTGGAACCAGCCATGGGTCCTGGGCACATTAAGGCATGCCATGGAACACGCAGCCAACTCTAGCTCACAACCCACCCATGCGGCACACACACCACATCTCACCCTAAACCTTAAACCCTAAACCCTAAACCCTGAACCCCAAACCCTAACCGTCTCAGGCCCTGCTGGACGACCGGCGCACAGCTGCGTCAGAGACGCTGGCCCTGCGGCAGCAGCTGGTGGAGGCGCAGCACAGGGCAGAGGCAGCAGAGGGGCGTGCCAAGGGGGCTGATGACCGCATCAGGCAGTTGGAGGCCTTCCTGGCAGATGCACGCAGGTAGGGTGGCATCAGTCTTGCTTGCTGCTGGCGCAGGGACACTGCTCTTGCATCTTGGCATGGTGGGGCCCAGGATTGCAGGAGATTTGCTGGTGAGACAGGCACAACCCCGGGTGTGCGTAGCGGGTACAGTGGTGGGGGCAGCTTGCACCCCCAGTGTCTTCTTCTGTGGGGAGGCAGTGCAGATGTGCGGAGGGCAGTGACAAGCGACATGCTCCAACCGGCTAGGTCGTGTGTGTGTGTGTGTGCGGGGGCGCTGGCACAAGCCAGCCGCACAGGCACCCGGGTGATTGGGGCCGGTTGGGCTGGGGCTCTACATACGGGGCATGCTGCTCCATGTTCGAAGAGATGTGGCAAGTGGGACGGGTCCGGGGGTACATGCTTGTGGAACAGATGAGTCGAGGAGTCGACTCTCGTTGTTGAGGGAGATGCTGGTCGTGCTGCACACGGATTCCAATGGCCTGGGGCTGTGAACCTGCTGAGGACGTGCCTGCAACGCGATGTTTGACGTGCTCCTGAGCAGCGCGCTCCAGTCCTTGCCACACATGCCACAGGCCGAGTGCGTGGGGTTGAGAAGGATGGGTGTGGGAAACATGCAGTTCCTTGTTTTGCCTGCAGGCAGACGGCCGAGCTGGAGGCGCGCATCACTGAGACGGAGACGCACTACAGCAAGCAGGTGCGTAGGGGGGGCAGGGAGCACAACATCTTCATGAGAGATTCTGCTCCCCAGGGTAAAGGGGGGGG
>QAXD01000186.1:601112-631654 GCA_004335575.1 Haematococcus sp. NG2
GCGGGGGTGCCACCCAGAACAGCAGTGTCCAGGCCCACCCCCACCCCCCCTACTCCCCCTGCCTTGCTGGCGGCGAGGCTGCAGGCCAGCGCGGCCTTCATCGCCTCGATGCGCGTCACTGCGCAGCATGTCATGCGTCATTCATGTGAGACGTGTCAGACACGCGGGCAGCCGGCAGTCAGACACGCGACGTACTGCATGCATGCGCCACAGGACACCTGGACCACCAATACCAACACCACCACCAACAACAAGAACAAGAACAACACCAAGACCACCACCACCACCACCACCACCAACAACAACAACAACAACAACAACAGCGCACCCCTCGCCTACCGTGTGTCTCCGTCACATGGTTCCTGCTCTCACTGCTGCCCCGCCCACTCGCGCCCAGAGGCACCACCTGCGCCCCGTTCACACTTTTGGTGCTGCAGCTCCCAGGCGCGCACTCTTCCGCCAGAATGGCTGCAGCAGCAATGGCCAGGGGCCCGTTAGCCCCTGGCTTGGGATGGGGCGGGGGCAGGCCTTGGCGCGCGTCACCACGGCCGCTGGCGTGCCCCGCGTTCAGCTTGCTTGCATGCTCCAGCGCTTGCTCTGGGGTGGTTGGGGCAGCCAGGTATGGAAAGTTGAGCTTTGAATAAGAGGCAAGAGGTGGGGAAGAGGTGGGTAAGAGGTGGGTAAGAGGTGGGTACGAACACTGGCGCCAGCCTAAGATAACATAGGTTTTTAGGGTTCAAGGTTTTAGGGTTCAGGTTTTTAGGGTTCAGGGTTAGGGTTCAAGGTTTTGGGGTCTAAGCTGAGGTTCAAACCCCAAACCCTGACACCCTAAAACCCCAAGGGCCACACCCACGCGCACCTGCACTCTCTGTGCTGTAGCGCAGCCGCTGCGCCCGCTGCTGCCTACGATGCCTCAAGATGAAGGCGACAGCAGCAGCCACCACCAGGCCCACGCCCCCAACCACACCCACGACCACGCCCACGATCAACCCCACGTGAGCCGTGCCACTGGTAGAGCTTGCACCCAACGCACTCATCTGCCTCTGGATCTCTTCAAACACACACATATCCTGTGACAGCAGCACGCAGGCAGTACACAGGCAGCAGTACGTGGGCGGTACGGTCAGTACAGATGATGAAGGGGCTGTGGCAGCAGTGCAATGGGGGTAGGAGATGTGGGGTGCCTCGTGCAAGCCTGTGGGGTGCATGTTGTACTGTGCACGCCACTTGGGAGAGGTTCCACACAAGGTGCAGCACTGACGATGATGCTGTTGCCTAATTCAGGGCCTCATGCATGGCCAGAGCCTTCCATGCATGGCCACACCAGCATGATTCATCACGATGATGCATGCTGATGAGTGATGGCCTGAACAGGAACAGGAACAGTGCCAAGCCATGTAGCCACAGCAGGCCAAACCGGGACAAAGCAGGCCACCACCCACCGCGCCCTTCGTGTTGATGCACGCGGTGCTCACTGGCACGTCGCACACCATGTCACACTCATGGAAGTGGACGTCATAGGGGCCGCCCGCGGACAGCGTCGTGGGCACCACGCTGAGTGCAAAATCATCAAAATGGAGCGCGGGCGACCAGCAGGATTCGAAACCTGGAGCGCTCGCGTTGGCGTAGCACGTGCTGTTCAGAAGGGACAGGTTGTTGGTGCCTGGGTGACTGGGTGGCCGTGGGGCTGCAGCCAGGCTGGCATAGGAGATGTTGTAGGGGATGCAAGCAAGCTGGACCACCACACAGTGCACGACTACAATACGGGCCCCCGTGCTCGACCCCAAGAACTCTGGTTGCGGCCTACAGGCACGGGCAGCGCACATGCATGCTCATGAACGATGCAGTGCGCACTCAAAGGATGCATGCCCGCGGGCAGCATGCAGGGAGATGCTTGAGTGGGGAGTAAAAAGTGTGAGTGGGGAGCGGAAGGTGTGACAGGACATAGGAGTGTATGCATGAGGTGAGTGCACTCGCACACCCGGCGCATGCGCATGCCCTGGTTGTTCGTCTGTGACCATGCCACAAAGCCACGAGCACGGCCAGTCGGTGGTGTCAGGCAAGAGGATTTGGGGAGATGAACGGGTTCGGGACATGAACGGCTCACCCCGCATGTGTGAGCGCGCGGTACAGCACCAGATCCTGGAACGTGAGCGTGACGTTGGGCCTGATCTGGATCTTGCCACTGATGAATCCAAAGTCCAGCACTTGGCGCGCGTCATCAACCTGCACCGGGGTTTGGAGGCAGGGTTCGAGCTGAAGGTCCCTGGCACTGCATGTCCCTGCCATGGCATGTTCCTGGCGGCAGTGCGCTGAGAGCTGTGCTGGCCATTCACATCTTGACGGGCTACGTCCATCGTTCCCAGGCTCCTTTTGCTCGTGAAACCACACCTCCCATGAGCACCAGCCTGGCACCTGCCGACCCCCCATCACCCTGCGCTCCCAAACCTTGAAACCCAGCACCCACACATACTGTAAGGCCTATCAAGGTGAGGCCTGGCGCGCACCCACTATGCCATGCCATGCACCCTTGCTTGCACCTTGCTATATGTATAACATATAACATATAATACGGTATATAATATACAATACAATACATATATATGTAACCTGCAACTCACCTGCGGCTGGCCCTCCACAAGCAGGTTGCTCTTCAGGACATAGCTCGCCCCACTCCATGCGTCAGCATCCAGCTGCAGCACCGGCACATCTGCTGAGATGAGGATGTGGTCGATGGACCCATTTGCAGCAAGTGCCAGTGCTGCTCGCAGCTGTGCATCAGTGGACACGGTCACCGGCGCTGGGGGTGGGGTTCTGTTAGCTACTGCATCCTGGGCCTCAAGGAGGGCCTCTTGCCGGGCCACCTCCTCCACCACACATTTGTCCTGCAGTACAGCACATGGGGGCAGTACACAGGGCAGTGGCACATGGGGCAGTATATGTCGAGGTAAGACGTACGAGGCAGTACAACACATGGTGCAGAACAATAACAGCAGGAGCGTTGCTGCACGATCCTCATGACGGGCACATGTGATGCGATGTGCATGACACAATAAGACACCAGAAGCATTGCTGCTTGAGGGCATGCGCGGTGCATGGGTCGGCCCGGCATGTTATATCGTCATGCACATGCCCTGCTGCATGCACCCAGCCCTGAGCCCTGGGGCACACGATGCAACCCTCAACGCACTCACCGCGCCTTTCATGCTGATGCACGCCGTGTCAACCGGCGAGACACACACAAGATTGGTGTCCTTCATATACAGTGTGTAACCGCCGCCCGCGGTGGGTGGCACGTCAGCCACTGTGACGGCGTAGTCAGTAAACTGGATGGAAGGTGACCAGCAGCTGAGGCCGCTGGTTGCATTGACGAAGCAGTACTGATCCACCAGATCCACCACCTGTTGCAGGGTAGGCAGATCAGGCAGAGGGTGCACATATGGAAGGTCCCAGATGCACTGTTACCGGCAACATTGTGTGCCGATTGATCCACGGCAAGAGGCAAGCAAAGCAACCCATGGCTGCACCTAATTCTCTGCCACACTGCTCTGCCCACCGTTAACATGCACTGGCGACACAACCCCCGATGGTGCCCATCAAGCTGCAGCCCAAACCCATCTCAGACCCAATATGCAGCACAACCTCAAGTGAGCTGCGGGTGCAAAGCAAGCCGTGGATGCATGGGCGGCGCCACTGCAGGCCTAAGGCACATCATTCCCAGTTCATTTGCGTCCTTGCCGGCATCAGATCAATTGCAGTATCAACAGTGGACCCACATTTGTCCCAGGGTACAATGCAGTAGGGCGCTGCTGGCTGCGCAGGTCCACGATGCTTGTGTTCAGTGGCTCACACGCCAGCCGCATCAGCACACAGTTACTCAGCTCCAGCCTGCCACCTGGGCTTGGACCAAGGATGTCCAGGTTTGGCCTGTGTGATGAGACACGCAGACATGTGAGCACAGTTGAGAGGGTTAGGGTTGAGGGGTTGAAGGGGTGCTCAGGGTGGCACACAGACAGCAAGCGGTGGTGCATGCCTTGAGATCTGCCAGCATCGCCCCCCAGCCCCATTCCCCACTCCCAAGTATCCAGGCACATGCGTGCGCCTGCAGTTTTGACTGCATGCAACAGGTACTAGCAGCCTTATCACCCATCTCCCCGTAACCAACGTTCCGCTCGTGCATAACACGCGCTTGCATGCAAGTGTGCACCGTTCGCATGGCCTGCAACCAGGCATCCATCACCCCAGCACAACCCAAGAACCCATGGAACATGCATGCATCTGTGCTGTAGCACAATCATTGGGGCTGCGGCAGCATGCGCACACAACTCCGGCACATACATGTGCCACCTCCATGTGCTCTGTACAGCCCCTGCGTTGCTGCTCCGGCCTCACCCCGTGCCATTCAGTCCACGGTTGATGATCAGATCCTCGAACGTGAGTGTCGCGCCCTGCCCCAGCTGCAGCTTGTTTTGCAAGAAGTTGAAATCCAATATTTGGCGAGACTCCCCGTCATACTCGCCCTCTATTGCCAGATTGCTTGAAAGAACAAACTTGTCTACTGTTGACCAAGCCGTCTTGTTGAGTAGGAGCATCCGCAAAGCGGACGAAATCACCACCCTGTCTACCACGCCCCGCGAGGCAAGCTGCAGAGCTGCCCGGAACTCGTCGTCATTGTAAACTGTGCGCACACTCGACCTGACCAGTTGGCTCTGCCAAGTCACAGCCAGGGCCAGGAGCAGGCCCAATGAATGCACCCACTCTTTCATCGTATGTTACGGTGCCCGGCCTTGACGGCCGTGAATTTTTTGCACCATGTCGAAAAGGGTGCCACAGACATAAACTCTAGTCATGAGCAACGCGTGCACTGCTAGAGCTCCATTATATGCCCATCCTTGAAAAATCATCTTCAGAGCTATGAACCGGACTTAGGACACACATCGCAAGTACTCGGCGAGGTTATGAGCGTCGCAGCCTGCAAACGAATGCTAAAGATGTCGTGATCGCCATGCTAACCATACATCTTGCTTGTTTTCGCACACGATGCTGGGCTGCCGGTGTTCAAGCTGCTGGTCTTGGGACGGTGCGCTGAGTTCGCGTGAGGTGGCGTCAGTCGCATGCTATGTGGTCCAGCACACGGTTGTACTGCCTGCCAAGCTGGCACCCCATTGCTGATCAGCCCGTGTCGGCTGAAGGCTCATGTAACATGAACATGAACAAGCTGGCACAGATTGTGTTGCACATGCAGAAACGTGCTGTGGCAGAGGCAGTGTGGCATGTGCATGGTTTGAAACATGTACTCCTGGGCCATGAGCCTACGAGCCAGTCGTGTGCTTTATCCAAGGTTTGTTCACCACGGCGCTCATTGCACATCACGTTCATGGTAGATCTGCTGCAATCGCCCAGAGCAGCCATTCCATGCAGGTGACTGGTTCCTTGTGCTGACTCCTTGACGGCGCAGCACACATCACATCCATCTGCCCGCCACACCACAGCAGCACGTTGCAAGCCCCAAGATCACCTCCCTCCCTTGACGCTGGCCACCTGTCACCTGATGTGCTTGCCGCTGCTCGGCCGCTCCATGTGCATAGTTGCACTGCAGCCCAAGCTACAGCAAAGATCCGCCTAGTAGACCAGAGCAGGTGTGCCAGCTGCGCCACCGGGCAGCATGGTACACATGTGTGACCATGACAATGGCCCATGCGGCTCACTTGCCAGCTGCGGCAGCATCTCGCAGCTTCTTCCGCAGCCGCTTCTTCTGGGACTTGCTCATCCCAGACTTGCCGCCCTCCTCAGTCTCCTCTGTCTCATCCTCCTCCTCAGCAACCTTAGCCTGCACCCACCAAAGTAACATTATGGTCATGCTCATCAGCCTTGTACTCAGAGAATGCAACCGCACACATGCGGCATCTCAGTACACATATCATGTCGCGTGCATTGGCCCCACACCGCATGCACTGAAAGCAGCTCAGTCATGGCAACAGCCTGATTGTGAGGACCTACACCAGCCCTCTCTAAGCACCCCAACACTGCCACACATGCCCTGCTGCTGCACGCCCTGCTCATGCATCTGGCACGCACCTTGGATGCCATCTCCGCTGCAAGGCGGGCCGCATTCGCAGCATGTGCTGCCGCCTGCTGCTGTGCGGTAGCCGTTGGGGCTGAACTGGCTGGGCGTGCTGTGGCCGCGGGTGCGGTAGCCACAGGGCGGGGGGCAGGGGCAGGAGGGGCAGGGGCGGGACGGGGCGCAGGGGGCGCGGCAGGGCGGGCCCCGGGAGCAGCATGTGCAGGACGCGCTGCAGCAGGAGCAGCACTCGTGGGGCGCGCAGCAGCAGGAGCAGCGCTTGTGGGGCGCGCAGCACCAGGGGCGGCGCCCGTGGGGCGAGCACCACTGACTGGGGCGGGCGCAGCTGCGCGCTGTGCAGCCTGCATCAACCACCACCACCCAACACTTGCCCCTGAGCGGCCTGCCATGACACAACCACTGGCAAGACATAGCCAGGCGGCCCATCCAAGAGCCACTTGCATGCAGAGCGCGCACTATCATGCATCCCCATCAGCACATCAGCCCTGCCATGAGCAGTTCATCCCCATGCTGCCATGTGCAGGAACCAGCCGCTGCATGCTGTCAAATGCCTTCAGTAGACGCACCTGAGGAGGTGCAGCAGACACGGGCCGTGCGCCGGCAGGGTGGGCAGGAGCGCCCGGGCGATGCGCGATGTGCGCATGCTGGTGCGATGAGACCGGGTGGTGGTGTGGTGCGTGGCCGTTGGCCACTGGGTGGGCCCCATGCTGCAGGGGGGCACGCGCCACAGGCGCGGGCGCGTGGTGTGCGGGGGCGTGGTGGGGAGGCGGGGCATGTGCTGGACGCGGCCCAGGCGCATGCGGGTGGTGGGGCTGGTGGGCAGCGTGGTGGGCGGGCGGATGGTGTGCAGGGGCGTGGTGCACAGGGGCGTGGTGAGGGCCAGCTGGGTGCCCGGGCTGAGCAGGTGGCCGAACACCGTATGCGCCAGGCTGTGCTGGGGCTGCTCCCACTGGACGCGCCTGCATGCCATGCAAACATGCAAGGTCAGTCCGCGCACAGTTGCACGCATGGGTGCCATGCAGCGCGCATGGCTTTCTGAAAGTGCACAATAAGACGTGCAAGGATGCCGGGGAACATTGTGTAGCATGCACACACCCACCGGTGCAGCGGCCCCAGGAGCTGCAGGCCTAACACCAGGAACAGAAGCTGGGGCACCTGGCTGAGGCTTCACGTAGTTCATGTTCTTGTACTCGTCTGGGAACTCCAGGTGCTGCAGTCAGCACGGCAAGATCGTAGTGAGAGTCGCCACGGCTCAAAGATGGTCCCGACTGCCACATTGGATCCGTGATCTGTAAAGCTTGCAAGCGCAGGTATGCATCCCGCGTGCTGGTATCTGGCCAGCTCCGCTGTTTCCGGTTAGCGCGGACAAACAGACACCTCGCACAGAAGAGAGATCCCCTACCCTTGGAGCTGGGGGTCCTTCAGACCAAACCTACCGACACCGTGGGAGGCTGGAAGAAAACAGGCTTCTCAAACGGCTTTTGGGGAGGGAATTGGATGTACCCTGACCCCACGACGTTTGGGTTCGAGATCCGCATTGTCATCTCGTCAATGCTGCAGGCAACCAAATGTGCAAAGAAGTGATTAAAGCTCCCCGTAGTTCCAGAGGTTTGCGGTACGCAGCACATGGTCGGGGGCAATGCATGGGGTCTAGAAGGTGCCCACAGTGCGCGGACGCCCAGTGCTCACCGCTGCTGCTCCGTGCGAAACTGGTTTGAGTCCTGCGTGGCCATCGCCATGGCTACTCCACCTTCAGACACGATATATTGGTGTTCAAAAACCAGGCCTCCCAAGCCCCGACGGTGCTAGTATAATATACCAATCCCCACCAGTATTGTGGTGAGACGAGGCTGCCCTAGTGCCCTTTGCAATCGATAGGGTTAACCGCCTTAGGGTTTGGTACCCCTTGTGCATGACCAAGCCTAGGTCTGCCTGCTGGACGTACCAGTTGATCCTTGGGCAGTGTGGGCACACATGCTTGCATAGTTACATGCCGTGCACATACACTTGCCTCAGCTGTTTGCAGCGTTGCCAAGCAAGCCATCAGCAGCAGTTTGAAAAAGAGATGGCAGCCGTCAATATGAGCAATCAATGCAGCTGCGACGTTAAAACCAACAAGTGCCCAATTATAGTAAACGCGTGCCAAACCTCCTGGTCAGCACCTGCTGTGCCCTGCGTGGTTACTTCAGATAGATTGCTGCAGCATCGATGGAAGGATTGCAGCATCACACACTGGACGAGAGGGAGAATGATGAGTCCACAGCATAATAACACGATAACAGCGGCATATCACAGCTGTCAGCTTGTCAGTCCCAACCGTAGGCTGTGGCGATGCTGCTGTTCATCTATGATCATGGGCAGGTTCCAGTGCATGTCAGGGAAAAATGTCTGTGATACGACTACACCATTCCGAATGCGCACCATCAAACTATTTGAACTATCTGCAAACTGTAACCATTTCTGTACAGTGTACACAAGGGCTAAAACCAGTCCACCGTGTGCATTTGTGCCTCGGCTTCAAGCTCATGTTACCAATTGTAATCCCCAAGCATGTTGTGGCATTGGTACTGCCGCATGCACGCACACAGCAGTACTGCGCCATGATAATCACATGCTGAGGTGTGCGAGTTACCTTGATGTGCAGGCCCCTGCATGAATCACCCCCTTGTGGTGGCATCAGTTCTCGGCACGTGGGCTGGAGGCCCAGATACCAATTGAGCTGCTGCTGTTGCTGCGCGTGAGGATTGGCGAGCGCAGAACAGCTTCTGCACTGGGCCGCTCTCGAGGGTCAGCAGACATGAGCTTCTGCAGGTCACAGACAAAAGCACCAAGGACAACTGTCTAAGAGACCACCAGCCTGACAAATCACGTGTAAGCTCGGTATTCAGCACCGTGTGGGGAATTGAAGGGAGTGGGAGGGGACCGGTGGGCATGAGGCATGAGCGGATGCTTGCAATGTGTTACCGCTGAAGAGATGGTTGTAAACTGGCAGCTGCCAAGCATCGTACGTATTCAACAGGGCGGGCCCGCAAGCAGTCACACGAGCATTGCAGTTGTGCCAAGCAGTTGGGCGATGTGCTCACCTTGATCAGGCCCTGCAGCTTGATTGAGACACACGGCATCATCATCAGTTGCCCATGGCGGATCGCTGCATAGCGCTCACCCCCCGTGGGCAGCGGACTGCCCGTGGCCAGCTCATACAGTGTGGCCCCCAGCGCAAACATGTCGGCCTTATCCAGCCCAGCATCACTCCCGCGTGAATTGAGCAGCTCGGGAGCTAGGTACCTGCAGCAGCGTCGCACAGTGTGTACAATTCATGAGCGAGCAGGGTGTTCCTGTGCCCAAGTTCACTCACTCGAGGACTCACAGCACTCAGCTCATCCCCACATGGCGTTGCAAGCCCACGCAACACGAGCCCACAGAGGCACGTATCCACAGCGACACATCTGTGAAACACCGCGTTATTATCATTATTATTAGAGGGGCGTATGTAACCCTGGTGCCGCACCGTGCGTCGCCCTCTGTCATGCCAGCTGCTGCAGTCTTGGGTGTGGCCAACCCAAAATCGCCAAGCTTGAACACCAGGGGCGCAGGGCTGGGCGTCTGGGACCCATGCTGCTGTGACCCAGAGCCCTGCTGTGATGAGGAGGACGAAGCGGATGCACCGATGCGCGCAGCCAGGTAGGCAGCAGCTGCAGGGCCCTGGGGCCGGGCACGGTAGATGTTGTCTGGCTTCAAATCTAGGTGCGCGAGACCAAGCGCATGGATGTGCTTGAGCGCAGATGCCATCTGCCGCAGCACCTCCAACAGCTCACCCTCCTTCATAGGGGTGCGCTGCTGGCCGCTGCCACTGCCGCCACTAGACGCCGCCCCCCCAGCTGCTGCGGAGCTGCCCCCTGCACTGTTGTGCCACGCTGCTGCAAGGCTCTCTCCGCACAGCTCCAGCTTGATGCAAATGTTCTCCCCACCCTCTGCAGGCTCCACCCAGCTGTCATAGTACGTCACAATGTTGGGGTGCCCTTCCACCGCAGCCAGTGCTTGAATCTCCTGCGTGCATCATAATACTAACAACACGGCGTGTCACAGATGTTCCTGCTTGCCGGAGCCTGACAGTCATTAGCCAGACAGTCCTGCGTGCATGTGTGTCGTATATCCGTCAGGCTCCGACAAGCAGCTGAAAGCCGTGAGATGCTGCTGTCATGCTGAAGACGTTGTGTTCATGTCAGAGGAAAGGGGTACCACGCATCCGTCGCTGCATGTCAAATTCCAAAGTCAAGTTTGCTTGTCGTGCATCTGCATAGCCCCTGCCGATCCTTGAATGTTAGCACAGGTGGCGTGCACAGGCGTCTAGCGACATGCAGTACAGTGATGACATGGGGAAAGCACACGCACCGCAAGCCACATGTTCTTGTCTGCCACGCTCTGCACCGGCTTGCGCGACTTTTTCAGCGCATACGCTTTGCCAGACATGCGGTGCACGATGCGGTAAACGGTGCTGAAGTTGCCCTGGCCCAGCCGCTCCTCCTGCTTGTAGTCCCACCTGCAGACCAAAGCACAAGACCCATGTGATTGGACAGCAGTATGGAGCACCTACGATGAGGTCGTTTGCGAGCAGCTGGTGTGCAGTGCTGGGCTGCAGGCTGAGGGGGGTGCCTTCTGAACCCACATGCACCATGCCTGGCCGGTGAACTCTGCAGCCCATGCGAAGCATGGCCACGCACATGAGGCGGTTCTGCTTCGGTGGGATCGGCTCCGCCTTGGAGGTGGGCGGGTGATAGATGTGGTTGTCATCGTTGCCAGGGGTGAGGTATGGGTTGCGGATCACAGGCGGCTCCACACGCTTGTTGATGCGGTTCACGCGGTTGGGGTGCACCGGCGGTTTGCCGTGCACGAGCCCAGACATTGCCTTGCTGCATGTGCTGACCTCCCCTTGCGAGCGGCTCTGGCTCAGGCTGAGCTGGCTCATGGAGTCGCCATCTGTCTCTGTCAGGCGTTGCATGCAGTGCATGACATTGCTCAGGAACACATAACGGATAGCGTTGAGAACAACGGCAAAACATCAGTACACAAGTGAAGCAGTGTGCCTGTTGCACCGCCTGATGCTCTGTGAAGGGCCAGACGGGAGGCAGCTCAAGCACAGATGCTGCCCAGGTCTACCTGCCATAGGGCGGGGCCGTTTTTGGAAGCGTTGCGGTGAGGGCGCAGGCGATCGGCTCGCCCCATCCTCTCCCACCGCTGCAGCATAATCTACGTCAAAACGGTGCTCCACTGGCGTTGCGAAGTCAGGAGTGCTGCAGGTATGTGAAGCACATGGGGTGGCGTGTGCGTGATGGCCCGGCAGCTGTGCAGATGCAGCACTGGAGCAGAGTCACAGCATACCCTGCAAGTGGATGCATGTGGCCTGACTGCGGGGCAGTGCGCTGGTGCATGGCAAAGCCTTGGTCAACCATGGCGCACTGGCATGCATGGCACGCACCACAATGGACCAAGTTCCTGACTGGTTTGCTGTGACAAGTCCAAGGCCAGGCGCCGGGCGATCCCCCCGAGGTCCCGGCTTCCGTACACGTGCAACTGCGTGCTGGGCTGCTGCGAGAGCACGGGCTGGGAGCCCAGCTGCTGGTCTTGGGACATGGGTACGTCATTCGTGTCCCTGGTGTTGTTGTCGTCTAGGACGACCATGGACATCGCCTTGGTGAGCCCTCCGGTCGAGCATCCCGCTGCCGCAGCCCAAGAATTCTTGCGCTGAAAGTGGGGCAGCTCCGAGAAGGGACTGGGCTGAGACAGGGCGCCGCTAGCCATTCCGTATAATATTCCCCCTCAGTGCGTAGTTATATCAATCTGGGGGCGGGGGGCATGCAAGCTCCCACCCATGCTGTCCTTACAGCTGTCAGCTGCAGCAAGTTGTCAAATCCTGCTTTAGCAAAAAATGCTGGGATTACAGTACTCAAAATAACTGTGGATATGTGGAACGCAGGCGCATTCCAAAAAGTCATTCATGACGAGGGAAAACCATTAAGCTGTGCAACTACGTTTAATAATCACGTTCACTGCACGCAATTACTTCTTTTGAACAGCATTTTACCTCCCCTTGATCTGTCTGTTCTCGCGGGCACACCAAGATGCCCAAGATTCAGCCCCCCGAGCTGAAGAAGTTTATGGATAAGAAGCTCAACAGTGAGTTGCTCCTGATGGAGCATGCGCCATGCTTGGCCCATGCCCTATGTTGATGTGCTAGTCAAGGCGTGCCGTCAGTTGCTTCATCATCTGCGTGCCTCTTTGTTTCTGGGACTGAGGTCTGATCATCTGCAAACTGACCCATCGCAGTCACGCTGAACGCGAACCGGCAAGTCACGGGAGTGCTGCGTGGATTCGACCAGTTTATGAACATGGTGCTGGATGGGACGGTGGACGTGAAGGCCAAGCAGGACATTGGCATGGTGGTAGGTGTGCGCGTTGCCATTTAGACCTTTTTTTCATTCCTGAACCTGAAAATCGTGGCTGCGTAGATTGTTCTTGGTGCGCATCAGTGATCAAGCGACCTGTGTGCTATGCAGGTTGTGCGCGGAAACAGCGTCATTACCATCGAGGCGTTGGAGCCTTTATAAGCAGCGTGCAGCTCCAGCCTAATAGGCACATTCTGCATGTGGTGTTCACATGCATGGCTCTTGAAGCATGCAGCCATGGTGAAATCCATGATGCTTTTGCCGCACATGCCACAGCTGAAGCTGTGCAAGGCTGGCTATCAATGAATCAAACAGAATGAGATACGGCACTGAATGGAGAGGTTGTCATGCTAGGTGCGAGTGCTTAGTGTCATGGTGTGGGATGGGCTGGGTTCAGTTGTGGCTTTGTGGGGCAAAGTGGATTTCAACGAATATCACTGCCACCATTGCTTCCTTGTGTGCCGTGGGCACCTTTATCATGTTTGTATACTTGGGCACCAAATGATGATGCCCTGACACACATACGCATCAGCGGGGTGAACTCTGTCTTGGGCATGGGAGGTGAAAGGAGGCGTGCATGGTGGGGCAAGATGCCAGTCTTTGTCAGGCCAGTCTCACCAGTGCACAGAACAGGCACACGTCGCAAAGCATCTGCGACTGTGGTTGCATCGTGGGGCTGAACTGCTGTTTGGCGCATGTGTGCACAACTCGCCCTGTGTCCAACCCACGCGCAGATGTAACACATGCATGGACAAGTTGACCCACCAGGCTCCTTCCACTAGATTCCCCACATCAGCAGCATCCCACTCACATGCACAGATCACACGCTTTACAGCATGTTCATCACAGATGGGTGCTATTATTACCGTGGGCAGGGTCCTGCCTGGCAGTGTTCAGGTGGCTCGCCAGCACACTGCATCCCACACACGTCGCTGTAGCTGCGAGTGCCACCGCAACAGATGCCCGGCTTCGGGGGTGCAGTCACCTGGCAATCACAGCCTGCATGCAAATCAGTTGCCATTGAAGGAGCTACCGTTGATCGCTGCAGGTGTGAAGCTCGAGGGGCCTGTTGTTGCTGCATTACTCAGCGTGAGGTAAGGTGCTGCTCTATGTAGCAAAGCACCAGCGTATCACACGTCTGTCAGCTGCTTGAACGATTCTGACAGTGGGGACTAGAGGCTACTAGTGCGTGCTGCATAGCCTGCATGCCAGAACACGCATAATTGCATGACTGCAGCATGCAGATTAGGCATATGGTTCAAGAGCAGGACTGGGTGGCAATGGGCTGAGCTTTGGTATCAGCAGCTGATTTGAGGTCTTCAAACAGCAGCAGCAGCAGCAGCAGCAGCAGCAGCAGCAGTGATCACGGCGAAATGCACTTTGGGGCAACTCGCAAGGCTCCCATGCTATGCGCACATGCCGCATGCGTCCACGCACCTGATGCATTGCTGTCCCTCACCGCAGTTGTGAGCACGAGGCTGGTGTTGCTGCCTGTTGCATAACTGCTATTGTTGTCCTGACTGCTTCCAGAAGCCCCTCCACGCACACCAGCTGCTGTGGCTGCACGTTGTGCGAGCGCGGCGGCGCCATCGGAAACATCCCCTGCCACAACAGCCACGCGTCCTGCCAGACCCGCGACAAGCCCCACTGTCGCATCGGTTGCAGCTGCTGCTGCGTCGCTCATGCGCTGTGCTGTTGCCTGTGCCGCCACCTCCAACCGGTCGCGAGCTTGCTGCAGCAGGCCAACAGCATTGATCCTGCTGCTGGCTGTGGGGCTGCCTGTCTCTGTGCCCGCTCCTGCACTTTCAACAGCTGTAGGTGGGGGCTGGAACGATATGGGGGAGCTGGCATTTGACTGTGTGTTGTTGCTGGTGGCAGTGGCAGATGGTGCCTCAGGCTGAAATGCGGCAACTGTGGACTGTGTGATGCGTGGTGCAGGTGCAGGTGCAGGTGCAGGTGCAGGTGCAGGTTCTGCAGCAAGGCCCCCAAGTGTGTTTCCCAAGCTTGTGGTAGCAACCTTCACTGGCTCGACTGCCACATCCTCATCCTGCGTCAGCGCCTGGCCTTGCACCTTGGGCGGGTTTGCCAGGCCCGCCACGATGGGTGCTGTGCCTGTGGACTGGGCCTGGCGGACTGCCAACCCATCACCACCAATGCCTGCTGCTAGGCCTCCTGGGAGTGAGGGCCCAGCCTGTCCAGGGCTGTAGCCTGGTGCGGTACACCACAGCTGCGGTACACCGTACCGCCTGTCCACCCACAGGGCAGTACAAGTGAAGCTGCCTGCCCCCCCACCGCTGCCACTGGTGTGGTTGGGCTTGGTGGTCAGCTGTGGCGAAGCCCCAGGCGGCAGGTCCACTCCCCTCCATGTGAACGCGCGCGTGCAGGGGTTGGGGATGCACGCGTACAGCGCTGCTGTGCGTGCAAGAGCAGCGCACGTGCTTGACGCCACAGCTGGGTCGCTGCAGGGAGCATTGCTGCAGGCAGCAGCGCCCAGGGCCGCTCCGGAGTCTCCAGGAGGGCAGGGCACAGCAGTTGGAACTATAGGACCTGCGTGCACAGTGGCAGCATGGTTCATACTCACATAACACCACGACTGCTGTTAGTTGCTGGTGCAAGCTGACACAAGGTTCAATTGCAGAGCTGTTGCAATGCTGGCACAGGCTCCAGTTGTGATGGAAGAGCATGCGTTCAGGTGGTACCATCTGCACCGACACCCAATCCTCTGCCTAACAGCCGTGTGAAACATCCTGGTTGACAAACCATACCAGTCACAGCCTCCATGGGCACAAGCGCAGCCACAACGATACCATCTGTGCCAGGTGGCAACGATGCAGTAGTGACTGCGCTCAGGTTGCACCAGGCAGTAAGGAAAGAAGTGGCGAAAATGCAGCAAGTCAGCAGCACATCATCATTATTATTACTATCAGCAGCACATCAGCTGGACAGCGCAAAGGCTGCGAACCACACCTGAAGCCTGCAACGCGCGCCCCCCTGCGGCATTGCTATCAGCAGCTATTGTTTGTGCAACTGTGGCTCGAGGGCTCTGTAACGTTCTGCATGGGGGTGGTGGGGATGCACCTTGGTTGCCTGCCCGCAGGGAGCGCGGAGCAACTGACAAGTATGTGGCAGCAAGTGCAATACATGGTGCGAGTACTAACATGTTAATACATGAGGCTATACTGAATGACATGATGCTTTCACACGCTGAACAGGAGCGGGATGCAAATGCCTGTGGTGTAACCAACCCCAACCGAAACCGTACGGATTATTGCTAGCGACCTATCAAAAGAGGGCAAATCGGGTGCTGGGTGCGCATACTGCTGCCTCCATGCCTGAACGTGTGAAAAACACAACTGTGTTGCGCCTTGAAGGATTTCATCATAATATTGTCGTATCATCAGTAAAACTCTTTCAAATACTGTACAGGCAATTAGTCACCTGATGCGTGGCAGTCGGTAACGGGGGCATGGTCTTCAAGCACCGCCTCTAATTAAACGCTACAACGTGCCCAATGGGGCATCTTAGAGCTGTTGGATGTTGACCGGTAGTCCATTGACCAGGCGCAATGGGGGACATACGGGGAGGCCTGCGCGAGAAGCTGGTGGCACTGAAACATGCTGCATTCCTAGACATGGAGCTTCGCACGCCTCGAGATGCGGACGGTGAGAGGCAGGCGTAGGGACATGCTGGCTGAGTGGCATGGAGTCGCCGCCAATATAGTAGCCTGCATGCTGAGTGTGCACGCACCACCACAGTTGTAGCACATGGTTGCAGCCCACCGAGTACTGTACCCGGCATGCACGTCCCTCCCTCCCTTTAGCTGCTGTGCTGCGCATGTGCTCTTGCTTTGCTGCACATGTGCGCTTGCACGCTTCGTTTGCTGCCCAGCGTGTGTCACGCCGTGATGCTGCATGTGGCTCAGCCGGCCTGCCAACACAGCTGCCGCATGTTTGCACGCTGGTTGTCGGCTCTCTGTGTGCACGCCCTTTTCATGGCTCAGCCCACTTATTATGTCCCTTGTTGCTGGTGCCACTGCTTGCAGGCAGAGAACTGTCCATTGAGGAGCTCATAGCACAGGCTGAAACTGCTGTGGGTCACCGGCTAACGCTGGCGGGCTCTGAGGCAGCAGGTGCAGCAGCAGCACCCCCCACAGCAGCTGCAGCGGCCACCACAGCAGCGCCACAGCTGCCGGCAGGGGGCCAGGCAGACACAGTGGAAGAGAGCAGTCTAGGTGGTGCATCAGCTGCCAGGGCAGCCACGCGGCTGTCCGCAGGAACAGGGGATGAGGGACATGGCAGTGCAGCGGGGAGCGGCAATTCATCACCGCACCCACCGGCTGACTCGGGGTTCCTGCCGCCTGGCCGCAAGCGTGCAGCTGCTCACGCACGGCCCGCAGCCAAGTTGTCAACTAAGGTCCCCAACCCGCCCGCTGCCCTTGTCACCGCACCCGCTGCAGCCACCACCTCGCAGCCTGCACCTCTCTACCCCCACAGCTCAGAAGCTGCTGCCCCAAGCTCGCGAGCACCTAGCACTGGAGCGGCCACACCCTCCCCCCGTGCTTCTGCCGCGCAGTTCATGATGCCCTCTCCCCCCTCCTCCCAGCCCTCCAGTAAGGCGGGTAGCCGGCAGACCAGCAGCAACCTGGAGGGTATCAGTGCCCCAGGACCTGGGTATAAGGAGGTGTCCAGAGGCGGCCTGCTGGGGGCCTTGACAGGCACAGGCAGGGGCTCCGGTGCAGGCGGTGTGCAAGCAGGGGGTCGGCTGAGGCGCGACCCGTCCGGTGATGTCAGCAAGCTCGCACAGCCCTTGCAGCCGCAGCCGCAGCAGCAGCCGCTGTTTGATCAGTGGGGGTATCCTATAGAGGCGGTGGAGGAGGATACCCGCACCCCTGCAGAACGTGCCCTGGCACAGTTCAGGGATGTGCAAGATGAGGTGGCCGATGAAGTCAGGGCCCATATGGCCCGGTACCAGCTGACCGTCCAGAAGCAAGCGTACGCGTTAGACTCGGTGGGTGGGTGAATTATGACATGAGATGGGGTCTGTGAAACGCCATGTTATTACCATGACATGGGGTAAGATGTGATATGAGTTGCTTTGAACCCATACGGGCTCGGGTGTGTGGGGTTCGGTTAGGTGCGTGGGGCACCCACCCCAAGCTGTTTCACATGTGCTCTGATCATCATCATGCGTTCTCCTCAATTACACGACCGGACCCAATCCAACCCAGCCCAACCCAACCCACAGCGCCCGCCCCATGACCCTCATGCGCTCACAGGAGCTCATCAACGCCGAGTTCCAGGTCAGTAACGGCCTCCCACTGGACCCCACCAACCTGTTGGGCATCCGCCCATCGTCCTTCACGCAGCCACTGTCAGTGGGCCCAGGGGGCCGAATCATACAGCGCCCTCCACCCGTGCAAGTGGGACTAGGGCTGGCTGCCTCTCCACTCCCATCCCCCACAGCCGCACTATCCCCTACCAGCCTCAGAATGGTCACCTCAGGGGATGGTGGCGTAAAAGGTCACACCACCACCTCCGTGAGTGGCGCACCGAGCCCTTCGGCTCCCGTGCACGACCCGTTGGCATCCCCCACGCGGCTGCCCAGCAGCAGCACGAGCGGTGGGGTAGGAGCGTCGGCGGCAGGGGCGGCGGGTCAGAAAGGGGCAGGGACAGGGGCAGGGGCAGGGGCAGGGGCAGGGGCAGGGGCAGGATCAGGATCAGGATCAGGATCAGGAGCCAGCTGGGTGAGAGGGGCTTCTGGGCCTGGTGCTGCAGCCCTGCCATCACCCGGCCCCAGCCATACCGTGGCAGAGGGTCACCGACGCGTCCGCCGCTCCTCTCTGGATAATTCCATCCTGATGACAGCGCCTGCTGGGCGGGCGGCAGGGGCGAGCGCGATGGGTGCAGCATACGCCAACCTGGCCAGCCTGGGGCTTAGGGCGCCCTCACCCGGCCCTGGGCAGCCCATCCCCATCCCCAGCAGCATCACGCACCGAGCGTCACTCCCCATCATGTCCAGGCACGCAGACAGTGGGGGGCTGGGGGAGGTGGGTCAGGCGGTGCAGCTGCCAGCCTTGGAGCCTGCACCCCCTTCCACAGGCCCCACGCCAGTCAGACCACCCAGCCGCTCCATGTCTGACGCCACCCTTGTCGCGGGGCCTGTGCTGACGGTGACGACCGTCACGGCCGACGGCGCTGTCACGGCCACGGTCGTGGCGCCCGCCGCCGTCACGGCCGAGGCGGAAGCTGGCGTGAAGCTGCCGCCCATCACCGCCAGCCACCAACAGGACGCGACGTCCCCCCTGCCGCTGCAAGCGCTGCACAAACAGCCTGGACCCAGCTCGCCCGCCGCGTTAGCAGCCCCCACTCCACGCACCTCCACTAAAGGAGGCAGCCCCTCGGATGCTGCAGCACAGGCCCGGGCGTCACAACAGAATAGTCCCAGAGGGGGTCATCCCCTCATTAAGGGGTGGACAGCCACGGGCGGTGGCTTCAACCACCGCGTGTTGGATAGGAACCCGCATGGAACACCACCGCTGAAGTGAGGTGGGTGTGATGTATACAACACAAAGAGCATGATTGTCAGCAGCAGCTCCATACACACAGCTAAGTAAATAAATATGCCAGGGTTTGGAGAAGGATGCGAGAGGGCATGAGAATGCCATGGAGGTATCCCTTGGTATGTGGTTCCAATTGAATTCATCATGGCTCACTTGCATTCATGAGCACAAAAGGCAATTGGCCAGCAGATCAGGCGCAATGCGGCGCTTCTGAACTCAATGAGTTGAAATGTGCTTGGCAACATGTGTACGTTGTTTGTTAGCTTGTGGGATGGGTTCAAGTCACTTCCAGCACAACTGGTGCTGTTTGTACATCATACCCCATGTGTTGGCTGGCTTGGTGGTGTAAGCTCATGAACAGATGCGGACTGTCAAGAACCAAGCTCCAGTGCGTATGCCACGCTGGTGCACAGGCATGCTGATGGTGTCAGGTATTGGTGACGTGTACTGCTTCACATGTACTGCCGGTGGCTCAGTATGCTCGCATCGCAACAATGCAGTAACTGATTTGATGTGCTCAGCGCAGCAGGACCCCTTCAGCTGAATCCAAACCAATCACACCCCAAACGTTTGGCTGTTTGCTCTACGGATAGAGTGCTCGGACAACTTACTTGTCAGAGCAGCTGCTTGGTTCGCAAGGCTCAACGCTTCACATCACCAGGTAGACCTTAACATCAGAAGAGCGGGGAAGATGGGTGTCAAGTTTGAGATCACGAAGGAGCCGGATATGAATCGAACGATTAAGAAGATCGTCAAGTTCCAGCCCCCGTGCACAATGGAGCTCATGGCATTAATGGATTGCTTTAAGGTGCGTTGTGCATGGGTGTCGAGCGTGGATCAGCGCCGCGGTCGATGTGCCATGCGACGATGCATGAATCCGGAGCAGCATGGCAGTGGTGTGCATGATGCTTAAGGCATGCAAAGAACACCATGCATGGCACTGCCCTCGCAACCTTGCTGCAGAAGCATGCAGGAGCAGAGGCAGACAGTGCATGTGCACGGCAACGACAAGCGCTAGCGCAGTGCGCACGAACAGCGGTATGTGCAACGGGTTGGAGGAATCGCAGCACCTCAGTTGACGGGGAGCGCTGTAACAAGTCAAGTTGCACTGCAGCCATGCAGCCACTTGCAGCGATTGCATTGCAGGCGCATGTGTGTCTTGCCTCCACTGACCTGGTGCGCACCTCAGCGTTCACTGCACATAATAGCCCACACTCTCACACTGACAGATGGCATGCCGTGCGGTTGGGGCTGGCTTGCATGCAGAGAGCAGTCAGTGTGAGCGACCAGAAGCGGAACTTTGTCACACAGCTCAAGGTACGGAAGCAGCAGCGTCACTCTGGGGATGGGTCTGCCCTTGGGGGATGGAGGATGGTGGGGACTGTGCTGCTCCAGAGCACCATGTGCCTTGCCTTCTGACACCTGGTGCCAAGTTGCTGCCACTTTGCCATTGGTTTGGGCATGCTGCATGGAGGTCATTGCTGAGGCAGCAAGGAGCTGAGGTGGCTGGGACAGCCTGGCAACCGCCCCCTGTGCATGTGCTGTGTCAGCACCATCATTCCACGGCTTCGTTTAAGATGTAACGCAGATGAACAGCCCCATGATGCTGCAGCCTGACTTTGGCCCTGCCATGTCTGTGCGTGCTGTGTCATCATCATCATGCGTTAATCATTACACGGCTTCGCGCAGTTAAACCCACGTTTGTGCTGCGTATTGTGCAGACGCTCGCAAAGCTGTGGAAGCGGAGCGGCTTCTGATGCACCTCTAGCTCCAGCGGACCAACAAGTCCGCTCATCTGTCAGGCAGCCCATTCTTTCATTCTTTTTCACTGGCCCTGCAAGCAGGGCTCACTTGGGGCTGGTAGGGTTGGGCCAGATAGTGGTTGGGTGGGTGCTCCAGTTTCAAAGCCAGGGTCTGTGGTGCTTACAAGATGAGAGGAGTGACATTACGCTTCTGAATTGTATCCGCATTCGCAAGCAGGGCATCTTGTTAGTGGGAGCCTTTGAGAGCCTGAGGCTGCATGAGGCAGGCATTCATGAGCCAATTCCCATCCAGTAATCAGCTATCAGGCAGTCACAAGTGTGTGAGAAGTAACAGATGCTGTTGTCATTCCCGCGTGTGTCCCAAGCTCTCAACCACAAGCACATCTGCATGGCTCATCTTGTGTTGCAAACAGCACGGCACGTGGCAGCATGGTGTATATATACGCCATGAAGACCGGTCTACCGTGTCCTGTGTGCCCTACAGAGTCGGGGCCCTTGCAGCATGCGTTTGCCTGTGGTGGTGGTGTGGGCTCGCTCCATCTAGGGTGCATGGCCCTTCCAGCTCAATTGCCGGGACCCATGGTCTGTCATCATGTGCTGCTTTTCAACAGCAGTCCATGCATCGAGTGCGAGTCTGATGGGATTCGAACTCAGTGCCTCAGTACCAGCACAAGTTTGTTGATGCACTGGAGCGTGCCGCATAAGGTGTGGCTGCGCGGGATGTGCTGTCATGGGGCAGCTAAAGGAGGAGGTGGCACAGCTTGGCAGTGGAAAAGGCCGATGAGCCTCCGCAGATGGGCTGCAAGTGCTGGGGGGTGCCTGCTGGGGTGCCTGCTGCATTTGCTGGGAGGTGCTGCAGCAGGCACGGCACGGCACGGCACAGCACAGCACACCACAGCACACCACAGTACATCACCGACAGTGTGGCAGGATGGGGCATGTGTAATTTTTGTCAGTAATAATGAGGAGGTGCTGTGTGGAACTCACAGCATCTTGATCCAGCAACAGCATTTCTTTGCAACGCTGGGCGTCATAGTAGCGAAGCAGTCGGTGCGCAGAGGTGGTGGGCACATATGCAGCAGCAGCCAAGGACGTGCTGCTGCTGCTGCAGCCAAGGATATGGTCATGCAGAGGCATGGCCGGGCTTCAGGAGCGCTGTGGCTCGCGTTGTTGACGTATATAGTTATGATACGGACTCATGCCCTGCTCCAAGGCGCGCACAAACCTGTCTGTCAAGAGCTCAAAACAAACTCTGCGAGTGGCAAGCACCAGATGTCCCAGGAGAGGTTGCCAAGTTGGTTCTTGCTTGTCCTGCATGGGGTGCTGCCCACAGCCATACATGGCGGCAGAGATGAAGGAGATGAGGCAGGAAATCAAGGATGTGGAGTAGGGGGTGAAGGAGGTAGGCCAATGGTACTGTACAAGTGCACATGTGTCCTGTACTTGCAGAAGCTGCTAGTGATGACTGATAGTGCTGAATAAAAAACATCATCTGAATCATCCGGCAGTAGCATGGCAGCTGTTCAGAGCCTGCATCTTTAGCCCCACAAAGGTCCTCACACGTCACGTATGTGTCACGTGCCTAATGCGGCGTGCCTAACATCACCTTCCACTGTCTTAGACTCGTTGTGACGCCACTGCTTCATCAAATATCAGGCTGTATTTCCAACATGCTGACATGCCGTCCGAGCCATCTAGGAGCTCGGCTAGGGCATCTGCCTTCGACTAAGGTGCTGCCCAGCGTCTATCATGGTCAACACCCTTGCCCCTACCAGATCCTGGACCGAGTCACCCATCATCGTAGCAGCGAGGTGGTGCCACGATGGACCTTGTTGGACACAGCAGTTCCATCTGCGCAGACGAGGAACGTGCTCGTGCGCAGTGAGTTTCATGGGTCATATTGTCAGCTTTAAAACCCTACTCTGTTGGGTTAAAACCTGCATGCACAGCTGCCCTCTAGCAACATGCATCACCGAACAACCGCATCTCCGCAGCAGGATTCTAGTGCTAGGAACGCGTGTGCTTCGTGCTCCAACTGCGATGCATGCAGGCATGACACGGGGCGCTGCAGAGCAAGAGGCACGGGAGCGTGCAGCGCGCTCCTTAACCCCCCTCCCCACACTCCTCAAGGACATCCAAGCCAGGTTTGGCGCAGCTCCAACTGGTGGCGTGAACAGTGCACAGGCTGAGGAGGCTGCCAAGCTGCTGTACCAGCTGGGCAAAGCAGTGGACGCAGCACAGAAGAGCCGGGAGCATGTGCCACGTGACAGTGTGGCTCGTGGGCTGCGTGCTCTTGAGCGCGTGCTCACAGCACCTGCACGTGACCTGCCTGCCAGCGCAGCAGAGGTGCTGGTGCAGGACCATGCAGGGGACACGGCCACAACAGCTGTACCTGTTGAGCCTGCACCCAGCAGCACCACACAAAGTGATGCGACGCGGACGCGGAGCAAACCACAGCTGTTAAGGCGCGAGCAGTGTTATCAGGCCCCACAGCGCTGCAGCACCTGTCCCCAAAGGACACGGGCCTGTGTGCGTGGGCACTGTCCAAGCTGCACAGGGTGCTGAGGAAGGGTGATGCGCATGCTCTGGCAACAGCGGTAGCAGATGCTGCAGCCACCAGTGCAGCCATGCAGCAGGCGGATTGGACCAACTGGTCACGGCTTGTTTACGGCCTGAGTGGTGCAGGGTTGACGTGCAACAATCAAGTTGCGTCTCCACTACCGTCTGTTTTCCAGCGTGCATGTCACCACCTGATGCAGTTGGGGATGGTGGGCGTCAAGGCACAAGACATCAGTAACTTGCTGTATGCAGCTGGGCAGTCAGGGGCTGACCCGGAGATGCTGCGTCCGCTGGTCAGCGCAGTATCAAGCGGACTGGAAACAGGTAGGCGCAGGAAACCGCTAGAGCCATTGCTATGGTAAGCATGTGGGCGCTCTCTGACGCCGTTCATGGCAACACTTTGATACTCTTATGCAACTCCATCACAGGCGTTGACGTGATGGTGGATGCCATCCCTCAAGCATGGGCCAATGCAGCCTGGGCACTTGCAAGGCTGGGCATTTGCGACGGCAGGCTGTTGCAGCATGCAGCCAGGCATGTGGCGGATGCAGACCGCGTAAAGAACGTTGACGTCAGCAACGCGATGTGGGCCATGGGTTGAGATGGCGTTGAGATGGCGTGATGACGCGCTCTTTGCGCAGTTGTTGCCGCGGTTGGAAGCTCACAAGGTGACAGCGCAGGAGCTCAGCAATGTGCTGTTGGCTTGCGCCCAGACGTCATGGTTTGGCGACGGCCTGCTGCCAGTTCTGCAGTATGCTTGGACCCTCAACAGCGATTCAACATGGCAACCTCTGAATGTTGGCAGCACGCTGTATGCATGGGCGGTGGCAAGCACACCAACTGAGGGTGGTGTGTTGGCACATGCACAGCCCCCATCCCCCAGGGTTGTAGCCGCATGGGATCAGCTGGCACGAATGCTTCTGGATCAAGTGTGCACTAGGTGGGACAGCGAAGGGGGTGCGGACAGCGACTGGGGTACCGACATGAATGTTCGGCAGGCCTGGCTTGCTCATGAGGCGGCGCAATGGCGTGGCCTGCCGGGTGGGGGTCTGCGCCCTGGCAGCCGCGCGCTGCAGGAGATAAGTGCGTGTCATGACCGGGTGCGCACAATGCTTCACAAGCGCACTGCTGCACAACCGTACACTGCTGTACTTGGCACCGCATTCAGGGCTATGCGCCCTCCAGGTGCCAGCGTGGCAACTGCTGTTCGTATGGGGCCCGCCGTTCTTCCCGCGGTTATGCAGCACCCAACAGCCTGCTCTCATGGCATTGCAGCCATCACGTACGACAAGCTGCTTCAACACCCTGCTGGAGAGTTCACTGGGCCACAGCTGTACCAATTTGAGCTTGTACGACGGCAGGTAGATGCAGCGATTGTCCTGCCTCAATCCTTCAGCCCCTCAGACCCCGCACTCCAAGCACGGCTGACCGAGTTGGTGGGCGCCACGGTGCAGCGTGTGCAGCAGCTGGGGGCCTCCCACACCACGCAGCACCAGCAACAACAGGGCGCGTCAGTCGGCGCGGTAGCTGGTGATGATGCCACCAGTGGCCCTGCCCCCAGCAGCTCCCAGGCTCCTGCACCAGCACCATCAGCCCACCACCACCCCCGCCCTCCCCTGGGCCTGCTAGTGGATGGACGTCACATCACTGACCCCCAGTTTGATGCGGCTGCAGTGGTGCAGGCAAGCCAGGCGCTGCGCGGCACACCAGCACAGGCGGCAGCTGCTCCCAGCACCATTACCACAGCCCCAGCTGCGAAGCCCCCTGCCCAGGTGCTGCCGCGTGCTGCCAACGGCCTGCTGTGGTAACGCCACGACGTTCTAGCAGCATGTGCTATGTTTTACATAGTAATATGGTAGTATGCAACTTCACAAACATGTGATGCCACGAAGAAATTGAAAAGTTCAAGCTGAGTGCGAGGCCGGACTACTGAGGGACAGAGATGATATATCGTAGTAAGCCCGTTGGGATGCAGCAAGCCTGTGGTGAGCATGATTATGGCATTGGTGCAAGGCCCCAGTATGCTGCTCGAGCGCTGCATTACCTGTCACCTGCATAGCAGCTGTGTCGGCTGGCTGTTCACCTTTGCAGTGCTTGCTTCCAACAGGGTGCTAGATGCTGTAGTGGGGCGGCTCCCGATACGTGGGACTGGTTTGGACCTCTAGTGATGGTGTTGTAGCGAATGACTGCCAGGCTCCGGCGTGCAGAAACATCTGTGAAACGCAGCGTTGTTCTTATTAGTACATAGCAGATGTGTGACGTGGCAGACATGGGGTGGCTGGCATGTTCGCATGTATGGACAAGGCGGCGTCAGTGTGCTGCCACTGCCACAGCTGTGTGAGGCCAGCACAGGAGCTTGGGTATGGCAGCCCTGGTATGTGCCAAGCCATGGACGTGTGCACGCCGTGCAGCCATGATGTTGCTGTGTGTGCGTTGCTTGGGGCCATCTGATGTCAGGGAGGTTAGCGCGTGCGTGGTTTGTTTGCTGTAGGGCCGACGCTGCAACGTGTACTAAGGCATGGCTTTATGAATCACAATTTTCCCATGGAGGGTATGCAGCGCATGCAGGTCAGTGCACCATCATGTCATCTTGACCAGGCAATACACTCAGCAGTACTAGTGACACACGAATTTATTCGAAAGTCACTCTCGTGATGCGCCCCGCACGCAGGCGATGAATGCACGTTCCTGCATCACCGAAGGCTGCAGTACTAGGTGCTGGCCCGTAGCCCGAGGAAACCCACGAGCACCGCAGCCCGCCCGCTAAAACAATTGCGAAGGTGATCAGCGCATTTTTAGGTGCCTGCACAACATTTTAGATCACCAGAGCCCTTCCCTTCAAACTCGTGAATGCAGTGTGCAACCTGCGTTGCGGGCGTTGAAGGGCACGCAGGTGCGCAGCGGACGCAGCAGCAAACGCCGCATGACAGCTGAGGAGGGTGCTCGCCCATTATTGCAAACTGTGCCAAACTTTTGACAGCTGGATGCTGGCACAGGGGCTCCCAATGCAGCCTTCCACCTGGCAGCATGATCATCACAATTTGGAGCAGCTCCAAATGCACCATGCTGACAGACATGTTGTGAGTGAGCTCAACGCCACCTGCTCCTTGTGCACTGCATTGGCTCCAGGAAGTGTGAGTGCTGCAACTCTCCAGATGGGCTATGCCCGGCTGGCACGCCAAGAGCTGCCAACATAAGAAGTGTAGTGCTTACTGCCGCTGCTGTGGGGTGTGGAGGAGCACATGGCACGAGAGCAGTTGGCTGCGTTCCTGGCCAGCATTGATACAGGTGCATGTTTATTCATGTGGTGTATATGCTACATTTGTCACGCTCCGCCCCTTGCATGCTTCCCCACAGCGTGTGTGCCTCATTTGCCTTGCCTTGCCGATGCCATGTGGTGTCGGTGCTATGCTCCGCTCTCTGCTGTGCTCTCTGCTTCCGCCCAGTGCTCACTTTGGGGCCCATGCCCTGCCCGTATGTATGGTGTACGTATATATGTGGTGTCATGCTCAACTCAGTGTGCCCTGCGCATGCACGCAGACTACGCCGAGTATGCGGGTGCATTCATTGCATCGGGGTTCTCCAAGCCAGCAGAGCTGCCATATGTCCCTGACTCTCTGAAAGACATCCCCATGGGACCTTTGCTGCGCATCAAAGGTAGATGAACCCGAAGCATGGCATGTGGGTGTTCTGGCCCCTGTTTTGCCCCTAGAGACCATGACTCAACCGCACCACACTGGGTACACCACTTCTGATCTGCATGAGCAACCCCTTGGCAAGCACTAGCACCTTGAGCAACCCCACACTCCTGACACCTGCCTCCCGCTCTCACTTGAGCCCCGCTGCCCTGTTGTGCACCCACAGCAGCCGCAGCCGCGCAGGCAGGCGGGGCCCTAGTGGGTGTGTGGGGGGGTGGCTGTGGCCCACGGCCCTCAATGCAACGGCAATTGTTTGCTTCCCCTTCGGTTCAGGCAGTGCAACACCTCTCACCACCCTTCATTCAGCCCCATCCGCTCCACAGTCTCAGCACACTCTCCCACCTCTCCACACCTTCCACCCAGCTGGCACCTACACACTGTGGTGCAACACCAGCGGGGAAGCCCAACGCAGACACGCAGAAGATGTTCACGGATGTCAAAACATTTGGGGATGTCTGGAGGGTGTGGAGTGTTGGTTGCGGTGTGCTGGGCCCCCTGCGAGCTCTAGAGGAGGACAAGTCATGGAGGCAGGGGAACAGGCCAGTGGGGCAGCGTGTGAGTGAGCTCAAGCAAGCTGCTCACTTCGTGATGGTTTACCAGGCCAGATTCCAGGATGCCAGTCCAGCCAAGGCAGCCGAGGCGTTGGATGCTGAGTTGGCTGACTGGAAAAAGGCCAACAACAACAGCACGTCTTCATATGTGGGCTACTGCAGGGCAGTGCTGCCCAAGCTGCATCCAGACCTGCTGGAGGCTGCTAAGTTGATCGACGGCAGCAGCATCACAACTGGGCAGCAAGCACTTGCGGCACAAGCAGCCAAGGGCGATGCGAGTGCAGCCATGCACACCCCAATCAAGCAAATGGGGCGTGCCCTGGTCGGGGCTGTTGCTGGGCAAACAGTGGTCAGCCCTACTACTGCTGGTGCAGCACAGTCACTTGTTGCAGAACAAGCAGGTGGTGGTGGTGCCGCAGTACAGCCAGCAGCAGCAGTACAGTCAGGTGTTGTTGTTGCCGCAGTACAGCCAGCAGCAGCAGTACAGTCTGCTGCAGGTGCTGCTGCAGTACAGCCTGTTGCAGTACAGCCACATGTTGCAGTACAGTCTGCTGCAGGTGCTGCCACAGGTTTTGCTGCCATGGGTGCAGATGCTGCCGATGTGGGTGGTTCGGGTATGCAGCACACAACCTCGCCAACACCAGCTGCATCCTTGCAACCAGCAGCACCTGGGACTCCTGCTGCCAAGGCTGCAGTCTCTGGGCTTGTGGCACAAGTGTTGCAATGTCAGGAGGCAAATCCCAGGCTGTCTGAGGCAGAGGCAGTACGGCAGGTGGGGCGCAACATGCCACTAAGCGTGAAAGCTGCTGTCTACGCCAGCCGGCCAGCCAAGAGGCCATCTAAGAAGAAGGCAAGGGTGGAGGAGATCACAGCCAAGCCACAGTCAGGCTATATGGAGTTCTGCAAGCACATGAGGGCCAAGCTTGGTCCCACTGATGATAGTGGCATTGTGGTTGAAGCTCGGGATACCACAAGTCAGTTAGGGAAGTGGTGGGCTGCTCTGAGCAGAGATCAGAAGCTGCACTGGAGCATACTGGCTGAGGTAGTGAATGAGCATGAGCAGAGGGGCAAAGCGCATGGGCATGAAGGGAAGGACAACGCATGAGCTGCTGTTGGTGCTGAGCTTGCACCGGCTTTGAAGAATGCTTATACTAAGGGTGCAGAGCCCAGCAACATGGAGCCTGTCTTTTTACACTTATTGCTTGGCAGGAACAGTAATGGTCCTTGAGCTCATTTAGCACGCTGTCTGCAGAAGTGCAGATCACAAACATGGATACAGCCATGTGAAGAAAAGCATTACAAGACTCATGCCCCGCAGCCTGATGATGGCCAAAAGTTTGTTGCACGTTGCTTGATAACATGTGCATGATGCAGCATGCTGCAGCTGCCCCAGCACATCACATCAACTGCTGAAGGTAACAGGTGCGCGACGCACCACACTATGCACAGCGTGAGGGTAACTTGACAACCTGTCGGTGGGCCACCATCTCCCTCTCTCCCTGCCCTGGTTAGGCACACACATGAGCTTGGTTCTTAACGATCCTGTCTGATGGCTGTGGCTGGTTTTCATCACAATTTTTTGAATTTCATGATTGCTGCAGCACGTGCCGCATCTTTGCTTGCATCCTTACAAACGCACGGCAGATGCCCCTGCAAGTCAGCTGGGCTTACAACAGCTGCCACCAAGGCAAGGCCATCGAGGAGCGTGTACATTGGTTTACATCGTTTATCAGCCCAAACAGCTGCACGGCACCAGACTTGCAAACTAGCTGCCAACCATGGACGTCATCCCGTCCCATGCCCCTCTCTGTGTCAGCTGCAGATTGCCCCGTTCTGTAGTCGTCATTGTGGTTTGGTTGTTGTACTTGTTGTTGTTGTAAGCTTAGCAGCCGTCATTGTTGTTACCTCGGAGGACCCAGCCCCCGAGGCACCACACTCATCGTCTGCGCCTTGGCTGCGTTGGCCATGATCATCGCGTGGTACCCGCCTGACCGGATGTTGCGGTACGACGCGTACATGTCATCCAGTGAGACCACACCTGTACCGCCTGTACCGCCTGCCGCGGGTGCTGCACCAGGCGCGGGGTTGGAGGAGGAGCCCAAGCCGCCCAGACCCGCAGGCAGGTCCGCGTCAGAGGTTGGCTTGGGGGCAGCCGCCGCAGCGGCCACATGCACACCCAGGCCTGCGTAGTGCGACCCTCCACCTGCAGCACAGGAGGCAACAGACAACAGTCATGGACAACAGACAAAGGCACAGACAACAGTCACAGATGCAGACAACAGTCACCGACACAGGCAGCTGTGTGTATGTTCCCTGTCGCCTCCCCCACCTACCTGTACCATCTGCCCACCTGCACCTGTTCCGCCTGCCCATGCCTGTACATTGTTTCACACTGTTTCACACATCTGTGCCATGCTGCCTCATCCACTTGTGCATTGTTTCACACATCTGTGCTGCCTCCCCACCTGTGCATTGTTTCACACATCTGTACCGCCTGCCCATGCCTGTACATTGTTTCACACTGTTTCACACATCTGTGCCATGCTGCCTCACCCACCTGTGTACGTGCCATCTGCCCAACTGCCTGTACCGCCTGCCCATGCCTGTACCGCATGTGCCGCATCCCCACATCAGTACTGCCTGCTCACCTGTGTACGTGCCGTCTGCATGCACCCGGCCCTCGCCACGCCCCCCGCCATGTCGCCGGCCACCCCCACGCCACCACCGCTGCTTCAGACCCTCCGGGTCCTCCTCGTACGCCTGCTTCAGCCGCTGCCGGTGCCAACTGCGGGTGAGAGCAGCAAATTGGGTTCACGACCCAACACACCGCGGCATCACCCTCATCGACGTATGCGGCAAGGTGTACGTGACCATCATACACCACCGC
>QAXD01000186.1:635589-648710 GCA_004335575.1 Haematococcus sp. NG2
GGGTGAGGAGGGGGGGGGGGTGAGGTGTGTGTGCGTGTAATGGAAATGGAAGAGGCAAGGCAGGGTTGTGCGGCACGCACAGCATGCACAGCACGCACAGGCGGCACAGCATGCGTCATGTAGCTCATGCTCTGAGGAGAGGTGGCAGGGAGCCTGCTCTCATGCGGCTGCGAGGCCATATCCACACATGCTGGGGCAATCCCACGGGGGCGCAGCCGCCAGTGCTAGAAACACGTCTGGGGCAGGGGTGTTGGCAACCTGTTGAAACGCTGCCACCAGCTGCATGCTTTTCCACATCCTCCACATCCCAAACATGACATGCTGCCACCAGCTGAACGATGGGGGTCCCCACACTCACCTCCTCTGTCTTCCCACTCTTGATGTAGGCACTGGCGAGCATGGGCCCTAGAAGGGGTGAGAAGGCAGACGCCACGGGGTCTTGCTGGGGACCAGTGCCCTGGGGCCGTGCCGCCAACCTGTGTGTGCACGGGAGCGCGTGAAACACGTGACCGCAGGGGTGTGGGGGGGGGGGGACCACATTACGCCACCAACCTAGAACCCTACGCCCTAACACGCCAAGCCCAAGTTGGAATTGCATCAGGCTATATCTGGCTTAAGATTGATCAATCTGAGATGACCGTGTATTACATCTAGCAACTATGACCTAAAATCCTGAAACCCCGGACCAAGAACAGTGTGGAAGATGCTGCCAGCGGCAGGGCAGATAAGCGGCATGAGCAAGAACAACAGCATTCCAAGACTCCCAGCAGAGCACCATGCCACGGTAAGCCATGGTCCGATTCAATCCTATTGCATAACCATTCAAAAGCACCCACCCATGTCGTTGGCCTGCGGCAGGTACACCACATGGTACACAGTCTACACACCCACCCCTTGACCAACAACATGGTCCATGTTCATGTTCATGTTCACCGAGCCTTCAGCCACAACATGGTACATATTCATGTGCATGTTCATGTTCCACGAGCCTTCAGCCACAACATGGTACACACCCAGCCACCCACCCCTTGAACAAGATGTCGTTGGCCAGGTACACAACGTGCAGGGTCCGCTCAAACTCCTGCAACCCGTTGACAGCCCGCACAGCCATCAGGCGCGCCAGCCCGCCCGCAGCGGAGGGACCGCACGTCATGAACCACGACTGCGCGGCCTTGATGGAGTCCTGCGCGTTAGGGTTGAGGGGTGCTGCCGTTAGGGTTTAGGGTTGAGGGTTTAGGTGTTCGGGGTTGAGGGTTGAGGGTTGAGGGTTTAGGGTTTAGGTGTTCGGGGTTGAGGGTTCAGGGTTCAGGGTTTAGTGTTTTAAGGTTCAGGGTTTAGGGTTCAGGGTCCCATGACCGTTGGGGCATCACTGCGCGGCTAATGTCTGGTCGACCCCATAATGCCCAAGAGGTACGTTGAGGCACGCTTGTGCTTGGGCCTGCTGTATTTGCGTCATAGCAGTGCAGAAATGTTCATGAAGCTGTAACTGCGTCAAAGTAGTGCAGGGTTGTTCATGATGCTGTAATTGCGCCATCGTACGACTGCCGCGCACGCAGCAAGGGCTGTGATAAGCTGCCAGCTGCACCATGTTGGGCTGCTCTACATGCGGTGGTGGTGCATGCGGTGGTCAGCACATCTCAGGTGAACCAGATGTGCCCAGGCTTTGCTCTGCTGTGGTCCGCATAGCATGATAAGCATGTCCACGCACCTTTGAGCCAGTCAGCGCCTCCAGAACCTGCTGGAAGCCTGACTCGACCTCAGGCGAGAGGGCTGTGCTAGTCACTGGGGGCTGTGCTGGCGCTGGCGCAGCAGGTGGTTGCTGAGCAGGAGGGGGCATGGCATGGGGCGCGCCATACCCCGCATGGGGGGGTGGTGCATGGTATTGCGCGGGCTGGCTGGCCGGTTGCGCGGCGCATGCATTGTAGAGCGTCCATCGGAAGTAGGCGTGGTGCTCGCCGGTGGGGTACAGGAACGAAAAGTTGGGATCGTTGGCCTGCCTGTGCTTCACAGTCTCCAGGAACGCTGGTCCATTTGCGATGCAGTGTTTGATCAGCAGCGCGATGCGTTCGACAAGCTGGGGATCCGATGGGACTGGCGCTTGAGCGGGGGGAGGTTCCCAGGGGTTGAAGAAACCAGTGGGCGCTGGAGGAGCAGGAGCAGGTGCCGCATAGTGCGGCTGCTCCGCCATCTCTTCACAGATCGAGTACAAGTGATCAAGTTGTCAATAGTGAACTCATTGCATCTTATCAAGGTAAGCGCGAGCCACGTCAGGTGTAACAACGAATTGGAAGAAATGCACTTGAAGAAGAGGGAGACAACGGGTGTGAGACAACCTGACATTTCGCAAGCGCAGGGGCCCCCGCGCCCCTTTTACGTAGCCTGGAAGGGTACGGATGACGAGCATCGCGACCGATGATAGAAGAGTTGCAGGCAGCCAGTATTCCTGCAGCAGAATGAATTGCGTAGCGTGATGAGAAGCCGGTCAGCGCGCGTACGGTATTAGAGGGTACACGAAGGGCACGCAGCAAGCCAGGCAGTACAGCCAATACAGTGCCAAGGGACATCGACCAAGTGCAGAGGGGCAGCATCACTGGCACGACCCTAACTTATAAGAAGCTCACTCTGGATCCTCGACCTGTTTGTGATGACCCAAGCGGCGTGAAGTGGCACGTGCTCGCCTGCCTCACCTCACCTCACCTGAGGTTGTGGATACTCAAGCGAGCCACGCCGTGAGCACTGAGCAGCTATGGTGATGTGAAAAATCGCACAATGTCACCGGGCCGCAGACCCCCTAGGTGACATCAGGAGCTTCCATGGTGAGGCGCATGTACCGCAGGTAACGTACTACAGGAGATGTACTGCAGAAGTACCACAGGAGATGTATTGCAGGAGATGTAACGCAGTGGTATCACAGGAAAAGTACTGCAGAAGATGTAACGCAGATGTACTGCAGGAGATGTACCGCAAGAGCCGTACCGCAGGAGATGTACCGCAGGAGATGTACTGCAGGAGATATTACTGCAGGAGCACGACCAGGCACTGCTGTCTGTACCCCTGCAGCAGAAGTGACTGGCTGGACGTGTAATCATCATGCGTAACCATCTTCAGCAGAAGACAGGCAGCAAGGTGTGGCCCTGGGAATTATACATGCTGTATCGCTGTTACAAACGCATGCTGGTACAGTACACCCTGACATAGCGCTTGGCACAGCGCAGCTTGCACAGCAGCACGGCAGCTGCGGCAGCCGAGTCTGACATCCAGCTGTTGTGAGATGTGAGGTGGTAGGTTGTACAACTCTGAAAAGTCTGACATCCAGCTGTTGTGAGATGTGAGGTGGTAGGTTGTACAACTCTGAAAAGTCTGACATCCAGCTGATGTGAGGTAGAAAGTATCACGACCCTGCATCTTCACATGTCGCCCTTGCTCTTTGTAGCGGCTGCCTGGGTTGCAGCTACAGGGGACATAGGTTTGAGGTATAAGGGTTCGGAGTTTAGGGGAGAGGTGGACCCTGAGCACCACATGCCAGTTGGTGTGCTTGTTACAGGTACACCCACATGGGGCACATAATGCCAATGCACTGTTGGTACATCACCGTTGCTGGCCGGGTGCATGAGAACGTTCGCCAGGCTGCTAACTGCTCAGGTTGAGCACTTTGAATACCCCTCAATACCGCATGCAGCAGGCTCTGGAGGTGTGCCCTCCACATTGCCTGCAGCCCATCAATGGCAGTGAGTCCAGTTGCAGAGCTTAATGGCATTGCGGCCGCGCCTTGCAAACAACCCCCAACTGATAAATAACTATACAGAGGCAGCTTTTGAAACTGCTGCGCAGCTGAGTTTGCAGGCAATACAGTCGTACAGGCAGGACAGTTAAGAGTCAACGCATGGCACAAGTCAACGCATGGCACAAGTCAACGCATGGCACAAGTCAACGCATGGCACAAGTCAACACATGGCACAAGTCAACGCATGGCACAAGTCAACACATGGCACAAGTCAACGCATGGCACAAGTCGAGACCAAAAGCGCACTCCCCCGCCCCTTTGACCATGCCCTGGATGAAATGCATACATTATAAGGCTGGGGTTGCGGGCACGATTACTCCTCCCTGCCCGAACCAGACCAAGCCATGCTGCCATGCACAGCCATGTGGCAGATCCACATCACATCACCTTGAGCGTCAACCACACAACAAAAGCATGACAGGTAACCCACACGCAGCAGGCACTTAGGGCACCAGCACGCATGGCGCAACACCTGCACACCAGCCACACAGCCATGCACGTGTGATGATGACGAGTCACACACCCATGCACAGGTTGGGTGTCGACGTACATGTGTGCGCATGCACCCCCATGTGCGCACTGGGTGCTGATAGAATGTCAGGTATACATGGCACCGCCGCCGCTGCTGCTGCTGCTGCTGTGATAGATGTCAGGCATACATGCTGCTGCTGCCGAGCTGCTTCTGCCGCCGCCGCTGCTGCTGCCGCTGCTAGCTGGCTGCCAGCTGCAGGGCCCGCCGGAGCTCCGACCTCAAGCTCACGATTTCATCCTGCGCCGCCCCCAGCTTGCGCTGCAGCTCCGCCACCTCAGCGTCCCTGGCGGTCGCCTTGATGCTGTGCAGCTGTGCCTCCAGGCCATCGCGCTCCTGCTTTAGCCCCTTGTGGGCCTTGCTCACTGCCGCCAGCTGCTCGCGCAGAGAGTCGTTTTCCGCCCGTAGTGCGCCCACCTGTGCATGCAAGCAGGCGCAGGGGGCGGCTGTCACACGAAGGGGTGGCGCACCACACACCAGCTGAAAATGCCGCCTCCACCACGCGTCAATTGAAGATGCAGCCTCCATCAATCATACACCACGCATCAACTGCCAACGCGGCGCTCCATCATTTCCGTGCACCCTGAACCCTGAACCCTGATGCCTAAACCCTGAACCCTGAACAAGGATGCACCAACTGACTAATCAGCGCATGACATGTCCAGATGTGGTACTGGAGCAACAGGGAGCGAGGTGTTCCATGCCTCAGGAGTAGCTGCCTGTGATGCACAGCCTTGTGTGCCAGAAAAACCCTGTCGAAACCATACAGGGAGCTGTCAGCTGCCTACCTCCTGCTCCGCCCACGCACGCATCTCCTCGCTTTGCTGGTATGCCTTCTCCATCGCCACCTTCTCAGCGTAGATGAGTTTCTGTAGCCGGTCAGCCAGTCAACCAGTCAGTCGGTCAGTCAGTGCAGCGCTTGTCAGCCAGGCAGCCAACGCGAGCAGACAAACTTGCTGCCAGCCACAGTGTGCAGTGTATGAAACGCGCATATGCCTGTGTTTGCGTGATGCATCCTGGCGCATGGACGATTCCAATGCTGTTGCTGAGCAGAGCACCAGCAGCAGCAAGCGATGGGCACGATGTGTGCACTGGTACCCATGGGTGGTTGGCCTGCATGCATCCCATACGTTTGCTACCCGGCTATTAGTGCTCTTAGCACGCTGCTAGCGCTAAAAATGGTCCCACTGGCGCTAGTTTCGAACCCTACATGTCAACATCTGTGATATGTCTGGACACTATCATACGGCACCACTCACTCGGTCCATGCGTGCCGTCTTCAGGTCCTCTTGCAGCTGCTTCACGCGCATCTGCGCAGAGGGTGCATCTGGGTGGAAGAAGGACTTGGCCAGCACATGGGCCGGCACTGCTAGAACCTTCCGGAACCTCCCCTCTGCAATGGGTGCTGCCAGCTCTTGCCGGAGGGGGTCCTGTTCAGGACCCACACTGGGTCTCCATGGGGGAGCTTGGTAGGAGCCAGGTTCACTGCCCAGCCTGCAGCATGCATGCAAGAACATTGTGATGAGGTTGCATGGGAATCTCCATGCATGGCTCATGGACGCAGGGCAGGGAGCGCAGCATGCAGGGAATGCGTGCGGCATGGATGCGCATGGCTGCACGCCATGCTGCCGTGCACAAGCGCCTGCCATGCCGCCGTGCACAAGCGCCTGCCATGCCGCCGTGCACAAGCGCCTGCCACGCTGCCGTGCACAAGCGCCTGCCATGCACGCACGCATCCCATGACTCACTCTGGTGCCTTCCTGGATGCTGCTGTGTACTTGGGCGCTGTGCGGTCGCTGATGGTTGGCCCCATGTATTCCTTGGGTGGGTAGCGGACAGCTGCAGCTGCTGAGTGTGGCCGTAGGGGTGCTGCACTCATGGGCCTGCCTACGGCTGATGGGCTGACTGTGGTGCTGCCTGGCCGCAGCTCTGAGGGCGAAGCTGTGCGGTAGCGTGTGCCTGACTGCGGTGGCACAGCGCCAGAGTATAGTGAGGGTCCTGCAGAGGCAGGTCGGACACGTGCCGAGGGCGAGATGGGAACGGCAGCAGGTGGCCGCGTCAAGGGGCTGAATTGTCGTTGCTGTGGCCGCGGTGATGCGCTTCTGCTCCGCTGTGCTGCCGCTGCATCGCTCGTAGCTCCTCCATCCTCATGCGCCTTCTTCACCTTCTTCTTCTTCTTTAGCTTTTTAACCTTCTTTTTCTTGGGTTCCTGCAGACAGCACTGAGCTGTGTTTCATAAACCCTTATAGTGACACAACAAACAAAGGAACGCACTTCTTTGATTTCTCCTTGTTCCACTGCTTGTAGCAACGCTGACAAGTTTGCAAACAAGTCTGTCGCCATGATGTTGCCGCGGGTTGCAGGCTTTGCTATAACATGTCAAGAAGGATGACCATGTTCTTGCAGCAGCTTCTCCTGGGCTGTGGCGCGCCAACTAACAAATCCTGAATTACACGTGTGAGTGACAACTGTTTGCGACGCGTCGCTGCTGAACGGCATCTCGACAGAGGAGGGACTTATGTCGCAGCCTCGCTGCTCCTGAAGGGCGGTCATGGTCATGCACCATGCAAGCATGCTTCCATGTGAGTGGAACATCGATCGCCATTGAGCTTCCCTCTCCTAGCTCCTGTATGAATGGCACAAAAACCTAGTGTAGGACGTCTGCTTGGTAACTTGAATGGTGGGCTGAGAAAGTTCTGTGCGTGGCTTCGAGGCCCTGTGAGGTCAGGGCATATGGTATCCCTCACCCTGTGCCTGGCACAGGTCACTGGTGTAGGGGCTGTGCTTGGACTGACTGCTTGGTAGTGCAGCAGCTGTGGTTTCCAGACACCTGGTCTGGAGTTAGGCATGAGAACTTCTCATTGAATGGAAAGGAGATGCGGAACGGGACGAAGCCAATGGGCGCCGAGCCTAACAGTAGGCTGCCAGACGCCCCAGATGATGTAAGCCTACCGTCAACATGTAAACATCATGTATTTTGTCATGATGTAAACCTTCCAAGCCCATCGCCGCCCACTGCACTGCTCACAAGCCACATCTATCACTCCACCCACATCCGCAGCCGCAGCCATAGTCCTCCATCCGCACACAGATATGGTGCCAGCTGTGCAACGTTGCGCAGCGGCCCTGTTGCAAACACGTCATGTGTGCCCCATGCCCCTGTAGGCCTCAACTCCTTCCCTGAGCTCAGCACATGTGGCCCTGCCTCGGGGTACTTGCCAGTAGCTGCCTCCTTGGCAGTCACACACGTGTCAGCAAACACGGCTGCTTCTGGATCCAAAGCCAACCCCTCAGTCACATCGATGTTTGTCGTTGCAAACACAGAGCCACTGGGGTGTGCAGCGCTGCGCTTCAGTGTGAGTGTGATAGAGAAACCATTGTGCAGCAGCGGCGGGCTATCAAGGACGAACGCCTGGGCCTGTGCTGCGGCGGCGGCAGCCCCACTGCCTAAAAATGCATCACCGCGTGCACCGGGTACACGGGTGCTGCTGCCATTCAACATCCTTGCCTGCTGCTGGGGTGGACCTGCATCCTGCCACCCGCTGCGCTCCAGCTGCTCTCCTGTGTTCCTCGCACGAGGATGCATGTTGCTGCTAGGTAGGGTAGGAACAGGACTGCCATACCGGCTGCTGTGATGACCCGGTGTAAGAGGCAAGGGCCGCGGCACTGCGTTGGGTGTAGGTGCAGGTGCAGGTGCAGGCGCAGGTGCAGGTGCAGGCGCAGGTGCGGTGTTCCATTTTCTCACTGCACGTGCAAGCTGGTGTGAGCTCACGTTCCATTCCAGCACACCAGGACGCTTAGGTGTCCCTGCCACACCAAAGCGTTGGGGCAGGAACCAGGCAGGAGGCAAGCCGTGCGGGCCGAGCCCCTGAGGCAGCAGTGGTGCAGCAACAGTAGCCACAACCTGGGGGTCCTCAAGCACTGCAGCTGGTGCGGCTGCTGCACCCCCTAGCCTTGCGCGGTCTGCGCCTTGCCCCTGTGTGCCGTGTGCAGCGCTCCCCAGCGGGGCGCTGGTTGCTGCTGTGCCTGCAGCACCCGTAGCAGCGTGCGCGGCTGCATGCTGGTACCTTGACGACCGCAGCAGCTGCAGGCACAGCTGCACGGCACGCCGCTTCGCCTGCAGCGCCAGGGGGCTCAGGAACCAGGGCGTGCATGGGGCCACATACTCAGCAAATGCAGGGCTCAACTGCCCCACCCGAATCTGTTGGCTGAGTTGCAGGTGCTGCTGAGGGATGGCTGCGCTTCCCCGCGGGCCGCTCACCCACCACGCGATTGCCTGGGACAGCAGCGCAGCAGCAGGGAGGAGGAGAAACCATGTGAAGGGAACTTGTGGAAGCAACACATGGCAGCAACTTGAGCAAGCACCTTGTGGGAGCAGCGTGTCAACTCTAGTTCTGCAAGCCCTGGTCTCGGTCAGTTCATTCGTCTGTCCATGGATTGGTGCTGCAGATGAGGCAGCTGCTTGCCTAGTCAGATGCTCAGCATGCAGGGCCCGGCCGCTTGCACGTATGACGTACTGCCAGCCGCGGCTGCGCCCCTCACTGACCTGCATCACTTCGTTTTCGCTGCGCGCCTTCAGCCCTTCACAGCCCGCCCACACGTGTACCGCACAGAACGGTAGCTGCGCAAACTGCGCGCGGCATTCCTGACTGTGGATCAGTTGCCGGACGTCCCCGAAGCACAGGCACAGCGCTGCTTCGTCAGCACGCACGCCAGACATCAGTGCTGTGACGAGCTTTGTGCGCGCAGCCGCACAGCACTGTGGCATCTCGAACCGTTCTGCAATGTGGTAAACCTGCACAGTACATGCGTAGGCATATGGTTGCACAGTACATAGACAACATAGTAGTAGTAATAATAACACGGGGTTTCACAGATGTTTCTGCATGCCGGAGCCTGACAGTCATTAGCCAAACACCAAGTAGTAATAATACAGTAATAGTAACACGGCGTTGCGCAGATGTGCACAGTACATGAGTAGGCATATGGTGCACGCAGCATTGAAGCGAGCAGAGTGGGAGTGGGCAGGATTGCACCAGGCAGCGAACAGAGCAAGCAGATGCGGAGCAAGATGATGTCAAGTAGGTGCACAGGAGGAGTAGCAGCACGTGTCTTGGGTGGCCTGTTGCACCCGCAGCTCAACCCATGGACTATTGGACATGTCAGCAGCTCCATTGCATGTTAGCATCACTTTGAACTCTGTGCAACGCCGTATTAACGAGATTATTATCACTTGCACCTCCACTCCTGCTGTCCACACCCATCATGCTCCTCCCCACCCACACACCTGGACAAGGTCAGCAGCAACCTGCTCTGTGCCCCGTGCTGCGCCTGCTGGTGCTGCTACTGCACCTGTTGCTGCTGCTGCTGCTGCTGCTGTGGTTGCTGCGCCTGCTGCTGCTGCATCACCAGAGCCGTTGCCAGCAGCAGTTGCAGCAGGGACAGGAACAGTTGCGGGCAGCTCTCCTGTGTACATGAACCTAAGCACTGCTTGGGCCGCGTATAGCTCTGCCTCACCTGCCACCCACTCCTCTAACACACGCTGCCCAGGTGCTGCACTAGGTGCTGCATCTGGGGATCTGGAGGGCCCAGCGTCTGGGTCTGTGCCTGCTGCGTGCTGCTGCTCACTGCTGCGGGGAGCATGTTGTTCACTTGAATGGCTGGAAGCAGGGTCCCCAGGGGTGCCATTCGCACCATGCACGTCGTTCGTCGGCCCATGCACTGCTCCAGCAGGGCTCTCATGCCCACCAACAAGTGCCACCTCAACAGGCTCATGTTTTACCGCCACTGCTTCCCGTTTAATTTTAGTACCGTCACCGGCCTGCTCCTCAAGCCTCCGCTTGCGGCTCGCAAGTCGGCTTTTGAAGTAGCCAGATGCGCTGGCCAGGACCACGGCGTGTGCATTGTATGATATCGATTTTGTATTCGTTCGTAACACAAGCTTTACATCGGACAGCTCATCATTGTCGAACAGCCACGCGAAGTGGGCCATGACATGAGATTTTGATGCTTACGTCCTAGGTGGTTGGACGCAGCTCAGACATCAGTTTTTGAGCGCAAAAATTCAACATCAGTCAGTTCCCACAGGTCTACTGCTTTTGTACTGCTGCTGCAAGCAGCAGGTATGAGATCAGCAGGGCACCCATTGACAGCCTGCTGTAGCTTGTGATCAATTATGAGCATCAGTGCACTCGCCAATCATGCCATGCCCCTTGGGCAGGCGTGCAGTACCAGAGAGACTCAGGCACCCAAGGCCAGGCACCTGGAGTGATAGACCCACATAGTGTTTGCAGATGTAAGCACGCGCAATCACTGGTAGCTAGCCATCGCCCACGCCCCCTGATGCTCCAGGGTCAACAGCAGCAAAATGGTTTGTCCTTTTGGTGACCAGCCACAGCGTCGTCAGCCAGGCGGCTGTTCCACATTTTGTTCCGGGTTTTGTAGCCGAGGGTCCAAGTCTTCCTGCCACAGGCCGCAGCAGCCAGAGCAGTGGTGAGGATGAGGGGCCTCATGAGGCACCTGCCCTCTACCATGCTGCCCGGTGGTCTAATCACTCTAATCACTCTCAGCCTGTTCCCCAGCCCCTGTATCAGCTGTGTCTGAGATGGCTCGCACAATCTTCTTCCAGTGCCGGGCACGCCAGTTGGTGAACCAGTCGTTGACCTGCACAAGCCCAAAAGCAACAGTCGTACAACCCAAGTCAGAGTGTGGACATACGGACTTGCAGGCCAGGCGGGCTGTGATGCTACTGCCCTGGTGCTTCGAGTATGCGTTCATTCGTACTGCCTCAGTACTGCAGGTGCCAGCTAGTGCACCCAAGTGTCCATACTGGCATCACCATTCATACAGTGCACACAAACCTTGTGGCTGCCAAGTACAAGCCTCTATCAAACAACACTACAACAGTACAACTGCGCAAAGCATATTTGTACACTATGCAGCTGCTCTGCTTCGACTGCTCTGCTTCAACCGAGACGAACACACATGCCATGCCCATAACCCGACACCCAACCCCACCTGCTTGTGGGTGCGGTCCGTGTACTCTGCAAGAGCAGCCTTCTCATCACGGCTGGGGTGAGGCTCCATGATGTGCATCAATGCCCACAGCTGGCACGCGTGGGCCCTGCACGCAACAGTAGAACACAAAGCAACCTCAGTGTGTCACAGCGTTCAGCAGCTTGCCGGAGCCTGACATAACAGCGCATGAGGACCTGTTGGATATCAACAGGCTTGCGATATTAAAGATCCCAAAGCTGTTGGCCATGGGCGGTCAACCCATTTGTACTGCCAGCCTCAAGTACGGCGAGCCAGCCACACCACGCCACGCATATTCCACTTCAAGTTGTCAAGTGCAATGAGCCAACCACACCACCATTCCACACAATTGCAGCTGTAAGAAATGGCATGGAGGCAGGCATATGTGCAGGCGCGCGCGCAGGTCGCAAATGCACGGCCCCAGGGACCCAGGCCACTCACTTGAGCTGCTGCTGGTACTTGTCTGACACGCGCCGCTCCGCATCCATGCTCAGGGCAAGTGCCAGGTAGATGTCTCCCTTGCCTCCGGGCTGTGCTCCTGCCCCAGCCCCTGAACCCCCGCCCGCTGCACTATGCGCGGGACCGGGTCGGCCGCTGCGACCGCCACTGCCACCCGAAGCTTCACTGTCAGTGGAGCGGCCAGACCGCAGCAGCGCGCGCATGCACAGCGCCTCCTGCATGCTGATGTGGCTCAGCAGCAGCTGCATGATGCGCGCACACACCTCGCTGCAGTCTGACAGGTCGCCTGCGGTCGGGCAGGCAAGCAGTAAGCTGGTCAGGCCGGTCAGCCGGTGAATATGGCAGGCCAGTAGTGTTTGGTTCCGGCACGCAGAAACATATGTGAAATGCCGCATTATTATTCTTATTATTATAGGATGTGCCCATGCCGCCTCACCAGCAGCCATGGCAGCCGCACGCCGTGATGTGAAGCCCATGTGAGCCAGCGCCTCCCGTAGTGCACCCCGCAGTGCTGCGCGCACCTCTGCTGAGCGTGCCTGTGCTGCGCCTTGGGGCACCCCTGTGCGCCCTGCACGTGCATCGCAAAGCTCAGCAGTGATGCATGCACACAGCACATCATAACATAACATGACAGCGGTGTACCACGGCACATCATAATGTGCATCATAACTTCAAATGCACGTGTGCATATTGGGCCAGGCCAATGAGCGCAGGGGGGATGTCGGTAGACGCGGTGGTGCACCACAGCACATGGCTGCAGCATGAGCGGCATTCACGGCACACGCCACACGCTACACGCTACACAGCAGACAGCACACAGCACACAGCACACAGCACACAGCACACAGCACACCGACCGTCCAACAGCACACACCATATATAACACAGCACGGTACGGTGTTTAGACTGACCACAGCATGTGTGGCGCATCACACAGTCGTATGCAGCCACACGCTGCACACACCACAAAGCACACAGCACACAGAACACAGCACACAGCACACAGCACGTTAACACACGGTATGGTGTTCGCACCATATGCCGCAAGTTGCGCCGCCACGGGGTCCCCTGGGAACGAGACGGTCAGGGCCGACCCAACCGCCCTCATCATTTTGGCCTCTTTTGAGGTCACAGCAGTAGCACCTTGGGCAGGTGCAGTAGCGGCAGGAGCGCCAGCCGTGCCGCGGCCACGGGGACTGCTGGCATAGGCCGGGGAGGGTGCCAGGGATGGGGAGGAGGAGAGGGCAGGCGTGTGCGCAGCGCCCACGCTGCCAAGGGACATGTAGGAGGAGGCGGGGGAGGGGGAGAGGGAGC
>QAXD01000187.1:0-29317 GCA_004335575.1 Haematococcus sp. NG2
CAATGCGCACCCCATACACCGCACATACACTGCACACACACCGCGCACTCGGAACACATCACCCAGACACTGAACACGCGCTCCCTCCCGATCACTGAACACTCCCTCCCGATCCCCAACAACCGCACGCACACTCCCCGCCAATCCCCTCCCACTCCCAAAAATGCCCCGCACAGTCCCGAATACCGATCTTACACGCGAGATGCCTTGCATATCCAGTTGAGGTGTACCTGCATCCAGTCAATCTTTGCTAGTTGTATGTATCGCCTTTGGCTTCCTTTGCTGAGGGTTGGTACTACAATGTGAAGGTACGTTGTGGTATGTCGCGCTCTCTTTGTGCTGATGCCAGCTACCCAGCGCTTGGCGGAACTGTGCACTTGGGAGGTGGCTGGTGTTATAGTATCTGCGTGCCCAAGGCACGAACTGTTGCCAACGGAGGTTAGATGCTCTCCTTTGTAAGATTCCCATGTTGCTGCTGACTCATTACGAATGCTTGCAGGCGCCGGAACGCAGCTGGCCTGGTGTATGCAGACTATGCACCCCAGCGGCAAATGCTGGGCTGGGGATGCGCCCTGTATTGTGTCAGTACAGAGCCCTGCTGCCGCACGCAATAGGGTGACTCAAGTGAGGTTTGTCAGTAGATCCAAACTGCAGCAAGACTAGTTATGCCAACCCAACCCTGCATCTTATACGCATTCTGCTCTGCGGATACACAGCGGCCATGGCGTGTCATGCAACTCAGATGTCATGCACGGTGTCAGGTAGTGTTGAACAAAGCATCGTTCCCAACCGCGCCACAACATCACGTCACACAGCAAAACAAGTAATTCACTTGCGAGCAGCACAGCGCCATGCAGCATGGCAAGTAAACTGGAGCACTGCGACAGGAAGAATTCCAAAAGTACACTGTGACCCCCTTTGCAGTACGGGCATGGCGCCAGAAAAGACTGCAACAACATGCACCAAAACCACAAATACCACACGCACACAGTCAACTATATGCAAAAGGAAGCCATGCTGAACACCGGTGCCAAAGAATACGCACTGCAAGGCAGCACTCGAATTTCAAGGCAGCTACCACGCCTAACACAGCGCCCAACTACTCACTGCTGCTGCTGCTGCTGCTGATTTTGGCCACCTTGCTGCGCTGGGGTGACCACGTGCTCTGCGCAGTGGATGCAATGCGTGCGCCACCGCCCAGCAGCCATTGAGCACCTGCCTCTATGCCTTGAGCCTGGCTTGCCACTTGTGATGTGTGCGGTGCCATACTGCGTGACTGGTGCACGCCAGCAGCAGGGCGGCTGCTGCTGCTGCTGCTAGGCTGTGGGGGTGTATGTATGCGTGCTGCATCGGCTGGCCTGGCGGCGGCTGGCTGTTCAAATGGGGCGGGTGCAGGTGCAGGGGATGGAGATGGGGACGGGGATGACGGTGGCCCCGGAGGGGGGGGGGCCGGTGAGGGAGGAGGAAGGGACCGAGGAAGGGGTGAATGAGCTGAAGGGGAGAGTGGTGGAGGGGCGGGTGGAGGCATAGGAGGAGGAGGCCGGCCTTGCACCTGTGGCTGATGGCGCGTACACATCCATGAGGGCGGCCGAGGTGGGTGCTGTGAGCAGGGCAGCCAGGCTGAAGTTGGACAGGCGGGTGGAGGCGCGGCGCAACAGTGCACGCACAAACAAGTCCCCGGTGTGCACAACCCCTGGCAGCAGCTCCGGCATCAGTGGCGCAAGGGACGTGGCCGCGCGCGCAGGGGCTGTCACCAGCGCCGTCACACCGCCGCTGCTGGCAACGCCCCTGCTGCTGCTGCCACTGTTGCTGTGCACGCTGCTACTGCCGCCGTAGCGCGCTGTGGCCTGCTGCTGTGAAGCTGCAGCTACCCCCATGGCCTGTGAGATGAGTGAGAGGATGCCACGCACCACCAGCAGCGCCTCACGGTCCTCAGGAGTGACTGCTACAGCAGGGGCCAGCCTGAGGATAGCAAAGTGTACGGGGGAAGAAACATTCCAGTCCACTTCATGCCGTTCAAGCATCCAGCCGTGGGGCTGTGGCATGCAGCATGGGGCTTCATGCCACATGTGGTGCGCAGAGCAGCAGCCTCATGCATTGATTCAGGGTAGTTCTCGGACTGCGCACTGACCCCACGCAGCACTGCCCCCTAATCCTTCCCCAGCACCACGCCTGAGGTGGCGTCGCACCACGCACCGTGACAGCACTTCCACAGGCGTGGGCACCGGCAGCACCACACCCCTCAGCGGGCCCAGCGCATCAAGAGCCCCACGTGCCATCAGCGCAGGCGCACTGCCCAGTGCGGCGGCCAGCAGCGCCGACACCGCCTCACGGGATAACGCGTCCACCGCAGCCACCGCCTCCTCCACCAGCACCTCCTGCAGTACAGGGGCAGCACGCGGCGGGCACTCCATGTCAGTCATGCACATGTTGCAAAGTGCGTGCTGGTGACACTGGAACTGATGGCAGGACCTGTGCGACCTGACGATGAACAGCTTGCTTTGTTTAGTCCAGTGGCAGCACCTCAGGATGGATTCCAAAAATAGAAAAGCACGGCAATTGTGCACAGCACCTGCAGGTATGAGCCACGCGTGGAGAACACCACCAGCAGCGCCTCCCTCACGGCTGGGTCCACACTGCCTCCGTTGTCTACACTGGCAGTGGGTACACCCACAAGGGCCGTGCCAGTGGGAGCCGCGCGCACCAGCGCTGTGGACGTTGCTGAGGCAGCAAAGGCAGGCGTGGGGGTGGGTGATCCGCGGCCACTGGGGCCTGCCCCGGCCCCTGACATCACACGTGCATCACTGCCCGGCTGCGGGCTGCTGCTGCTCCTGGTGCTGGTGGTGCTGGTGGTGCTGGGGCCGACCAGGGAGCCGCCAACCTTGGTGAGGCCGTCAGTTGTGAAGGCGGCAAACGCATCGGCCATGCGCTGCAGGCGCGCAATGTCGAGCCGCGGGCGGCCGCCGTACAGCACGTCTCGCAGCAGTGCCCGCGCCCTGGGGGCAGGGCAAGCAGGGCATGTGAGGTCAGCTGGGTGCAGGTTCATCCGCATGTCTATCGTGGCCTGATGTGCTGCAGCCTTCCCATCATCAAACCCAAAGTTCTTCGTGTGCTTGACCTCACGGCTGCTTCATCACATAGTGAGGGAGGCACAAGAGAAGGCAAAACCTCAACGGAAAGCCACACCGCAGCACGCACCGCGGCGAGTTGTCAGACAGCAGGCGGCGTGCTATGTACGGCGTGCACTCGCGCACAATGGCATAGTCAGGGTCCACCCCCAGTGCGATGCCCTCAATCACGGAGAACGCACTGCACAGCCACATGTGGTCAAACACGGATGTTTGAAAGCAGCGGTCCGAGGGGCCGAACGCATGCAGGCGTGGGGCAGTGTCATCAGCATGGTCCAGGTGTGTGGTGTGCAGAGAACATATTCCACGTCTGTGAGCAGTTTGATTCCTGCACACATGGAGCTGGGGCACACGAGGCTGGCCGAGTGGCTCAACCCTGGTGGCCCTCAAACGTGCAGTGGGTGAGGCGGTTGGTGGCCCTCAAACGTGCAGTGGCTGAAGCACCGCCTCACCGCAGGACGAGTGCGAAAAAGGGTGGGATGGCAAATGGGTAGGACTTGCCCAGCGCATCCAGCTCATCCACCACCTGCACACCGCACACAACACTCCCTTGTTGTGAATAGCGATTTCGAAGTGGAACCCCCACAGTAAGGGGTATGGGGACTTGTGTCTGTGTAGCCATTACGTGTCAAAGCACTGGGAGGTCGCCACTTTCAACACAGGCTTGTGATAAAGCTCAGGCTTTCATCTTGGAACATGCAGGCACGCAATGAGCTGGCCGTAGGTACCTTGTCAATGTTGACCTTGGCCGCACCGCCACCACCGACAAGCTGCGACATGATGCGCCCCAATGGTGCCACCAGCCCCGCCTCAGCCGGGTCAACCTATAGTGTGGGCACACGTATACACAGCAGTGGGTATGAGCATGCAGATGGTGAGTATGAAGAGCATACATGGGCACGCAACGGGGTTGACCTTGCTCGCGTACTTAGCCAGCATGCAGTCAGCGCAGTGATCCAGTGCTGGCGCAGCAGTCGGTCTCCAGGCGACATCACCATGTGAGCCCTTACAAAATATGCCACCAACATGGCAATAGACAGCATGCCCTTCACGGGCGCACATGTCACGCCAGCGGTACGCCACACGCACACGCACACGCACACACACGCACACACATCTCACACACGCGGGTTTAACCGCGCAAAGCCGTGTAATGATGATAGCGCATGAAGATGATCACACACACACATACACACACACATCTCACACGCACCTCGGGTGGGATGAACCCCAGGGTCTTGAGATCGCGGGCCACACCCTCCCAATCCTCAGTGATCAGGTGGGCGATGAACTCCACCAGGCCCCAGCGCTGTGCATCAGACACCTGCGAGCCGAACAAGCCATGCAATGGGATGTGGCAGGAGGCGTGCGACAGATGCAGCATACACGCTGCGGATGAGAGTATTTCAGGTGTCTGAGCCTGAGTACCCAGCTGTGCATCTGCACTGATACCCGGCCCACTCGCCGGTGGGCATGCAAGCAATGGACACAAGGACACACTGCCTGAACATGGATCATGGTTAACAGTTCATACACACAGGAGTGCGGGCAGCAGGTAGTACACAGCGACGCACATGAGTGAGGTGCCTGAGCAAGGCACATGACGTGGCATGCGCGCGCACCTCTGTCATGAGACCGAAGTCCAGCACACAGATGCGGCCGTCCGCTGTGCGGATGAGGTTGCCCGGGTGCGGGTCCGCGTGCAGGAAGCCCGTGTCCAGCAGCTGCACCAGGTACGCGTTGAGCAGCGTGGTGCACAGCGCCAGCACGTCGGGTGCCGCGCTCTCCTGCAGCTTCTCACCTGCAGCCGGCAGACACATCAGTGCATGTGTGAGCCCACACGGTGAGGCACTATACAAACAACGGCATGTACGTCACAGGGATGACAATTACGGTGGGGGCGACGTGTATGTATGCCCCAACTCTCCTGGCTCCTCTCATGCATGTGGTACGATGCCGCCCCGTGTGGCTTGCTGCATGTGCCCGGTCCCTGGGTTACTGAGCTGCTGCCTGCAGTGCAGCTGCGGCTCGCATCATTGCACTACCCTACCAGCATGCACCTCCAATTCACTTACCCTGCACCCACTCCGTCGTCAGCACCGCATCACTGCTCAAATCCTCCACCACGCGTGCCACAAAGATGCCCTGGGTGTGCAGCAGGCACGGATTGCAAGGCTACGTTAACAGTTGGCAGGAGCATACAGTCCTGGCCGAATGCCACAAACAGCTGAGGCCAGAACTTGAGGCAGGGACAGTGGTGGCTACCCTGAGGAGCCTGACTATTGCTGGGGCCTATACGGATCCCCTCTCAGCCATGCCCAGCCCATCAGCATGGCCCCCACACATACCTTGAGTGGCGCCATGTCGCGCGCAAACCGTGCTGAGTTGCTCGCCTCCCGCCTGTAGTCCATCTCGTGCAGGAACCGCACAGCCCACGCGTCAATCACGGCCGCCCAGTTGGTGGCCGCCTTGCTGCCCGTGGGGGCGGTGCTGTCCATCTGGGCTGACAGCGCCTGCCCCACCTTGCGCATCAGCAACAGGTCCAGGGCCACGGCCTCCAGCACACCAGGCCGCTGCACCTTCACCGCCACCTCCCCACCACCCAGCTCGGGCCGCAGCCGTGCTCGATACACCTGCGGTGGAAGGCAGCACACAGCAGGACGTGATGGCGAGCTCAGGGCAGTGGTACATAGACATATGTGACTTTCCTAGTGCCTGCCCGAGTGCCCCGAGAAGTGCAAGTATCCAGGCGGCGAGGCGCATCAGCCAGGAGAGCAGCTGATGTGCAAACAGAACAGCAGGTGAAAGGGGGGTTCCTGGTGCAGGCAACCGGCGCCCACGCAAGCTCTGCGCGCACCTGGCCCAGAGACGCGGCCGCCACGGGTTTGTCAGAGATGGCGTGAAACAGGTCCTCGGGTGCGCGGCCCAGCGATTGCGCCATCACCTGCCGCGCGACGCTGCAGGGGAAGGGCGGCACGCGGTCCTGCAGCAGCTGCACCTGGGCAAAGTAGGCAGGTGGCAGGAGGTCCACGCGCGTAGACAGCGCCTGCGCAACCTGCAAGGATACAGCAGTATATGTGGTGCGAGTCAGCAGCACGTCAGTACAGCAGGCAGTACACAGGGGGCAGCCATACATGAGGTGCTGGCATGTCAGGCAACTGGCAAAGAGCCAATCTGTGTCCTTTGTGTTGGCACCTTGTCTACGTGCAACGCAGTGCAACACAGGCTGAGTCTGCCAATAATGCTGCTGGCGCCAGAGAGTGCTGCAGACTGGTACGTGTGTATATTCCCACCTTGACGTACGCCGGTCCCAGACGCTCGATAGCGCCCCGCAGCTGCTCAGCGCGCACGCCCTCATTCTCCGACACCTTGCCTGCAGCGATGTCAGAGGCAAGCGCCAGGCCAAACGCTGCTGCCTCCACTGCCACCTCAGCCGCACGCCGCATCACGGCCACGGGGCGGCGCGCAAAGTAGGCCTCCAGGGCTTCAGGTGTGTATTCATAGCTGAGTGTGTCAGTGTGAGGGCCGCTGCAGAGCAAGGGGGTAGGCAGCCACACGTGTCATTCCGCCCCGCAGCAATGATTGCCAGGTTCTGGCGCTCCATGCAATGGACATGCAGTGTGCCGTGCACACACGCACACGTGCACCCTCCCATACAAGAGAGGCCAGCGAGGTGTGGCTGGCAGCAGCACTGCAGAGCACCTACAAACTGTGATGCAAGCACCGTACTTACCCAGGGGGCGTGGTGGTGGAGCTGGGGGCGACCGAAACAGCCACAACACCAAGCGCGCCAGCCATGGTGAGTGCTGCAGACGCCAGGTCAGACGCCGAGCTGGGTGCACCAGCTGCAAGCAGTACAGCATCACAACCATTCAGTGCATTAAGACAGTTTTATGATAAGTATGGTTGTGCGGTTTTCCTGGTTTGTGACAGGGCAGAGTGATGGGCGCAGGGGCCAGCAGGGCCAGTGTAGACCACTTGTAGGAAGGTATACAGCAGGAAAGATGCCCCATTCGCTCCAAGACTGAGCGCCAGGACAGAGTTAAGCTCGTAGCAGGCGATCCTAAACCCCAGCTACCTGCATCACACACCAAGCACCCCCTTGATCATGCGAGCACGCACCAGCGAGTGCTGTCACAACGCCAAGCGCCTTGAGCTTGCTGCCCACTGCCACCATCACTGCGGCCGTCATGTCCCCCACGTCTGCGCCAGCGCCGGCCAAAGAAGCTGCTGCATCGGCAGGCAGCAGTGCAGCCAGAGAGGAAAGGGAGGAGGCGGCAGCAGCAGATGACGATTGCATCGCAGCTTGCAGCGGTACGAGCGCTGCAGCTGCAGCACCTCCCTCGCCTGGCGCACCTGGCCAGGCATGATGAGCAGGCACGTGCAGTCAGTGGTGGATTGAGGGCTTGCAGAGTACTTATGGTGCGTGGCCGGGCAGGACATCAAAGGAACCCCCGCTCAGCGATGTGAACGCGCAGTGCAGACAACTGAACAGTCGTACCCGTTGCGCGCCCAGGGCCCAGCCCTGGAGCCGCCCAGCACTGCAGCGCCCACCCACCCTGTGATGCGTGCGCCAGCAGTTGAACAGCTTGGGACAGTGAAGACATCGCGGTCTGCACTTGACCCAGTGCCGCCTGCGCCTCCACCCCCTCTGCTGCAGGCAGCAGGGACGCTGCGGCAGTGGCCAGCTCAGCTGCTCGCCCACCCACCCAGTCTGCCAGCCCAGAAGCTGAGGCTTGCAGGGCGGTGGCTCCAAAATGCGGCTGCATGGATGGGAGGCTGGCGTGCAGGGAGGCTGCGGATTGGGCAGCATCAGTGGCAGCCACTGGGGATGTGATGCCTCCGGCCATGTCAGCCAGGGGCCGCAGCAGAGCAGCCACTGCATACAGCAGCACATGAGCACAGGAGCAGTATCCGGCGAGGTCAGTGATGTGCGCATGGGGGTGAGCGCGGGGCAGGCGGTATCCCGTGTACCCCCTACCCCACCAGCTGAAGTGTGGCCCTGCACATCATGCAGGCCGCACGCCATCCACAACGCCTGGAGGCGTGTAGCTGCAAACAATGGCTGGACCTGCATCGGACTCCTTCTTGCATGGGACCGGCCCAAGCTTGAGTATACACCCTCACTTGGTCCATGCACCATGCTCACCTTCCTCAGACGCAAGCTGCGCTTGTAGAGCTTTCATCGCATCGGACCCGAAGCTAGTCCACACGCTTCGGGCAAGGAGTCGTGAGCACGTCGCATGAGGTTGGCATCAATAATTGCCACAGGTTTCAATGAGCAGTACATATCGCTAGGGACCGTGCGAGCCTCACCTGGAGTCGAGACCTGAGAAAACAGAGGCCACATCTGGCCCCACATTAGGTGCAACTTGTCTCTTGCGCACGGAGGACCTCACAGGCGCCTTGGAGGGGCCATTAGTGAGTACTCTGCATATCAACGTCCATATGCACGCTTGAGCCAAGTCGCAGCAACAGGGGTTTGGCACAAGCCAAACCAGACACTGACCTGGATCGTGAATGTACACTGCTTTTGTACAGCGACATTTGGTGCGTGGATGGCTCAACGCTCCCTGTGACTGTTGCAGAACAATTGATACACTGTACGAGATAACGATCCGGCTATAGGCTATTTTCTAAACATGATCTAACAAAATTCATAAGGAGTCGTAATTCAACAACAGTCCTGAGAGTGAGGGTATGAATGTCATGAGTGTGTTCATTTGTTGCTAATTTGAGCTCTACAATCATGTCATATTCAATGCTTCTGCGTCGATCAGCTTTCTCACTACAAGGTCGGCAACCCTTTGCAGGGCCGAAACGTGCCCGGATCTGCGCCCCTCTCAATTCTCAAACAGCTCAGCGCGCCTCTAGTAAGATCCGCCAGAACAACAGCAACAATGATGGAGAGCTTGATGTTGCTGCACTTGGGAAGTATGCAGGCAAGTGCAAAGGGATCTGATGCTGTGCCAGATCCGCGGCAGATGAGTACGGTTTCCATCATGTGTGGTCCATGATCAGCACTTGTGTTCTGGCATGTTACCCTGGCATGAGGCAACATTCGTGGCATCAGGCTCCCAAAGTACAGCTATGCAAAGTCACCAGGGTTGGCCAGACACGGCGTGCATGCAGCCTGCTGCAACATCGAGGGTGCTGCACGTGCTGTGTGTGTCCCCCAGGTGCGATCACACTGCAGACTGGGTTGATGACAGGAGCACTGTACGCGCTACAGGCTGCGTCATCTGCACTTGCATCTGTAGAGGTACGTGTCCCCAGTGCACAAGGGGGTGAGGCCGAGTTGGAACTGCGATTGTGCAGGATCCAAGCAACAACATGGGCACATGAGCAGGTGCTTCATGCCAGCTGTCCATGCACCAGCACAGCAGCCGTGGCGTGACTGGGCATCCGTGCGGATGTGCTGGCATATGGGTGCGCAGGTGCTGCCAGGTGGGCTGGAGGGCGACACGGCAGCCAAGGCAGTGGTCACTGCGTTCTTCCTGGTCACATCCATCAAGTCACGCATCTTCAGGTGCATTCCCTACAGTGCATGATGTTGTGTCGCGCGAGGGTAGCTGGCTGCCACTTGTGTGGGCCTGATATTCACTGCCAGCTGTGCGGTAACAGCTGTATGGCCCTGACGGACGCCGTGCCTGGCCTGCTGTGATACTGGCACCTGTTGGACTGTTTTCGCAACCTGGTGTGGCAACGCGCAGCCCGCTGGACGCGTCCCGCCCCTCACTGAAGGGTGAGAAGAAGGCGATGGACGACCGCAAGCGGCCGTCATGGATGCCACCACCCATCACGGTGAGCCGCTGCAGCCTGGCGCGCATACTGAGCACAGCATGCCATGGCGTGCTAGACGCCCACACATCCTGCAGTTGCTGCTGCATCATGCATGCGGTGCACATGCCGCGCGCAGTTCCCCATCGTGTGGAGCACCATTGGCCTGCTGCGCGCCATCTCCTCAGTGCTGGTGTGGGAGGCGTGCGGGCGCGACACCACCGCGCTGCCCCTCATCGTGTTCTGCTTCCACCTTGCGGTTGGCGACTGCTGGTGCGGCGACCAGCACGGCTGGTTGAGTGTGTTGTTGGGTGGTGGTGGGTTTCGGTACGCAGCTCTCCGTCGTCGCTCTAATTGCTTTGTGGGGCTTTAGTGAAAGCAGATGGCTGGGGGACAACAGCACCACGGTGATGGAGGGTGGTTGCGCTTAGGTGTTTGATGCCAGCCCTTGCCCTGTATGTATGCTATTCATGGGGTCTCAACACGGGCCACCCTTCAGCACACAGCGCTGCAAGTGCCTGCTGCGCACGCAGGAACCACATCAACAATGTAGAGCGCCGCACGGGTGTTGCGGTGCCAGGCGTGCTGTGCTGCCTGGCGTCATGTGTGGCTGCAGTGGTGGCGTACTACAACACGGATACCACAGCCGGCGCTATCCTGGCCCCCTCTGCTGTCTGGTGCGTGCCGCATGGAAAAACAGGGGCTCTTCTGCTGCATCATTGTGTGCTCAACACTGCAGCTTTGTGCCGATGGATGCACGTCTGTACCAGCCTGTTCAAGGAGCGGCTCCACCATGCTCCTGATGTGTGTGCTGCGGCTGTCCCGCGCTGCATCACTGCACAGGATCACCATCGCCTCGCTGCTCATCATCAGCATCTGGGACCTCAACGGCCGTGCACCTCTGTACCCTACCAAGGGCGAGGCGCCTGCTGCATAACGGCTGGTGCCACTCGAATGAGAGTTTCCTTGTAAGGATCTGGAAGGCTGCTGGGCAAGGGCAGTGGGTTCAGGTAGGAGCGGGCATTGCAGCACTATCGGTACAGCATGCAGAAACTGCGCTGCATGACCGAGTCGCAAATGATGCAAGATTACAATGTGTAATCCTCCAGCATGCACATACAGCCGTACCACTGCACACATCATGTGGGCCGCCTTGCGGCCAAGCATTTCATACCCACCACTATCATTGCTCAGCTCGGCTGGCCACTGAAAGCTTGCACTGTGAAATCCAGCACCAAAGGGACAGCGTGCAACACAGTGTTTTGACAGCGGTACTCAGCTGTATGGACGCTCCAGTGTGCCTTCCATCCCTCACTGAAAGTGCCTCATGAAATACGCAGCCTAGGTAAACTCAGTTGCAGGCTTATCTGCACATGCGTGAAGGGGCAGCAGTGCCAGTGATCACACACATAAACACACACACATATGGACTGATCAGAGTTGCACATGCCCGCTTGCGACGAATTGCATGTCCGCATGGAATGCACGTTTGCCAATCGCTCGCAAGCCTCAACCACAAGCGTGAAATAGCTTGTGTGACATGCAGGGCAAGAATTCTGCAGCGCCAGCGCACAAAGCTGTTGCGCCTGCACCACGTGGCTTGTACATTTGCCCTGTAGTTGCAACCTAATATCCTGGCTATCATCCCCTCCATGCTGCAGCGTATATGCACACATATATGCAGACATGCACCTGCTCGACATCTCACTCGATCAGTGCCGCAGAGCCGTACAGCAAGTGACACTATGTGCTGGTTTGCAAGTGAACATACGCCTGAAATGAGGTTCAGTACCCAGCTGCTTCATACACAATGTGTGTATTCATGCAAGAGACTCAACTGAGCCACCAGCCCGCCCTGTCACGCCAACTTCATCCCCCCCCACACACACACACGCACAAAATGTCACCACTGCTCAACACTAGCTGCACGACCTTCCCTGCAGCCCACATCATGGTACAAGCAGGGGCCCGAACACACACACACACACACATGCACACAAGGTGCCTGGCACCAAGAGGCAGCTTACACTGCCACAGCACCGCTGGCCTCCAGCCCGTTCATGTCCACCACCACACACAGCCGCACGCCCATCTCCCCCGGCAGCACCACCTGTGCCAGCTCCTCCTCAGGGGGCGGTGGCCGCGTCAGGAACCACAGCATGCGGCCCAGCATGTCCTTGGGCGGCCCCACCGCCACAGCCGCTGCCGCCGCTGCCGAGGACAGCAGGTCGGAGTTGTCGGTCGTGGAGAACAGGTCCACGCCTAGGTTGGAGGTGCGGGTGGCACGCCGGCCGCCAGCTGCACACAGCGCAGGAGGACAGGTATGGCCGCGAGTGTGGGGACGACGGTCCAGCACGAAGGTGCAAGAGCAACTGAGCCCAGACTGCATGGCAGCTCAGGAGCATGCAGCACTGCATGGCGCAGCCCGCTGAGACACGGTGCGGTATGCACAACAGCCCGTTGTGTGGCATGCTGGCCGCGTGTCAGCTGGCCATCAGCAAGGTTTGCAAGAGCCACACCACTCCCCCCACTCACCATGCGTGGGGGACACGGAGCCGCGTGGTGCCGCTGCCAACGCGCGCAGCTCCTGCTCCCGCAGCGCAGCCTCCAGCTCATCACTCTCATCCGAGAGCTGTCAAGTGTTGCAGGCAGCAGGCAACACCTCAGACAATGCACGCGAAGAGTGGGGGCTCGAGGACGATGGGTGCTGAGAGTATGAGCAGGCCACGGCGGCATGCAAGGCCTTTCCATAGCTCGGGCTCTGTCCATGCTCCTCCCCTCAGACCCCGTATCATATCTCCCCACACCACACCATCCCATCTCCATGCCATCCCGTCGCAAGTTCTATGTTGCAGCATCTCAGCACCCTGCATGTCACCCACCACGCTGTGGTGCGATATGTTACGTGCCAGCGGTGTATGGCCTGAGGCCTGGGCCATCAGCGGCGTCAGTGCTTCCACCACCTCACGGAAGCTGGGCCGCCTGCAGTCCACACGCGGCAACATGACACAACATGCTGTCACATAACTGGCACAGTTGCATGATGCGGCGATGGAGGCATCAAGGCACATGAGCAACGGCACCCTGACCAACGCATGCAGCACACACAGCGTGCACATGCAATCCGTTGTGTGCATTTCAGACGCACATGCTTGCAGACATTTTGTGTTAACCCTAGTAAGACTCTTAACACAAAAATGCCCAACAAAGACTGTGTGCATGCAGAGCCTGCCAAAGGAAGGTACAGCCTCTGCAGCTGTTAGAATGAAGCCCAAGCCTCGAGCCCCAACCAGCGCAGTCACAGGGAGGTGACCCTCAACCAGGGCCACCCACTTGGCGGGGTCCGTGTCCCAGCACGCCTCCGCCAGCCCCCGCACGCCATCCAGCACCGGCCCCAGGTCCTGCGGCCACTCCGGCCGCTCGCCACGCTCACACACAGCGTCCACCACTGCGTATGCGGGCAGTCCCTGAAACGGCTTGCCGCATGTCACCAGCTCCCACAGCACCTGTGTGGCGCACATGGCAGCGCACGCACATGACGTCACCGCAGTTGGGATATGCAGTGGCCCCTGATGATCATCCCTTCCCTGAACTGCAACAAATGCTGCAGAGCCTCCTGATGCAGTGATGCATGCCATCACCCGTGCGTCATGCAACACGGCGCATCAGTGCGTGCAGTGGTCCACGCACAATGCCGAAGGAGTACACGTCGGTGGCGAATGAGAAGTGCGTGCCGCGCATGGCCTCAGGTGGCATGTGGGACACCGTGCCATGGATACCGGACGTCAGCTCGTCTGCATCCACCGGCAGGATCTGCGCCAGACCAAAGTCCGCCACCTTTGCGGCCAGCCCTGGCACGCGGCCTGCCACTTGCAGCTGTGGTGCTGACGGCGGGCGGCACAGCAGCACGTTCTCTGCCTTCAGGTCCACGTGGAGCACGCGCAACCCGTGCATGTAGCTGCACATACGGCATGGGGAGGGGCGGTCTTGAGGACAAGTTGGTTCTATAATAAGCCACTAACGACATGCGCACAACAGGTTCCCAACTGCAGGGCGAGTGGAATGTCGCAGCAGTTCCACGCTGCTGCTGCACGTCGGATGGCAGGTACACCACACCCTCCCAACACCCTGCATCACGTGGCACGCACACATGTACAGAGCCGAGGGGCAACAAGCAGGACAGGTGCAGCACACACCGCATGCCCTGCGCCACATCAAGCGCCAGCTGCACCACCAGCCGCTCGTGGTCAGGGCCGCCCGGCTCCAACCCATACTTGTGCGCGTGCAGCGCGTCCTTCAGCGTGCCAAGCTCGCAGAACTCCTGGCGTACGGGTGTGGTAGCGCGGTATGCCCGGGATGGGCAGCTGTCAGCAGTCCTGGGCGCTGATGAAAGGAGTACGCTAGTGTGTGCGCCCCACCCTTGTTGCTCTCTGCTTGCCATACTCAGGACCCATGCTCCTACACATCCTGCTCCCTCCCTAATTGACACGTACTCAAGGCAGCTGAGCTGTGCACCCACCCTCAACACACCCACATCGTGTGGCACTCACTGCCCACCCACCTGCACCATGACGGTCATTTGGCGCTGGCGGCCGCGCGCAGCTGCACCGCGCCGTGCCAGCCCGCCACCCCGCGCGGACAGCCCCGGGGACACCTTGAGCCGTGACGCGTCCAGGTGGCCGGTGCAGCAGTCGTAGGTGAGCACGATGTTGGGGTGCAGCAGCATGCGGCTCACGATGGCCTGCGCATGTCAAGTTTGTGCGCAGCGTGCCTCTGCATTTGCCAGCCTTTGCATGCTTGTTGGCAAGGCGTGCGTGCCATTGGGGGTCATAATCGAGATGGCCTTCACCAGCCACATGGTCAGCATGAGCCACCATACTCACGACGCCCTGCACTGCATACGTGCACCCAAAGACAAACACCAAGCATTTCGGGTGCCCCCACCGACTGCGCCCTGCAGAAGAACACGACCCACCTCAGTGCGCGCCAAACGACCGCGGTTCTGCTCCTTGCCCAGCACGCCCGTGCCATGTTCGATCATTTTGACCACGACACGCACGCCCCACAGCGCGCCAAAGTACACCACGCCCATGGAGCCAAAGCCCAGCACCTTATCCACGTGGATCTGGGGCCACAAGGATGGAGGACGTGCCGTGAGCAAGTTGGTTGGGCAATGGTGCTTCAGGACTTTCAAGTCAGAATCAGGGATCAGTAAGGGTGTGTGCCTTGCTGCTGGGGTTTGAAACGAGGGTTGCGCAGAGCAGTGGCGTTGTTGGTGCGGCGGGACGTGCAGCGGAGCACCCCACACGCCATGCACCCCACACCCCCTGCACCCCAAGCACACCTCCTCCAGCATCATGCGGCTCGCGTCCAGCATCCGCCGGTGCGCAATCAGCACGTCCTCCAGCTCAACCTCCAGCCTGTTTGTGCACAGATGATTGCATTGTTAGGTTGGTCAGTTGGTTGGTTCGCAGACAAGGTGTTTGACGGATGCATAGCAGAGAACTGCTTGAGTGGCACTTGCCACTTGGGTCCTCAGGTGGCAAATGATCGCACATGCAGTCCGCACCAGACCTTGCAGGCAGCGGCAGCAGTACACGCGCATCAGCAGGCATGCAGCTGCACTCACGTGTCGCCTGAGCCTGAGCCTGAGCCCAGCCCCACGTGGAGAGCGCGCGCGAGCGCGTGGGAGTAGACGGAGCCCTCGGCACCTCCGCGCACGGAGCGGGTCATGGAAGGGGCGCGGGTGGACATCCGGGATGCACCGGCCCTGCGTGTGCTGCCACCACCACACCTCTCCGACAGTTTGTGTGTGTACCTGCGCGGGTGCACTGCATCCTGCCAGGCCGTCCGTGGGAGGCCCCATGAGTGAAGGAGGCAAGGGCAGATGGCATGTGCGGAACTAGCGGAACTGAGCGGCGGACCCACCTGGCTGCCAGGCTGTGCGCCTGGGACATTGCAGGGGAGTGCGGCGCAGCAGGCGCCATGAGGGTACTGCCGGTGGTCATTTCAACCGACGTGTGTGAGGTGTGAGACAGGTTTGCTGTGGACAGCATCAGCGCCAGACGCTTCTCCATGCTGCTGTTGTGTGGCAGCGACCTGCCAGGGGAAGGAGATCCACAAAGATATCAACGGAGGGCGCAGTCCCGTGTACTGTGCGGATGTGCTGTGGCAAGGTGCATGACTGTGTCAAGGACACAGTGGATGAACCCTCCCCATGAGCTACGGCTGCAGCATCAGTGTGCACCTTGGCCCATGCGTCTTGCAGGTGCATGTATTGGCCTGGGTTTTACCTGTATGCCTGCTGCAGCCCACTGGCCGACTCCTCGTCCAGCCCAGCAGCACCCACACCTGCTGCCAGACCATTCAAGCTGCTCATAGCGCTGGCGGGGTTGGAGCTCAGTGCAGCAGGCCCCACCACAGCAAAGGCACCAGGTGGTAGGGCGCGCGCATGTGCAGAGGAGTGGCCCTGGGAGCTGTTGGCTGAGGTGACAGAGCAGCGGCTGTTCATGAGCTCATGCAGCGCGATGCCACCAGCTGGCAGGCTGCCCACCAGCTGCCCCGCCTGCCCTGCAGAGTTGTACAGGCCATTGTAGGAGGCCATGGTTATACTGCCTGCACCAATGGGGTACGGCTGTGATGTAGAGCTGCGGGATGAGCGCTCCCTGGTGCTGCTGGCAGCTGCTGCGTGGTCACGCAGCTCAGGGACCACAGGTGGGAGCATGCCCGGCAGTGGTGGCAGCTCTTCAGCCTGCTGGCCAACTTGCACCCCAGCGTCGTCGCCTTCCCCTGTTGCAAGGAGTGGGCGAGGTGCGGCATGGGCAGCCGCATTGCCCCCAGCAGGTGACGCGGGCAAGGCACCCGCCTGGACAGCAGCGCCTGCCATGGGTGTGCTTCCCGTCGCAACAGCCAGCGCCTCATGAGGGCCCCTGCCAGTGGCAGATGCAGACCTGGAGCCCAGAGACCCTGCAGTGCTGCTGCCGCATGACTCTTCTGGGGTGGCGCGTGATGCGGCGAGCAGGTTGTGAAGCATAACCACATTGACTGTGCCTTGGCCGTGCTGTGCCATGCGTTCATCCTCATACAACTGCCCAGTGGAGGCAGAGGAAAGGGAGGATGACTGGCGGATACGAACTGTGTCAGGGGCCCCAACACCCGCACCCAACTCCTGCTGTGGCCGCGCAGTGCCGTCACTGATGGGTTGAAGGGCAGAGCCCCTAGGCTGAGAGGAGGGTGTTGTGGCATCAAGTGAAGTGGATGGGGTAAAGAAGCGGAAGGAGGTGTCCTTTTGAAGACTGCTACGCTCATGTGCAGCAACGGCCACAGCAGCCGCACCGCGAAGAGCAGGCTCTGGTGCAGCTGCAGTTCTGGCTGGCAGCTGCTTGTGGGCTACGCCGCCATCGGCGAGCCCGTTGTGCATCACGCTGATGCTATCCGCGTAGCTGAGCTGCGTGTGCAGCTGCTGCAGTGGCGCGTGCCGCGTGTCGGCTGCTGACCAGTCGCAACTGCCACTGCCATCGCCATTACCCATGTCCGTGCCCCCCATGCCTGGAGCCATGTCCCCACCATTGCTTGCCCGCCGTCCTCTGTGGAACGGGCGGAGATCCAGCGCTAGTGCACCTGCCACCTCCAGCACATCCTCATCCTCATCCAGGAGCCCGTACAGGCTGGGCCGTGGCTGTGGCCGCGCACGGCTGCCCACCCCACCCAGCTCCTCCTCCTCTGAGCACACACAGCCGCCCTGGCGCGCGGGGCTTGTGAGGAGTGCGGCCCCTGCCTGGCCCTGAATCGACGCCCACCCGTAGAAGGAGTCTGCCGAGCCGCAGGCATTAGCCAAGACAGACGCGCGCAATGCGCCCACCGTCGCTGCACTGAGCTCGCCCCAGCCAGATGAGTGGTGCGCAGTGTTGAGCAGTGACATCATGGGCCCCACGCCTGAGGCCAGCAATGAGTTGGTTGTGTTGAGCGCATGGGACCCGGAACTCCACACGGACCCAAATCCAGCGTCGGACGCATACGCCTGCAGCAGCCGCACGCTGGCCCCACCAGCACTGCGCAGGTTGCGACGTACGGGAGATGGGGTGCCGCCAGAGTAGCTTTCGTGCACCAGTTCCCACTGGCCAGCATCCGACTCGCGGAAATCAGGTGGCAATAGCGCATGCCGTACGTCCCTGAGTGAGGCGACTGGGAGCTGGGACATGGATTTTGAGCGCTTGTACACCGGCCGGCCAGGTGCCGGCACACCCGATGTGGAGGCACTCCAGCTGTAGGTATGGGCCACGTCCTCATGTGCTGTACTCCTTGGCAGCGGACTGCCTGGCCGTGGAGGTGATGGCATGTGCCGCAATGCAGCCACGACTGCACGGCTGTGCAGCGCCCCCATGCTTGCGTGACGGAGTAGGCGCCGCTCCCTACGCAGGCCCGTGGCTGTGCGAGCAGAGGGCAGCAACGCCACGTTTGACGCCAGCACCGCATCTCCAGTGGCAACGGGTATGCCTGCTGCATCACCTGCTGCGGTAAAGCGCGGTGTCAGGAGTATTGCCTCACTGTTGTCTCTGGTGGGCGGCACACTGCCCGCTACTGTGACCGCACACGATGCTGTCGTTGCTGTGTGGGTGGAGCTGTGCACCAGGCGCACCCCTGGGCTGTTTGTGCCATGGCGCATGCTCTCAAACAGTGGTGAGCTGAGTGGCGTGGAAGACTCGAGTGCAGCCAGCAGCACTGGGGGCAGGTGCTGCAGCCCCAGGGCTCCGTTTTCACGCATGAGACTGGTCGAAGCACCAGTGGTGCTGGGGGCTGTCCATCCGCCCTCCCGCCCCTGAACCTCATTCGCAGCAGCCAGCAGCTCCTTTGCAGCAGCCACCGCCTCTGCAGGCACATCGTCAAGCACGGCCCGTGCGGCCGCATCGCCCGCGTCCGCCGCGGCCACATGCGCCACCAGCAGCGCGATGGCCTGTGAGGGGGACACATCCTCTTCACCACCCGCCCACGCGCCACCGCCACCTGCTACACTGTCGCCCGCAGACAGCTGCAGCCCTGCGAGGGACAGCACCTCGGTGTGAGATGATGAGCGGCGGTGCACACGGCCCAGGGGCTGGCGTGAGGTCGACAGGGGTGGATCTTGGGTTGACGTGCCGCCCCCGCTCACATGTGAGCCATAGTCATCGGCAAGCGCAGCTACCGATGCTGCCACACCAGTTGCACTGCCTGATGCCTGGGGGCTGCTGTTCTGGCCATGTGGAGGGTGCATGGCACTTGTGGTGCCAGCAGTGCCTGGAGCTGCTGCCACACCACCTGCACATGCATCTGTGCGAGCACATGGGGAAGCCATGGAACTGGTGCCCTGCCCACCATCTGTGCTCGCCAGCTCCTGCAGCGCAAGCATCACACGCCCCGCATCCGCCACCAGCCGCCGCCCCACTGAGCCACTGTCTGATGCCTCACCGCCTCCCACCATTGCTGCGGCAGACGCACCGTCCAGGTCAGCGATCTCAACGTCGCTGTGCTCCGGCGTGGTTGCCGCGCCATGCGCGCCCCTTCCCCTGCTGCCCAGCAGCTCCCCAGCCCCTGACGAGTATCCACTTGCAGTGGAGTGGCCATCCTTGGCAAAGAAGCGGGACTTTGAGCGGCTGGGGTTGCGCCGCAGCCCCCCCATGCGTGGCCCCGCACCCGCGGCCACCACCGCCGACCCCCCAGCTGACACCCAGCTGCTGCTGCTGTCCTCACGGCTGGGTGGCACAGTGCCGCTGCCAGTCGCCCCCATGCTGCGGCTGCGGATGTAGGAGCCCACACTCACGGTACTGCCCCACCCGCTGCTGCTTTCCCCTGGGTCGTCCAGAATCACAGGGGGGGCAGCAGCTGGCACGTCAGAAGCACTACCCCTACCACTGCCTGACCCGGCTGGTGCTGGGAGTGTGGTGGGCGCTGCAGCAGGCAGGGCCAGCAGGCCGGCGGATAGCACAGCGGCTGCTGCGTGCACCGCCGGGTCCACATATTCCAGCACCAGGCGCACACGCACTGTTGGCTCTGGCCACGCAAGCTGGGGCCCGGCAGCGGCAGTGCTCATGGCCGTGAGGTTGGTGCGGGAGGCGGAGCGGGATGTGGTGCGTCGGCGTAGTGGGAGCGCAAAGGAGCTGCCGGGCACGGCCACCCCACCAACAACCGCAACACTGTCTGCACCGCTGTGCGGCGTGGAACTGCCACTGCCGGTGCTGCCTGCTAGAGCCGGCAGCGCCAGCGGTTGCGCGGCTGCTGCCAGCACAGCGTCCTGCAATGGCAGCAGCGCTTGCAACGCCGCAGCCGATGAGACCCCGGTGCTGCGCCGGTGCCCACGGACGGGAGGCACACCATACGGCATGCTTCCTAGTAAGGGCACATGCCCCGTCTCTGGTGCAAGCCTCAAGCTGTTCAGGCTGCGCGTGCGGCGCACACCCAGGCGGTGTGTGTGCATCTGAGCCATGCCACTTGGTGCAGGCAGCAGCCCAGCTGCAGCTGCAGTCGCTGCACCTGCTCCAGCGGCTGCCGTGCTCGGAGCTGCTGCACCAGCCGCGCCCTGCCGTGCCGACGCACCACAGCCCCGTTGACCAGGGCCCGGCCAGTCCAGGGTGTCCCCTCCCACACTGTCGCTGCTGGCAAGTGCACCACTGGAGATGTGGCCGCTGCTGAGCTGTGCATCTGCATGACCTTCCGCACTCACAGTCAACAGCGCTTCGCACGTCTCTGAGATGGGTGCAAGCTCAGGCACAGGTAGGCCAGGCCCACGGGCCGCATGAGAAAAGGTGCTGGATCGCCGTATGCCGCGTCGTTTGTATGCCAGCGGCGATGCTGCGATACCAGCTGTTTCCTGCAGCTGCCCAGCAGCCGCTACTCGCCGTGCCGCAGCCACATGGGGCGCACCCTCGCCACCAACTGATGTGCCCGCTGCAGCTGTGGCAGCAGCAGCCTGCTGTGCCAGCATCTCAGCCAGCCGTCCAACGGGCAGGGGCTGCAGCAAGTGAGCGATGCCAGAGAGGCCGGAGGCATGGGCCATGGGCCCATCTGGCAGCCCAGCTGCGGGGGGGATGGAGGTGCGGCTGGACGTGATGGAGGAGCGGGAGCGCATGGAGTTGAATGAGTCACTCTTCCCTGGCCGGCCATGCCAGGGCTCTGGCCCCATTCCTCCTGTGCTATCACTGGTGGTGGTGCTATGTCCAGATGCTACTCCCTCGGCCTTTGTGATGACACTGGCAGCTGTCCATGGCTGGGGCGCATTGCCTGCCATCAACCCTGACCGCAAGGCAACCACCATCTGGCCTGGCCCATGCTCAGGCGCTGCTGTGAAGTGCAGGCACTCCAGCAACTCCAGCAGCATGCTGTCGCACTCTGTCTGTGCAGTGGCTGATGCCATGAGCGTGTCTTTAGCCGTGTTAGGATCCGCAACCTCCTTTTGTGACCCATGGGGCATGATGGCTGCTGCGTGGGGCATGACCTCACATGAGGCCTTTGGCCCCTCCACCAGCCCCGTGATCAGAGCCAGAGGGACTGCCATGCCAATGAGGGCATACAGGAAGACCGCCTGTGTCAGCGCTTGCTCATAAGCATGTGCACCATGCATGTGGAGCACCACGCTCGCCACAGTCTCTGCCAGCTGCACCATAAGTATCAGTGGTTCCTTACCGGCCTGCACACGAGGGTCAACCACATGGTGGCGGGTCTGGTCTGGTGAGGCTGTTGCATGGTGAGGCTGTCATGTGCAACCATGGGCAACCACGGCAGTACACGTACCTGGATGGGGCACATGAGCCAGAAGGCTGTGGCGTTCGCTAGCGGCAGCATATTGTTACCCCGCGACGTCGACCCAGCCCATCCGCCCACGATGCATGCGCAGAATGTGCAGATTTGAAGCAGCAGATACTGCGAGAGCACCATTGAAGCATGCAGCACGCTCAGGTAGGGGGTTCGCAGAGGAAGCTTGGCAGCAGCACAATGGTCACCTTGAACCATGACGCCTGGACGGCTTTGCCCACGCCCCCGATCCACATCAGAGATGCCACAGACCCCGCCATTGAGCCTGTGGACACACCATCCATTCACCATTTATTCATGTGAATGCCAGAAGCAGGTGAACAGTCCTATAACAAGCGAAAACTTAAGCTGCTTACCTGTTCCTGCCAACACTCGCATGGCGCTGCTGGGAGCAAATGCATCTGAAACGATGCTGGCCAGGGCGGCAAAAGATAAAGCTGCAGCATACCCCACAACAGGATGCAGCTGCGGCCAGCAGCCTCCAATGGTCCCTGCACTTCCGATGCGGAGCATGGAAGCAAACTTGAGTATGACCCAGTTATCCCATTCGCCCCATATTTAAGTTAAGAAGATGTAAATCGCGCGGCATTGTTATCTGGCCACAGTTGTCACTTCAGTGGCACTTGATGTGACACCGTGGCACACAAGCTGTGCAGAAACGGAAGTGCACATTTGATATTCTTCGCCAGCGTCCTTACACAGCTCAGTTGCTGCCATTGTTTTTGAAGCTGTACTTCATGTCTTCCCCCTTCCTATTATAATGCCATCCACCACAGCTAGCATGCTGCCAGCGGCTGCAACCTGTGCTGAGCAGGCCGTGGGGTGCACTCCGTGATAATGATCCGGTTCATGGGGGTTACTGTGCAGGGAATGGCGGTAAAATCCACAGCCGCATACAAGCCAGACGCCTGCAGCATGTAGCACCTACAATGTACAGGACAAGAGATGTGGGCACGTGCATTCTGCAAGCAAATGGTACAGCTTCTGGCAGACAAAACTCCTGGCAGTCGCTCGCACCTATGCAAGTCAGCCGCTAGTGCCACTCCTAAGGCGCGACGAGCAGCAAGTGGTGCACCACGAGATGTGCCAGAGTAGCAGCATGGCATGGCTGCGACGGGCGCATGCAGCGCAACTGCCAGTTCCAAGGCCTGGTCTGTCAAACCTCCACATGCATGGACAGCCACCACCCCCACGCCCCTGTCTGCTGCCTTGGCTACCAACTCCCTGCACATAGCTGCCAGAGAGTCAAGTCCATTGGTCAGGCCATCAGGGCCATCTGTGCACTCTAAATGATGCTGGTCCCCCCAATGCCCAGTGGCAGATGCTGCTGCGTGATGCTCCAGAGCGTCCTTCAGCCCTGCTGCCAGCTCAGGCAGGCCTGCCTGCATGTATGTGACACGCTGACTGGGCTGCAGCAGGCCTGCCGAGCGCAGCGCCGCGGTCACTGCATCATGGCTGTTGGGCCGCCGCACGTCTACAAGCACCACGTGCCGCACCTGCAGTTGTAGGCAATGCATGCAGTGCGCTCATTTACTTTGCTAACGCTGCTCCTCTGCCAACTGCCGTGTGGCATGTTCAGACTGGGCACGGCAGGTGAAGTTGCATCCCGAGGTCTTTGCTGCAACTCACAGACAACGTCCAGGCAGAGAGCAAACAGGCAACCAAGAGGTGCCAGTGGTCATGGAGGCATGGAGAGGTTGTGTCCGCTGGAGAACCCCACCAGTTCCTGCTCCACTGCAGCCAGCATTAGCCCTGCCAGCCCATGACCTGCCGCCACATCCACGATGCAGGGACGGCGCACACGGCGCCGCACACGTGCAACAAACTCAGCTGCCTCAAACACCTCCTGCAGTTGCCATTTCATCACAAAGGCTGCTAGTGTGTTGCACTGCAAGCGCTATGTGCACGTACTGCACGCTCATGCCAGAACCAACGCTGCAGCTGTGCACGGGCGTGGACGACGCGCACCCACCCACCCACACCTTTGCATCCACAGCGCACGTGCTCGCAACGGCATGTGCTGCACGTTGCAGCCGGCCCACCGCCCGCTCCACCTTGCCGTGTGACATCCACACCTCTTGGGGCATGTGCCCCACACGCTGCCGCGCACCCACCAGCAGCCCCAGCTCTGGCCTGTTACTTGGGCCGCTGTCAGGTGCATGATCCTCACAGCTGCTGCTGTGGTGGCTTGGTGTTAGCCGGACAACTGGCCTGTGGCGTGATGCAGACTCCTGGTGTCGAACCCCAGTCATCTGCAGCACGCCTGCCAAAGTATCTGGGTCGTTCAAGTGAGGGAAGGCAGCAAACGGCGGGTCGTCGTCGTAGGCTGCAGGGTGTGTTCCACGAGCACGTGGCCCAAACACGCTGGTGTGCACGTCCTTGACCTTGGTGAACCTTAGCTGGGGCTTGATCTGCGCCACTGTATCTGAGCTGCAAGGCCCAGCGTTGCCTTCAGGGACTGCTGCTGTCCTGATCACGTTCATGCGCATGGCAGCTGGTGCCAGTAATAAGCTGTTATGTGCATGCCTGCATGCAGACCCTGGGCAGGCATGCCTGCTGCATAACTTGTGCATTGTTGTGGGTATTGTTCAGTTCCTTGTTCAACTATCCTATCTACCATACCATAGCCACATAGCCACATAAAGGAGAGCAAAATGCATGCATGCAATCCGTTTCCATATGGCTGGAGCGAGCTGCTTGTGGAGCGCGAACGCAACTAGTTCTTTTAGAGTACGGATGTGGGACAACTATAAGTAATAAGCGTTGCCTGTGTCATCGGACCATTTAACTTGAATCGGCCTGGTAAAGCGAGGGGACGACAGGCGGTTAGACGGTTGGGCGAGGAGTGCGCTGGCACGTTGCGTGCAGGTGGGCCCTTGCAAAATGCCGCGGCACAGGAAGAGGTCTTTCGGAAGGAATGCGGACAAGGAGGAGCACCACCAGCAAATGCAATGTGAATCAAGTGGCTGTTGATGTGATAGCGATTATATGGCAGCTGTGCCAAACAGTTCGCCTAGTCTCAATAATAACAATGACTGACGGTTGAATCGCACCCGGCCGTTCATTGTGGCATGTCGTGCTCTTGTGCATGTATGCCAAGGAAACATTTCCTGCAAGCGCAAACGAGCAGACGAACGGACCACCAGAGCCCTGATACCTTGAAGGGTGCACCTTACAGCTGCAGACAGATGGCTTGTTGCGCCCAACTGCGCCTGCGTGCTTTGCCACTGTATGAGCCCAACTGCAGATCTGGTCTGATGACGGGATGAGTTCACACCTTGCTCCGACGCATCTTGCCACACTAAGTATGGTGGCATCCGGAGTGCAAACTGGTGGTTTATGACTGGCGATGGCAGCGGCTACTACGTCCCTGGTGCGTGTGGCACTGAGCCGATGGTGCGCAGCTGATGAGCACATCAGAGGCAGGTTGCTTGAAGGCTGTTCCTGTCAACGTCTGCAGCCTCACGGGTTACGGCGGATGGATGTGCTGTGCGCAATAGGTTGGGCAACAACGAGCAGGAGTGCTACTTGGATGATGCCTCAGTGGCATCATTGCGAACCCTGATGTCGCTGGAGACGGCATGCTGCGCATCACAGCAACCTACATGCCCAGCGGATTCACCTGCATCAACACCCAGGGGCCTAATGGCGCAAACGCACCGCCCACCACCAAGTACTGGAAGAGCGCCAAGATCGTGTCTGCCGAAATGAACATGTTCCGGTGGATTGGTACAACCAGTAGTGCGCAGCCGGTGGAGATTGAAGCACGCCTGCGTGTGCCACTAGGTAGGTTTGCGTGCTGGATCTGTACGGTGACGCTGTAGGATTCAATCTTAGTTCGCAGTAGTGCATTCCTCTGCAACCCATGCATGGAGGTCGCGCAGGCCTGAACAGTAGCAGGGAGGTTGCGACCTGAAGTGTACAGTACAGCAATGCTGCAACCACGGCGTTGTGTCAGCCACAAGCAGCAGCCCAGCAAAGGGCTTGTTGCAGGCAGGGCTGCAGCTGGGTACAAGGCCTGGGAGCAAGGACGCTACTTGAACTGGCGCCCACAACATTCCCTGCCCAGCCTGCACGGCACACGGGTGGCGGCACGTGGCCCGCTTTCTGGATGCTGCCTGACGAGCCCTCACCATACGGCGGCTGGTGCTCCTCGGGGGAGATCGACATCATGGAGCACATCAACTCAAACACCTGGTTCCGAGGTGGGGTGCTACGGCTGCTGCCTATCCACATGCCGCAATCACAGCTGCATGCTTTGTGGGAGTCCAGCGCTGCAAGGCTGAGCGAGGGACAGTTTGATGCAATCATCCAGAGAGCATACCCTGTGCGGCACGCACAGAACACAGCTGGCATCAGGCATGTGCTTGCTGTTCCTATCAACAGGCACTGTGCACTATGGGGGCAACACGATCAGTGGCGTAGACTATGACAACTGCACACATCTTGGGCAGAACGCACCCCCAAGTGCCATCGCGGCCAACGACTGGCACACCTACTCAGTTGTGTGGGCCCCTACCTACATCACCTTCAAGATGGACGGTACGTGCGCGCGTGCCAGAGAAAGGCTTTTGGGTCGCATGCATGAGTTTCAGGCTGGCTCTCACCACGTCACCAGTGAGCGCTCCCACATGGCTCATCACCATGCATCATCATTACAGAGCTGAGCGCGTTTGAACCCGCGTTGCTGCGGTTTGACACACGCTTCATGTCATACACAGTGTAGTTGTGCGTGCAAAGCATTCCATATGCAAAAACTACACACAACCCCTGCACCTGTGGCAACAACAAAACAACATCACACTGACTGCATGCCACACTGCTGTGCTGCAGGCACACTTCACCACCACAAACACCCAGTGGTTCTCCAGCCGTGCACTCACTGACCCATATGCCCCATTTGACCAGCCTTTCTACCTCATCATGAACCTTGCCATGGGCGGGAACTGGCCAGACAGCGAGGGTGTGAGCCCGGACACAAGCCAGAGCGGGAGCTACGACATCGACTGGATCCGAGTGTACAGCTGGTCGAACTGGGCGCAGCGCGACGCCTGAATGCACTGTGTACAGAGGACAGGTGTTGATGCAGGCGCGGACAACAAAGATGCGGCGAGCAACAGCAATGCAGCTGGAAATGCTGTGTACAATGTGTCGCTACAGGCAGGGGGACAGTGCCGCCTGTCAGGAGTGTTGCCGGGTGATAAAGGCAACCAGCAGATGGGGCTGGCGATGGCATCCCATCGCTTTAATACTGAAATCATCCTACTGGGATGCGGTGGGCTTCTTTCAGGCTTTTTTATAAGCGTTGATGTACTCGTGTGCATTTTCAAAAACTTGACACTGTTCATAGTGTGTTATGCTGGTGTACAGTGTGCACACATGAGTTATACAAAGTTGGGCTGAGCCACTGCACTGTAGAGGGAGTATGAATACCCCTCATCATGCGCTATCATCATTACTTGGCCTTGGCTTTGCGCGGTTCAACCCGCGATGCTGCGGCTTGACACATGAATGCCCCTGTACCGTCCCCAAGATCACGGCTCATTGTCTGTACTGAGTGCCTGTGCAGTCCCACCATGGTTGCTCGGTGATTACTATGGCCACAACTGCCCCTTTTTAATGCAGTTGCTATTCCAGACCAGAGATAAGTAAATGCCAGTTGGAACAGGAGCCCAACAACCACTTGAATGCAGAGACTGCAAGTTCTGCAATGTAAGTTAAAAGTTATGTATGGTTGTTCACGTTGCAGGGTCTGATGTGCTTGCATGCAAAAAACGCCATCCACACAGCAGTGATGCGCTGTGTCATGAACATCATTCAGCTATTATTGCGTTGGGCTTGGTGGTTGAATGCAAGCTGTCGTCGTGCAAGCCGCATGGCCCCGCATGCGCTGGGTGGGTTCCGACTCTTCACAGTGCGTTCAATGTTGTGTCTTGGGGATCTATGTTGGACATGAGGTATTATACTGATTTTCTGCCCTTATGCTGGTGCTCAGAAGGACCAACATCTGCATACATGTGGCTGCTGTCACAGTACAACACGTACAGGTTGCCGCCCTTTTGTGGCTTACCTTTCACAAATGGCCGGCTTCACAAAGCAGTGTTGCTCTGGGGGAATATGTGTCGCGCCTGGTGCAGCATTGAGCAACAGCTGTGAAATAAACGCAGTGCGTCAGAAATCAGGAATATGTTATCGTGCATGTAATCCAGCAACAGCATGACCCAAGCAGACATCAGGCCGGTAGAAGTGGCTACACCGTGCTAGAGTGACATCTGAATGAACATTGGATTTGGATTTGGATTCGTGCACAACTCAGCTGTATGCACGATGCTGGCCGAATACGCTCAAACGTAACGCAGTGCTGATCCCCAGTTTGTTAGGCCACATGCATCAACAGCTTGTTGTCCTGGGTGTCCTGGGTGAGCCCCTTTTCTGCTGCTTGCGATCAATAAACAGGATTCCCTGCACCGGCGCCGCTTGTGGTGAAAAGCTCGTCTTGCGCCTCGACAAACTTCTGCTCCTGCACATGAACGCAGGCCTGGCGCTGCTTGCCGCAGGCGAAACATACTTTGAAGGTCGGTCGCCTTGTTCGCTGCTGCGTGCACCGCGACAGCTGTCGCAGTCCAGCATCCTGACAGCTCATACTGTTGCATGGCATGTCACGTCCGCACATGCACACATTTGTGCACTTCCACTCGCCGCTCCTGCTGCGTGCAGGTGGTGGCAGCAGTGTTGTTGGCTCAGATGGCAAGCTTTACACTGTCATTGACCTACCCGCCACCTACACTCAAGCAGCCCGTGCATGTGCACTGTGGCGCGGGGAGCTGCCAGGCTTTGTGCCAGATCAGGCATCTGGGCCAGCCATTGACCAACTGTGCACCGCGGACCAGCCTCCTTGCTGGGTGCGGCAGCTTGCGCACTGTGGTGCTGACATCTTGTGTGTTGCTCTCGTCCTGCAGCTGCAAACGCAGCATGCAGTATCAGTGGGATGCATATTTCATCCCTGCCCTTAGACCCTCACGCCATGCTCATCACATGATTTGCTGCCGCACACTGCTCTTCAATATGCCCAAGGTATCATAATGCCCGAACTTGAGCCTGACCCCGAACTTGAGCCTGACTGCGAACCCGAGCCTTACACTGAACTCGGGCCTTGTGCAAAACATGCTGTTGTGCACTGTGCCTGCACCACTGGGGCAGGTGGGTGGGCGGGAGATCGCGCTGACGTGCTTGTCCGTGTCTGGGGGCTCCCTGCTGAGGCTGCCTTGTGGCACCGTGCAGCGCTTTGTGTGCCGCACACGTGAGTGGCCTACTCCTGCAGCTTGCATGCTGCATGGCCATGTGGCTGCATGGCGTCTGCTCCATGGGGGGTTGTGGCTGCTGTCCAGGTAGCAGCTTGACGCTCAACAGAGCTTGGCGTTGCCTGCTGCATGAGGGTTTGAGCTCATAGCATGTAGTGAGGAAGCATCATCATGATATCCCATGACAGGACACGAGCACCTGTGTGCATGTGCCCTGCAGCTGTGCCTGATGGTGCGTACACACCCCCGACCCTCCCTGCTGCACTACCTGCACCTCCACCCCAAAACCCCACCTCCCCACCCCCACCCTCTCCCCTGCACCCA
>QAXD01000187.1:30342-122036 GCA_004335575.1 Haematococcus sp. NG2
AGACAGCCCACCCTCCCCGCCTCATCCGCCCCTGCGGCCACACGCACTTGTGCGGCCACCGCCCTCGCCCCACACGCCCTGGCCCAGGCGCGCGCTGTTGGGCTTGAGGGCAAGGCGGTGAACCACATCAATGTGAAGGTATGCAGATTAGGCCATGGGGACCTTGTCTGCACCGGCTGCGTGGCTTGAGCCCCCTTGGCCTTTCTATTGCCGGCTTGCACCTGGGGAGGAAGCAGTCGCAGCACCACGTGGACATTGCCAGGTGTGGGGCATCTGACGTACGTGCCACAGTCCTGTGGCAGGGCCCATTCAATCACAGTAGCGGCAGGATGTGAGACGCAGCAGGATGACAGACGGCCCATGAGAACCATTGGTTGCACAGCTGCACTGCTGCGGTCTTGCAGCTGCCATACAGCATGTGTGTTGGGACACATGCCATGGAGTTTATTAGCAGTACAGCGGCAGTGTGTTGGCAGTACGGTATGAGGCTGCCATGGAGGAGTTTACATCAGGATGGTTGGGCACACGTGCTTATGCAGGTGAGGGGCCAGGCATGGTCCACACACATGAGGTGCACAGTTCCAGTAACGCACACCTGCAGCCTTCGTTATCACTCAATTGGTTCTTACCCGCACAAGCAGCATGGGATGGGGCCGTGTAGGGCAGCAGGATGGCAGGTGGGCAGTCTGCTACAGTTAGGAGAGATGGGTACGATGCAGTTTTACTATACTGCGCGGGAAGAGTGTTTTGATGGGGGTGTTTTTGCTGCTTTTTGGTGTCCCTGTAGCCTGTACCATTGCTGAGCTGGTCCGTGTGTATTCTTCCATGATTAAAACTGCAAGTTGTTCTGGGCAGGTTCTGGCCATGTGTGAGCTGTTTTCCAGCAGCAGGATCTCAATTGCTTCATCACGCACTGTCTTGTCCCCAACTGCTTTTCATGCTGTAGATTTTGTGCTGTTGGCATTGTGCTTGCCAGGCACACCACTTGAATGGCACATGGTGTGCGTTGCAACAAGAGCTGCTACAGCACCTCACACTGCTACAAAGTGTGCAGCTCTGCAACATGGCTGGTGTCTTTTTATTCCCTGTGCTCATGTTCATTGGATGATGGTATTCACGATGGTTGGCTGCACTGCTGCCATGTTTTCTCCCTTGCCATGCGTTCATACATGCAGTACTGTTGAATGGCGGCTGGACGCATTGGCTGCTGCATTGACATGCCATGTGTGGCTTGCACGGGTGGCTTGCCTGGAAGAGCAATGCAAAACAGCACAATGCAGCTCCGCCGTCAAACGGGCTGCAAAGACACTGCGGCTGAGAGTAAACATGAAAACACAGGGAGCTATGGGAGATGCAAGGCAGGAAGTTACAGCTGGTGCCCTCTCGCATACATCGCAGCAAGCATTCGAGGCTGTTCACCAGACAAAGCAGAGCATTCAAACAAATTGAACAAGTGCATATCCGGCCCTTGTTTCAAAACTGTACAGTGCATGTCAGGCGCAGTGATCTGACGAGTAAAGTCCCTGCCCACGCATCACACCTCCAGATAGCACACATATCTTGGCATGTACTGAACAGCATGTGCGGGCCATTGCACCAAACGCAAGCAATCAGCATGACAGCTGCTGTGTGCTACCCCCTCCCCACCGCGCGTCATGCCAGCGCACTGATCATCTGCTCGGCCACACCCTGGCTGGAGGCGGGGTTCTGGCCGGTGACCAGGGTGCCGTCACGCACGACATGCACGCCCCAGTTGGTCTCATTCTTCTCATACAGCCCACCCAGCTCCTGCCGCACACATTGGTTGTGCGATGTGAGGAGAAAAAAGAGCGGCAACCACGTGGCAGCTGCACGGGGCCTAGGCAAGTTTGATCGTGTCGTTTGGTATATGTGACCGGTAATATGTACATGTGTTGTGAATATGTGTGCTGACTGTGCTTGACCCACCTTGAGCTTGTCCTCCAGACTGAAGGGCACCAGGTCCTCCTTGGCCACTGCAATCTCCTCCGAGTTGGAGAAGCCCGTCACCTGCCACACACCACAGTGCGCTCTCAATGCGTCGGTGCAACTGGTGCAGCAACACTTCGTCACACAGGCTCACAACCAGTGTGACTTTGATCACACCACACCCACTTTCTTGCCCTTCACAATCGGCTCGCCCGCTGATGTCTTGGCGTTGGCAAATGCCACAGGACCATGGCACACGGCACCAATCACCTGGTGGGCGCAGCCACGTGGGGCACATGTGCAGGCACGTCACATGAACAGCACACGCAGCATCACGATTGGTGCTGCATGGGTGGAAGGGGAAGGGGCAGTTGCGCATCCAAGGCATGAAGAAGTACGCGGCACCGTGAGGGTCACACAAGCTCTGAGCTGGCACCACGACCCTCAGTGCTGGTGGTGCACCTGCACATGCCCCATCCAGGTAGCCTCCCTCCCTCCATGACTCTTAATATTCAGAACCCCTTACTGGCAACACCACAGCTTGTTCTGCCAAGCCCAGCGCCATGATCACTGCCCTTGCTTGCATCCTCACAAGCACCAGTGCCACAGACCCATCGGCATGACGCCTCACCTTGCCCTTCTCAAACGCAGTGCCCAGGAGCCCTGACAGTACCTCACTGGTGGGGAAGTCCCAGCACGTGCCGTGCCCACCAGGCCTGTGGGCGCACATCACGTGAGGCACATGTGGGGTGCGCCTCAGTGCTGCACTGGTGCACAGCCAGCATGTGGGGGCGCGCCCACACCACGTCCCGCTCCAGCTGTGTCAGGAGCAGGTCAACATCCTGAAAGGGCACGTCAAATGCCAGGTCAATACTCACAGGAATACTGCGTCATATGTATCCACATCCTTCACATCCTTCAGAGCCACCGAGTTGGTCACCTGCGTGATTTGGTGCACATCCGCATGTTTGTGTAACATGCATGAACGTGTGCGCGAGCTGCATGCAGTTCCTGAGCGACATGCTTGCAGCATGCCTGACTGCTGGCCACCTTCCATCGTCCAGGACTGGTTCAGTAGTTGCACATACTGCTGAGTATTACTGCAACGTGGTTGCCTCATGACCAGGGATCAGTGGCCCCCCGCACCAGGTTCATGCACTCATCGTCCAACACAAACTTCTCCGCCTCCTTAGTCAGGAAGGGCGGGTTCAGGGATGCCTGCATACGACAGGTGACACTTTGCAACATCACAAGAGGATGGGAACCAGGGGCCAGCAGCGGCAGTGGCAGCTACGGTGCCATGCCCATGTCTATGCTGGTTGTTGGATCACTACCGTCCTGCATGCTGTTATGCATGCTCCCCTTCAGCTGGCACAAGGGCAGCACAGTAACACATCACACAGCACACAGTGGTACATCATGAAACGAGGCAGACTCTGGGAGGAAAGGAAGGCAGGCCGATGCCATGTGTGCCATCTGCATGCAAGCCTGCGCAAGCTCACACCTCATCAAATGGAACCTCTCCTGCACGCACGCAGTCAGAAGCGGTGCATAAAAGTAAGGGAGCAGCTCAGTGCATATATGTGCAATGGTGACCAGCAACAGGGCCACCAGTACCACTGAGCAGCATACATGACGAAGTATACAACACTGCTCAAAGGTTCTGCCCACACACCGCCTTTGATGCTCGCAATTGTGACGGAGTAGCCTGCCTGCTTGAACGCCCAGTAGGGTGCAGCCCTGTGCCGATTATGCCAGCACAAATCAATACTTATGACGCACCAGTCTGAAACGTCGCATATGAAACGCAGCAGTAGTGCTCTGCTCACACGCAGCACTAGGCTCCAGCCAAGGGCTTGGCCAACGATCTACCAGCAATAATCACTCACAGCTCCTCGGCCCATAAGCCAGTAGTGGCATCCGTGTCGCCCAGCTTGTCGTGCGAAGTGCACACGATCAGAACCTTCTTAGTCATGGTAAGTTGCACTTGGTTGAAAAGAGGAACCAGCACAAATATACTTCTTAGACCTATTGTTGAATCAACCTGCTCTTAGGTTTTACACATCGGAAGGGTGTGATGCAGATCAGTGACTTTTCATCATGGCTGCATTAGCTTTGATCGATCCATCTCAATATGTCAGCCGCGGCCAGTTGCACAAGCTTGCAAGGACCCTTGGTCACATCTAGGGCTTTCGCAGTTTCTGCACCTTGCGTGTATCGGCCAGTGCGTGCAGTTGATAGCAGGAGACATATACCAAATGCAGGGGCAGGTGCTGCACCAGCTGGAGATCCCACCCCCTCATCTTCCTCTGCTGATGAGAAGCCAGGGGTCCTGGGGCGCGTCAAGAAGGTCAGCTGCTGGAACCTTTGGGTTCCGCGTTTGAGCATGCACGCAGCTTGAACGTCATGCATGTGGGCATTCATGCCATCATGGTCGTGACCTGCAGTGCCAGGATGGGGGTGCTCTGTGTACAACGGCAGCTAGTGAGGGGTTTGGTGAGGCATGTGGCCAAGCTTTGGGTCAGCATGCCACACTCTGAGGTTGGGGCGCACATTGTGCTGCCATGCTGATCATCTTCCGCACACATGCCGAACTGTGTGTTCAGCAGCAAGCTTTTACCATGACTCCATTGATGCTGCTGGGATGCACCATGTGGCACATGTGCGGTGCATCCTGGCCGTGGCTGCAGTTTTTCTTTGGGGATAAGCTAGAGAAAGAGAAGCTTGCGGCATTGGGCATGGGCGCGTTTGCATCCTATGGCGTCATCTCGTAAGTGAGGGGCCAGTCTACACCAAGCTTTCCTTCACTGCCGAGTTGCAACCAGAGGAAGTGCGGGATAATAGTGGGGTCGTGCCTGATCCAACACGCAGCAGGTGCTGCCCAATTCATATGATCTGTGCCGTGTGTGGAGAGTAGCAGGGGCACAAAACTGTGAGATAGCACGATGTGAACATTCACCACACTGAACAAGTGGTACATGTGCACTGGTGTATTGCAGCAACGTGACATATGGCATCTGCCTGACCATCGCCTGGGTGTCATTCGTCAAGGCCACTGGTGGGACGTCACCATTGGAGCCGGGGCAGTGGAAGCCATTCCTGGCCTTCTACGCGGGCCTGTGGACAATCCAGGTACAAAGTGGGGTATGGGACCTCACAGCTATGAAAGTACACCGTGCAGTACAGTACTGCACATGGCAGTACAGATTGGATGGGTGTCGGATGGCATCATCACTGGGCAGCCCCTGCACCCGTGTGGCGAGCGAGCATGTGATGTGTATGGAACGGCGGTGCCATGTCCAGCTGCCACTGCAGCCGGTGTGTATGCCGCCGTTGCATGCTGCTCTATTGTGGCACCTGCTGCCCTGACATCAAGCGCAATGTCGGTGGCCCCCCCTGGTGCTGTGTATGCAGAACTTTGTGCGGCCTGCGCGGTTTGCACTTGCTGTTGCACTGGCGCCGTTTTTCGAGCGCTTCATTTCGTGGATTGGGGAGAAGACACGGGCACCCAAGCCGGTGGCTTTCGGCATCCTGATGGTGCGTGGGGCGCGCAAATGCAGGGAAGTCACATGTCAGGCCCCAGGCGCGAGGTTACGTGGTGTGCACAGACGGTGTGCGTGCTCGTGGAGCAGGGTACAGCACATGCAGGTCAGCGCGGCAGCAGCAGCGCAAACACGTGCTGCGAGCACTTGATTGGACGAGGGAGGCACATACTCACCGATGGCTGTGCGGCGGTTGTTGATCTGCAGGTCATCATCGCAGTGTGTACCACGCTGGGCCTGGGCTCAGCTATTGCACTGCTTGCGCCCGGCTCTCTGGCACCTCTGTTCAAGGGCAAGGTGGCGGCGGCATGAGGGGCGGCATGTGGTGCACCCGCTGACCACTGGCATCACAGCAATGCCCACCCGCTGGTGTGCTGGGCTCCTGCCTGCAACAGGCACATGTCAGACAACCACGGCAACCGCAGCCCTACTGCCTTGGCTCTTTCCAGACAGGCATTCCCGCATGGAAACACGTGTGAAGCCTAAAGATGTAGTCGTCGCACACATCGCCACTATTAGCATCAGAGCTGCAGCAACCATCAGTGCATGGGAGGGAGGAACATAACCTGATCATTAGCATCAGCATTGACGTTGTGGGCGGTTGGTCAGCACCTGGGGGCAGACAAAGTTGACACCAATTTATGATAAGCACCAGTGCTGGAACAGACGAAACATATCAGCTGCCGTCGGTAGCAAAGCTTGGGTGCTTGGTGGGTAGCAGGTCGAGGCTGGCAGAGGGTTGTGGCTGCAGAAGAAGCACAGAACATGTGGTGTGCATCTCGTTGCTGAGCTGTTATGTGTTGCTTGCATCAACATGTTACATCGGCAGTATGCACATAACCTATCATGACGGCCAGGCTCGTTCAGCCAGGGCCCAACTCAGCCTGAATGCAACAGGCACAGCTCACAAGCACGCAAACCGCACATTTCTAAAGGCCAATTTTTGATTCCTTAGCGCCAGCCATCAAACAGCCAAATGTCAATGCAACAGGTACACAGCTTTATGTCTACTGAGCTGCGCATGTTGCAGCGCAGGAAGTTGTACAGTGCTATCACCCTACCACAGCGCATCTAACCGTGCACCCTAAGCCAGCATCTAATCAAGCAGGCACTGGTGAACAGATGATCAGCAGAACACTCAGGCAAGCTGGGGAGGCACATGAAGGAGCGAGTGTGTGGCAAAACAAGACTGAAAACAGTGACGGTGCAACTGGGAAAGGACTCACAAGACCAGCATGCCCGCATGCATGGGAGCGCACAACTCCATGGCAGCTGCGGCACGCAAGAACAAAAAATCGAAGAGGCAAGGCATCCAGATGGAAAGAGGTATGTGGTGGGCTGTCTGTTGTGGCAAGGCTGGCCGGCTTGGTCCTCCAATGGAGGGCACAAACCCTGAAGCCTGAAGACACCAGATAGAAGTGGAAAGAAGGGGTGGTGGCAGCACTAGTGATGCCATAGAGGCAAGCCATACAGGGGACCAGGTGCGTGCCAATGTTGTTCATCGTGGCCTTGACGGTTACGTAGGGAAGTCACACCAGCTCCGAAATAGGTGGAAGGAGGCTGGGGAGGGAGGAGGGGCCGGCACGCAGGGGTAGCAGGGAGACCAGCAGCATCAGAATATGATGTCATGCTGTCATGAGACAGTCAGGTGGTCAGGTGTCGGGTGCCCGGTGGTTGATGCAGTCCAATCAGTGCATGATGTCTGGGAAGTCAGCAGGTCATGAGGAGGTGAGTGGGCCACACGTCGAGCCTTGGAGAAGCACATGACGCAGTCAGGGCGCAGCAGCAGGATGGATGACGATCCTTTTATACTCATACCGGTCAGATAGATGTCGCGTGTTCAGACTGGTATCACAGGTATAGACGAAACCCATGCAGCACAGCCGCTCAGTAGGAGTCATGGTTGCCCTTCTGGTTCCGCTTGCTCTGCTGCCATGTGTTCTGAGGGGTGCCACTGGGGCATGACACGCGCCGCCACCTCACAGCCACCACACCAAACCGCAGGGGAGAGAGCTGCAAAGAAAGCAGGCAGGCGGGCGCAAGCGAAGCAAGTCAGGAAAGAGCATGGACATGGAGCATCAGCCACGTGAAATGTCCAAGCTCCCAGCATGGCACATGGCCGACTTTGTTGGCTGGCTGCTACTTCGGAGACAGCAAAGACGCATAGGCAGGCACAGGGCATTCGGTAGGTGCACACAACAGTGCCGGCAAACAGTGGTTATCCAGCAAACATCACACACCTTCTGGAAGGCCACCCATGACATGTCCACTGCGGGTTGGAACAAGCAGGATGGCAAAGGAACAGATGTCAGAAAGCACTGAAAGGGTTTGGGGTTGATGGGGTGTATGACGACAGCGCTCATCAGTGCTCAATACGTATGAGGTGAGCACGAGCTCAGGTGCATGGGCAGGTCAACTGCCAGGACAGCCCTGTGGCACTGGGCCCGCCAAATGCAGGCCGTGACACATGTGGGTCGGGGCCATTGTATGAGGGTTGCAGTGCAGGAGGGGCCAGGTGCAGGCATGTGGGGGTGGTGACGCACTGTGTTGGGTGTCGCCGCAGCACCAGCGCTTGTTGGAGTACTGGTTGTTGGGGTACCAGCAGGGGCAGGCGTCGGTGATGCGCACCACCACGCTCTTGTTCTCATCGGGGCAGTGCTCGTAGCTTGAGCGGTCCAGCTCCTGCGCATGCCGAAAGGGCAGGGGCGGGGGCATGTGATGGGTGGGGGAGGGGGGGCCTGGGAAATGAACAGGTTTGAAGGGGCCACATGAGAAGTGAGCCAACAGAAGGTGCCACAAGAAGTGCAGGACCAATCAAAGGGATGAGAGGCAACCACGGCACCAATATTCACAACGTCACAAGTGATGCACTAATAAGGTGCCAAATCTCCCGAGTCTGAACATAATGGTGGGACCACCTCTTCAGGCTTCAGCACAGACGCATGCTGCCAAACCACCAGCACATCCATCCACCTGCTGTGAACCCGAACCATCCAACTGCATGTCCCCTCTCCACACACACACCATTCCACACCCCACTACTCCCACCTGGCCGTAGCCGTCCTTGAACTTGGCACGCCGGCATTGCACCTCGTAGCAGCGGCCGCATGAGCCGTCAAAGTCCCAGTTCTGGTCAGACAGCGCCGCAATGTCCCACCCAGTGCCCTTGTTGGCGTCCAAGTACCTGTGGGGGTGGGATTTTATCACATGGGGGCAGTACAGCAGTACATCAGTATGTGTCAGCGCAGTACAGAAGGGGTGCAGGGGTGCAGTGGTACAGCAGCGTGAGTGAAAGCAGGACAGGCGCAGGGTGTTGTGCAGTGGGTAGGGTGGGACTAGAGTGAGGGTTGGTGAGATGGCCATGTGCATAGAACATGGCCAGGCAGGCCCTCTTGTCTGAGTTGCAGGACACTTGGGCTGTCGGTTTCCAGTGGTGGGGTGCCATACAATGTGCAACAGCAAGGCAGCTGTCATGTACGTACACACGCACATCACGTACCCGAACATGCAGGACCCTTCGTGAATGGTAGCGCCCCCATCATTGCCATAGTACTGCAAGCATTTGTTTCAAGTGGGGGAGCAGTGCATATGGCTGCTTGGTAGGGGGGGCAGCTGCAGGAAGGTGCAAGTTAGCTCAAAAGTAGCAGGGGTCGCGGCTGGTGGTGCCAGCAGACAGATGACTGTGGGAGAGGGCACAAACGCACCGAGCCACGCCCATCTGCGTGCACCATACAGCAGCAGGAATGGAGCATTTGTCAGTGGAGAGTCCCAGAGGTGACAGGAGGCACCATGCGCAACGGCCATTGCTCAGCTGATGGAAGCGCACGCCGGGCATTGAATAAGCATCAGAGCGGGGGCATACTGGATGTGGGTGCAGCTTGGGTGGCAGCTTGAGGTGTGTGGACAGCATGCTTGATGACCGCAACCTTGCTGTGCATGAGCTGACATGGCGTCCCATGCGCAGCAGCTGGACAATTCAAAAAAGCAAACAGTCGGCACCCACATGTCCAGTCGTCCGCGCGCGCTCCCGGTAAGCCAGATGAGAGCAGCACGGCCACCAGCGCAGCTGCCACGCTCAGGGAGGCTCCTTGAAACGGTGCGCTTGAGCCAGCAGACGCCATGTTGGCCAGGCTACGTGCGGGGTCTGGGAGGGCGGAAAACGGCGTGTGGGCGCCGTTCGACACGCTGTGTGTCTGGATCAGAACGCGCCGGCCGTGATGGCGGCCGTGCGGTGTCGGAGGCTGCTGCTGTCTGCGCGACGCGGACACCTGGCAATCCTGGATCACGAAGTCAAAGGTCACGAATGGATGCAATTAGGAATAGCTGCGGGAAAAGCAGCACTGGTGATCACCAAATCTCAGTGGGTCGTCACTCTTGCAATCAACCTTGGCGAACGATTGCGTCCTATGGAGCACTTACAGCGTACATGGACGCGCCTCAGGAGCACCCCGGCCACGGCAGCGACGCCAGACACGCGCACCTGCCGCCAACCTTGCTGCCACCAGTCAGCAGCAGGAACCTTGGGGAGGGGCACCACCGCAAGGAGGCGCCCCATGCAGCCGCAGCAGCAGCAGCAGCGGTAGCAGGACCAGCCAGCCACCAGCTGTTGGAGCAGCTGCAGGGTGAGTTGGGGCCCAGGCAGCAGATTTGCTTGGTGTGTTCCTGCATGCCAGGCTGTCTCTGTGCCCACCATCCCACCACACTGCGGCCACTGATGGCTGCACAGCCCCTTCACTGCCCTCCGCTCCCTGCTGCCAACAGACTATGCTGCGACCTTCCCAGCTGCATTGCGTGAAAGCGGGGCCTCATGGATCTTGCTCAGCGACACAACATGATGCGTTATGGCCCTTCACTTGATGCCCTCTGCTGCACATGCCCCAGCCCTTGAGCAACCCCCACCGGCTGCCCACGTCACACTGCTGCATGCAGGCATGGAGGGGTCGGATGCCCTGGAGCACATGCACCTGGATGATGCACATGACCCTCATGGGGAGCCATGCCTGCTGCATGTGCGCGTTAAGGCCTCTGTTGCCAGTTGCTGTCTGCTTCTGCATGGTGTGCCCTCTCTGCGCTCGCATTCAGGACACCCACGATGACTGTGTGCCCACACGAGTGCTCACACATGCAGGCATTTGTGATCGCGCACAGGCGCTGCCCGAGCTGCCGCGTAACTTTCATGGAGTGAGCACGCACAAGGGGCGGGGGTTCACTGTTGAGGTGAGGCAGGAAGGTAGCTGGTATCAGTGGTATGACGACCTCTTGCTGTCCACAACCAACCTTCAGCGCATCTGCGCACGCCATATGTGTTGCCTTCGTAGGCCAACCATACTGCTAGAGCAGGCATTGTTCAGGTGCAACAAAGCAGGCTCACTGGCGCCGGTGTTGAAAAGCTGCACCACGCCTGTGTGCCATGCAGCAGCCCAGCACGCCTGCTTAGGGCTACCATCACACCACCAATGCGGCACGCCATGTATGTTTGTCTCACCCCTTGGTCAAACATGCGTGTGCACACGGCCATGGCGGCCTCTTCCGGCCCCCCCCTCCCCCCCAAACCACCACACACAGACACACAAACATACACCCTGTTGCATTGCAGGTCAGCAACCAGAAGGGATACATGGCCCATGTGCGCATGGAGGCGGTGTTCCCAGGAGTGAGACCCTCACACGTGTTCACACTGCTGTGCAACCCCAGTGAGTGGGCACCCAGTGTTTCGTGCACTGCTCCGCTTGGTCGAAACAGGGTTGCAAGTGGAACTGCCACGCCTGCCAAACTGTGCCCCACGTGCCCCACGTCTGATGTCTCATGCCCCCGCATCTGTCGCTGATCTCATCAGCTCCATCCTCGGCTGTCCACCCTCATGCTCCACTCATCCTCGCATCATGGAGCCCGCAGACAACGCTGGTGTGTTCCGCGGGCTCAAGGATGTGGGCGAGCGCAAGCTGGTGGAGCAGAGCAACGGCGGCAAGGTGTCTGGCTGTCGGTTGTGGCCTTGAGCAGCACTTTCCAGCAGTGCAGCTCCTGCTCCGTTGGCTTTCACCTTGACTTTGTGCACCTCCACAGCGTGGCCGTCTGTGTGCTGTAGAGCGGGGCTGTCATGGCGGTTGACCACTGCTCATTTTGCAACAAACCAGCTGTGCAAGCTCTGGACTCCCGGACCTCTCATGCCATGCGCATTTGTCATACCCACTTGTCCTTCCCTCCTTTTACGCACACCTCCCATGCTTGCCTGTGGCTGGCCCCCACCCCTGCTGCTGCTGCTGCGTGACACAGGTGCGCGTGGTGGAGGTGGAGCAGTGGGGGGAGACCAAGTTCTTATGGGTGAGTGTGTGAGGGTGTCAACCGGGCCTGCACCTTATGGGTCACAAGAATTGCCGGGCACCAGAGCACACAAATATGGCTGCACATGGGCATGTGTGTCTCAAGGTCCCCGCCATCATCTTTGCACCTCTCCATCAGCTGCTGCAGCTGTCATCAACCACCATTCACTGGAGCTGTCAACTGGCATCATGCCACCTTATCGTAATTCGTTCTGCTGGGCGCTCCATGTTCAACACAGGTGCGCCGCCCCTTCTCCATGCGGCTGCTGGTGCGTGAGGATGAGCGCGACCCCTCACACCCCACTATGTCCTTCACCCTCATTCGCAGCGTGAGTGAGACCGGTGTGTGGTGTGGATTGTGTGATCAGCAGTGCCTGGCAGTGAAACAGGTCGGCATGACACAGTCACACACAGGGCCGTCGATGTCCACCGCGGCATGCTGGTGTACGATGTTTGTGTGGTGCAGGAATGAAGCTGCGGTTGAGCTTGTGGGAACGAGCGTGCCGTGGCCCCTGCATTATGACTCAATTGCAACCTTGTCCGCCCACAGGACCTGCTGGCCGCATTCAACGGGTCGTGGCACATGGAGCCGCTGCGTGGACCAATGGCATCCTCCCCCACCCCTTCGCCTTCCCTGTCCCTGTCCTCCCCAACCAGCTCCAGAACCCCGCCAGGCACTCCCACAGATGTGCGCCCCCTGCACTCAGTGACTGGTGCTGCAGAGGGAGAGGGAGACGACGACAGCGGGGTGTGGGGGACGCGTGTGGTGCTGAACCAGGACATATCACCGAAGGGTGGGTGGGTACATGGGTGGGTTGATGAGGCTGCTGCGGCTCCAGTCCACCTGCATTGCACCTTCAGGCCCCCTGCCGTGCGTGTGGATGTTAGCTGTGCATCCACTGCAGGGACGCCGCTTTCGTTGCACCTAGTTCGCTGGAATGTTTGTCGTTGGGGCTCGACATTCCCACAGCCTGCATCATGCTCACCACCACATCCTCCAACGTCCTGACGCCCAGCAGGCTGCCACGTGAATGCCACACTGGCTGGCACAGCACTCCTTGAGTAATGCCGGGCTCATGTACTGCTTGCACTGTCTTAATGTACCTCAGGCGTGCCGCTGTTCATGCGACACATGCCGGTCATGGGCGGCCTGCTGCGTGGCGGCATCGCGCGCGTGGTCGTACACATGCTGGAGGACATGGGGGTGATCATGGACATGGTGCGCCTGCACCAGCGCACTGCCACTCATTTTCTGCCCCTGCCCCCACCAAACCTTTTCTGCGCTGCTCGGTTTGACTATGGTATTTGCCCAGCTTGATCGAACCATTTCCATGAAGCTGAACCACATCCATGCACCGGTTGCATCCATCACATCCCAGAGCTCCCGCGCAGCCGGCCCCGACTCAGAGCTCAGAGCCAGCATGCCGGCCAACCTTTGTCTGCTCGCACCTTGCCGCAGGTCGCCCGCGATGGCACCAGCGTGCATGATGCGGTGGCACGCATCAAGGCGGGATCACGGGGTACACAGAAGCGCTAACGGGTGTGTTGCTGGTGGCCGCATCTGCGTTCAAGACAGGCCCGCAGCACGGGCTGCTGTGGGTTCGCTGCACCACATTTTGTGACGTGTGGCTGTGTGCATGCGTCGTTTCTTGGCTCATGGCTGGTGCAGCCTTGGCATCCGTTCATGGCATGCGCATCGTTGCCCGTTTTGACGGTAAAATCGGACAACCTGCGGGAGCTGCAGCTTGGGTGCTGTGGGGTCCCTTTCCAGTTTTTGCAGGAGTACAGGGTGTATGTAGCTGTGTATGAGGCTATGGGCTGGCATTTAAGCGTCAGCCATGCATATGTGAGGACATGCAGCTGTTCAGCAGGACAGCCGATAACTGGAGGACAAATAGAGTGATACTGTAATGTGTCTGACAGTGGCTACTAAGAAACAGGTGTGTCCAGCTGCCTATAAAAGCTTTCAATGATTTGTTGGGAACAGTTGCATTGTTTGTTTCTTGCATGTGTAACCAGCTGGGCTGGATGTGACATGATGTTGAGGATGTAGGGGTGAAGTGCAGGATGTTTAAGGAAGCATCATGAGCTGGGAGCACAAACCCACTAAAGAAGTACACAAACCCACCAGGCAGGAAATCAACGCAAGTGCAGAACATGCCCCGTCATAGTTTGGGACTGAAACACAGGACAAAGCCCATCGCAGATGCGGAGACAGTACGTGCTCACATGTGCACAGTGCTGGACACATGCAGCCAACCAAATGCACAACCTGACGAACACAACCCGCATTAGCGAATACATGCTACATCACTCCACCGAGTCACAGGGTGCAAAAGACCACACATGATCGTCGCACACAACCAGTTATGTGGTGGTGCAGCCCCCTGCAGAGTGACCTTTCCTGCTTGCCTCAAAGACACAATCCCACATAGGTGGACGGTTCACCCCCTGCACTGTTCACGTGCCGCCAGCCCAGCCACCCCCCTGCCCACCTGCACGCCTGGCCTCGCACCATCACATGCGCCGACGCTGCCTGGAAGGGCAAGGGATGTTGATACGCGACACAGACCCGCTCCCGGTGCTGTTGCTGGACCCCTGCTGTGCCTGCACCTGGCAGGAACCTGGAGGGCCCACCACAGTGTCGGGCGTGAGGCCCAGACCCGGGTTGAGCTGCTGCAGCTCTGATACCGAGCTCTTGAGTGCAGGTGCCAGCTTTGACAGAGGGGTGGGGCAGAGCGCAGTGCCATTTGGCATGTCGCTGACTGTGAAGGCACATCCATATGAGGTGGGAAAGCCCTCCAGGGTAGCTGCACAGCAGTGGGCACATGGGGGACACGCTCAGCTGCAGTGAACGGCCTGCCACAGGTTCGGGAGTGAGGTGACTTGGTGGCGAGTGTGCATGCCGGTGCAGGGCTCTGGAGGAGCGGAGCATGATACGGTACAGGCCGCAACGAACCATGTCGTGCGGAGATGCAGGCAAAGCGTGCATGCCGGTGCAAGTGCACATCCACACTCACGCCTGTGCAGGACGCCTGAGTGGCCACATGTGGGCAGCTGGATTGCTCGGCCGACATAGTACTGCCCCGGTTGTGTGAGGTCCACACCACTGGACTGGTAGTTGGCGGTCCTGCAGTATGGTTATGGTGGTTGTTTGAAGATCGGTTACAATGTTTGTGTTGGGGCATCATGCAATCACCCGCAACACTGTTGGTGATGGTGGTCGACATGGTGCACATCCAAGGACGGAGATTCTGAACCATGTCATCGGGGTGCACCCACCAGATGCCCTTGATGGAGTACGGCCCTGGCACCTCCTCAGGTGGGTGCTGCGCAAGAGACAGCAGCGTGGGGTTGGCGGGGGTCACGGTCCACGTGAAGAAGCAGCCGGCAATGTACACAGGTAGGAAGCGCAGGTACGTAGTGCCTGCAGTACAGCGCAGTACAGCGCAGTGCAGTACAGTGCAGTACAGAGAGGGGCAGCGTGTAGATTGACTCCCAACATGCTCAACATGTGGTGTAGTAGCAGCCGAGGAGTGTCAATGATGGTGTGTAGTATACTGTGATCACATGGATGGTCTCTCAGGCACTGCGCATTCTAGCTTGAAGCCTGGTGGCAGATGTGGACCTGGCACTGTGCACCCCATGCACTCCCACCTGGGCAGGGTATGTTCATGTCCTGGCCGTTGCGTGACGTAAAGAACTCAGGGGCCGTGAGGTCCTTGGTTGGGTTGAACGCCTGCTGTGGCGCAGGCATGTGATCACCGCATGCATGCACTGAACAAGGGCTCTCTCCTCACCTGGCACACCTCGTGCTTGTAACCATGCGCCCCATGCACACAGCCAACAAAAGCTGTTGTCACATGGAACTTGCAGCACCCATGCACACGCACGTGTATGCAACACGAAGCAGGCCAGTAGAGCTGTGGCCTTTGTGAAGGAGCCCCTGCCCCGCAGACACCTTGCTACACAAGCGCACATAACAAATGAACACCCCCTCCCATGTGCTCCCACCTGTAGCACATCCATTTCCACATCAAGGGACCCAGAAACTGACAGCAGCGTGTCTCCGCTCTTGATCCTGCAACGTGTGCAGGGTGGTGAGCGGCACAGGGCTTTGGGTGCAGCCCTTGGGCAACTGATCGGAGCTAAATGAAGGGGCCAGCTGCACCCTGGCATGGCAGGCAGCACGAGCACAGCAGGCATGAAGCAGCACAGCTGGGTACCCTTGGGTGACACATGATGACCTTGGGGAGGTTGACGGAGCCACGGCGGCGGCTGTGTGCTGTCGTGATGACATGTCAGTCCTGCACCCCTACGACCCTCGCTCCCCTACAACCACTCAACCAGCCCTGATATGCCCAGCGCAGCAGCACATACCTGTAGGTGCACCCCACCAGTGGCCCTGAGCTGCACTGAGGTGGTGGAGGGGGGGATTGCCAGCTGGCGCCCCCCTGCGTGATCACGTCCACCACCCGGCGCAGGCCCGAGCCCAGTCCGTAGCCTGCAGGATCCGCCACGGCATGTCGCAATGTGCTGATCACAACCAAAACGATCACGACCCTCGCCTCCCGGCATCCGTGCGCCATTTGCACTGTAAAGAATGCAGCTGGTATAGTGATGTCTAAAGCACACCGATATACTATCATCAGGCACATCACTTATGAGCTTCATTCTGGTCATTGTGAAACGGTATCATGGTGCTCAATGATCATGAGAATCGCCACATGCGATCTGTGCCAATTTATCCTCTGGCAGGAGGGGTCTGCTTCACGGAACCTGTCAGCATTTCTCCGGTCCAGGTCACGGGTCCAGGTTAGGGTTTTCTCCGTCATTGGTGGTTCCGTCAAATGGGTAGAAGAAGGTTCATTTACAGCAACCGCAACACTATCGTACGAGATGGATACCCAGATCCCGTGAACCTTGGAGTGTGGATGCATGCAGTTTGCATGCATGATCTTGCATGAATATGACACCATGCTTTGGCATGCTTTTCCAACTCATCCAATGACCATCTTGCCATCAAAATACGTGTTGCAGACAGGCTGCACAAAGCTGCATCTTGGAAGCTGAGCACCATGTTTCCCACTTGCCAGTAGTACACATAACTAGCGGAGTGGTTACCCAGCTTGGGCTGCACAGGTTTCACCAGCCCCTGTACTTCTTCATGTAACGGTACACAATGGGAGGTAGACCCTTGTTGGAGCGCACATTCCACTGCAGGCAAGTGAGTGACATGTCACGATCAGCCCAGGTGCAGTGTTGCGCATGTATGAGGCTCGTGTACGAACAGTTAGCGGTGTGTGCTCAGCACCCCATGTCCACAAAACGCTGCAGCCACAACCTGCAGGTCAAAGCAGTTGCACTGTGCTAACCACGCCATGCCGCATATCGCACAGGCCCAGCCATCCAGTCCGCAACTCACCCAGATCAGTGGGACGCCAAACACAATGAACGGCCCCAGCGAGAACACCCACACCGCCGCCATGCCAAATGCAAACACCAGGTACCTGCAGGGTGGTGTGTGAGCGCCCAGAGGTTGGTTACAGTCTGCACGCTGATGGATGGGTGGCAGGTGAAATGCGTCAGCAGGTGTGTAGGTACTACATTATGATTGGTTGCACCACTGCTAGCCATCACGGTTCCCTTGGCGACGCAAACAGTCAGAACAGGAAGCTGCACAATGTAGTACAAGATATGCACACGGCCAGCCTGACGCCAGTGGCCAAACGCACCACATGCCGCCATAGAAGGGGAGGGTGATGCGATCAGGGCCTGAAACGTCATACACAGAGAATTGAACGTCCTGCGAAGGGCATCCAGCCGAGTCCCGGTTAGGATAGAACACGGGCCGTTAAATGCACAGCCCCGGTTAGGAGAGAGCACGGGCGTCGAATGCAGGGTGCAACCAGGTCCATGGGGATGATGTATTGAACAGGGTCGATGCACATATGTGTGGGCATACAACAAGAGCCACACACAGCCGCAGATGCGTGCACCACCAACAACACTAATCTGAGTGACACCACTACATACCACACTGCGCTGCACGTGTTGTGAACCCTGTGCTTGCCCCTGCCACAAAATCCACAATTTTCCTCCCCTGCTACCCTGACACAATTGCAGCGCCATTGGAAATGCAGGCCTAGCAATCCACCCACACAGCAGCCTACTGCCACAAACGCACACTGCAAACCAGTATGGCGTGCAGCCTGCTGCGGCACACCCACCATCACGCCGCCCGCCAGCTGGGGTACAGTTGCATTGGCACCACTGAGTGGCCCCGTGTACACCTGGCATGTGTGTGCATGAGAGTGAGAATGAAAGGTGGAATACCAACACGAGAGAGTGTGATATGCGTGATGCGTGGGACGTTGGGATGCAGAACTGCAAACGCAGCTGGTGTGGATAACCGCTGTGCAACTGGTGAGCAATGGGGCCCAGGGTCCGGCTGCTCCCTACTCACAAAGCCGTGCTCAGGACTGGACCATATCTTGACACAAGCAACACAGCATGTACAGGAGCTGGGCAGTGCAGCCCCAAGGCGGTACAGCACGTACCGTCAGGTACGTGATGTTGAAGGTGTTGGGGTCGGAGTCATCCATCAGCCATGCGCCACATGCACCGCCCACAGACGCCATCCCCACCCTCAGCTGCAGCCAAACCACAGCCAGGGTGTGTATTCCAGCCATCAAGACCATGGTGCGCAGAGTGGTCAACACTGGCCCAGCATGTGCTTGAGCATTCAGTACTCTGCCATGGACGTGTGCCCAGCTGAGGAGCAGCCAGGATCAACCAGATACGCGAGCGTACACGCACCGACACCGATGCCAGCCGTGACACTGTGACCAGCCCGGTGTCATTGCCCGCCTCATCGCCCACAGGTGCCAGGGCAACTTGCCAGTATGCAACCTGTGGTGGCCGTGGTGCATCAGGCAGCTGTGAGGCAGCAGCTGGCATGGGTGCAGGCAAATGATAAAGAGTGGGACTGGTGGCACAGGGTGTGCAATGTGGGCGAGTGCAGCAGGCTGGCTAGGTGTGGGGTGCGGGTGGATGTGTGGGGGTGGCCGGGGTTGGGTGTGCGGGAGGCACAAGCTTTTGAAACACAGACTGAGTGAACCGATCAGGTCAGGTGGTGCGCTGCAGGAGATGTTGACGTCGGACCGCTAGCTAAGCAGGTGCTGGTATGAGACCGAGCCGCACCGCCCAATTCACAGACATGCAGGCAGGCGGGCAGCACAGCAGTAAAGCACGCATACATCTGCCAGCTCACACCTGTGTGGTGTCCTCCTCAAAATCCAGGCTAGCGCCCATGGCCGCAGGGTTGTCGTAGTCGAAGGGGGGGATGGTCACGGTCACAGAGCCTGTTCACAAAGCCGGCCAGACAAGCCCACGGGCTTTTAACAATGAGGTGTACATCATGGTTACCAACAGATAGGAGTATGAAGTGCAGCACACAGCCATGTGGCGAATGGAGAGCAGCGTTGGCGGCTGTGTATTCAGGCATACTGGAATTTACCTGTGCTGTGGGTGTTGATGCCGTGCAGTGTCATATTGACAATGTGGACACGCGCAGGTCACACATCCACAGCACAAAACACACACACACACCTGCCAGCCACCACTGCGGGAAGATGGACGTGTTCTGGCAGCGCTTGCTCATGCCGGGAAAGTCAAAGATGGCGACTGGCCAGGGGTCGATGGACTTGAGGCCGCCGCGTGTGCGCAGTGGCTGCTGCGCCTCCAGTGACACGCGCTGACCACTCAGGGTGAACGCGCGCGCGGGGTGGACACTGCACCAATATGTGGCCAGGGGCATGTGTGCACCCAGTTCAAGCAAATGCGCGGTACTGTTTGACGGTGTGTGGCCGGGTGGGCAAAGGGTTGGTACGAGGTGGGCCCGGGCGGTGCTGTGCACTCAGGCGGCCAGAGTAAAAGAGCAGTGTCAGGCAGCACAGGCATTACAGATGATGCAGAACAGCAAGCGCGCCATTCACAGTACCCACACATCACACCTGGGGCCACGGTACTCGGGGTCAGTGTAGCGTGCCACCAGTGCATCCAGCCACACATTCACCTCCGTCTGGTTGATGCTGCGGCACAGCAGTGCGTGTGGCAGCGCAGTACCCCTTTACAGGTCCTATCATCTGTTACACCCTGGACACGGTGCTGTTCGCGTGCTGGTACGTTCCTGGCCCAGATGCCAGAACCTCAAACTGCCATGGTGCATTGTTGTCGAGGTTTGAAAAAAATATAGACACCTCCAACCACCCAGCCTTAACACCCAGCTCTTGCACCCAGCTCTGGCCCCCCCCCCCTGCCACACACCCATGCACACCCACACACCCACGTCACACGCACCTGAAGGCATCGCCAATGGGCAGCTGGTCCACCAACTGCGCCCGATAGAACGCGGCGAGGTTGAGAGGCCGGTCAGCACTCACCACCTCAGACCCCACGGTCACCCGCCCTGCCCGCCCACATGATGTGTACTGCCCTGTGAACGGGTCCATGCCTGCTGCGCGGTACAGCGCGGCACGTGTCTGCATGGCAGGTGGTGCAGCATCAGCATCAGCATGCCCTCATGTTCCAAACAGAACCCAGAATCCGCAAGAAGGACATAGCGTACCCGGACAGCGCTGCATAGCTATCGGCAGGTATGCTGTGGTCCAGGCTGAGGTCTGTGCCACAGGTGAAGACTCCGCACAGCAGCCATGCCAGCATACAGGCCAGTGCGGCACGGAGCAGCCCCAACTGAGCTGCCAGTGCCATTGCCAGGCAGTCCATCGCACGCACCGCATTGCAGGCAGTGGACACCAGGGAGTTGGGGCACTGCATCACGATCTTGGGTGGGCAGAAGCTGTGGGGGAAGCAGTACAGCAAGACAGGAGCGGGAGGTGAGATGTGCGATCATCGTGAAGAATTGCCTCGTGTGATGCGTCCTAACTGCACAGGCCAGGTCGACCAGCAAGCCACACCATGTCAAATAGAAGCAAACAGCAGCAAAGGAGCAGTTAAAGGGGGGGACGGGCGCAGACTGGCAGGCAGGCAGGCAGATAGGCAGGTATGTACGTGGCAGCAGCTCACGGCGCATGGTTGGAGTAGAAGAGGGTGCTCTCCCCTGGGTTGTCGAATGGCAGCGCATTCTCTGGGAAGCTGCATGTCTGGGAAACAAGGAAGGCGATGCACGCGGCTTGAAGGCTATGAGCAATGCAATGCTGTGCTGCACATCGTGCCTTTGCCCGGACATGCTGTGCACAGGTCACCATGCCAAGCACCATTGTGTGATGCACGCACCCTGCAGGCAAATGGTCCGTCAGGTCACAAACAACACACACGTGCAGTGTGCAGGAATCTGTACATCTACTGCATGCCGCCTGACTGTAAAGCCAGCCAAGCTGGCGACCAACCGGTGATGACCCATCCAACAATTCCACTTGTACCACCCGCGGCGCCTCACCAGCGGCAGCGATGTTCCGTACACAACGGCATCGGAGTTGCAGCAGATGAGGGAATTGATGAAGAACTTGTGGTAGTAGCTGCAAGGCATGGGTGTGTGTGGGTGTGCGGGCACAGGTGTCTGTTCACAGCATTCAGACGCTGCAGGTGGGCTGCTGGTTGTTCACGCCTTGGCTGCCTGACCGAACTGACCAAAAAGACCTTGCTCCCTATGGTGTTAGGTATGTCATCAAGCCTCTCGGTGGATTGGCCTAACGTGCACCGCACTCGTCCCTCACTTGTTGGCCTGGTTCATAATGCGCTGGTCAAAGTACATGTCACGCAGGTCACGGTCGGTGATGTTGATGTACTTGACCTGCAGTCATCATGCAGTTCATTTGGTCCACTAGGGCTTGGATAGTTGTCAGGGTGTGGTGCAAATTGTGCAAAGTGGCAGTTCAGTATGACAATGCACAACCTGAGCCGTATGCTGGGAACGATGTGTTGTGTGTGTGTGTGCAGCCGTGCACTGAGAAGACCAACCACCCTTACGCTGCTCACAGTACTGCAATGGACCCCGTGTCGTGATGGAAAGGACACGACATCAGTGCACCTTCAAGCCTCGTCCATGATGCGCCCTGGACACCCACCTCATACAGCGCCAGCAGTCCACCTGTGATGACTGCGAAGAGAGCTATGAGCAGCCAGCCAGTGACCACCTTGCCTGCCTCCCTCCAAGTCTTAACATCCAGAGGGCGGTACCGCCGGATGTCTTCCTTGTCTGCAGGAAAGGGCAGCAAGCAGGCATCGCTGCAGCACCTTCAACTGCTGCTACAGGCAGCGAATGCCCTGAACCAACCCTCATGTGCATGGTGTGGCGCATGCACATTGTGGTGCATGCAGCTGCATAGCAGCATTATTGCTGCAGTCCTGCCAACAGCTCGCCAAACAGCACGTGCTTCAGCTTCTGCCTTGCTCCAGTGGGCTGGCCCATGCGACATCCAGCCCATAGCAAGTGCTATGAACAATTCAACGAACGTAGTATACTTACTCGTTATCATGCCTGCGCCAGGTACGCCGGCAAGTATGCCGCCCTGTCGCCAGCTGCTCTGATGAATTCAAAAGCTTCCAGGCCGCATCAAGCCACCACAATCTTGAATGCCATAAAGACTCTTAGTGCATTTATTGATCAGTGCGTCGCCTTGGTATGGTGTTGCATTTTAACCCATCGCGGGCTTGTGCTTGTTGAATGCAAGCATAGTTGAATGGTGTTGTCGATTGCATTGTGCGCATTTGTATTGCACGTACTGTTTGGTTTGTGTATGAAACCCTAGAGCCTGTCTTTGCTGATCATTTCCTTGCCACGCCTTGCGGGAGTCCTATTTATCTGTGTTTATTACAATTTTGTCATTGTGCTGCTTCTTGGCTGTGCGGTGAGGTGCTGGTTGTGCCTGAGTGCTTTACTTATTTGTGCCGTGGGGATGCCGAGCGCTCTATCCTGATGAGCAGTTGTTCCTGCTGCTTCCTGCACCTCTGCTGGTGTTGTGGGTGGAGTTGCACGTCCTACCCGCTAACAGCAGGTGCAGGGCTGCAGCTCCCAAGCCACAAGCTTCGGCCTGTGCTGTTCAACTCGCATCTGCTGCTCCTCATCAGTGGACCTGCTCCAGGCCATGTCCTCCCATGGTTCTGGTTGCTGATATAAGTGCAATGCAGGAGCTGTGGTGCAGGAGGGAGCCACGACGAGGGGTTCACAAGGCCCGCCCAACAGCCAAGGTCGCTGGGTGCAGCAGTTGGGCAGATGGAGGCCCCATCCACTGATACATGGATAGCGCAACTTGCAGCTTGGCAGCGAAGAAGTGTGTGGGTGTGCACTGGGGTGAGGGGGGTAGGGAAAATTTCCCCAGGGAAAATTCGCAAGTCGGCACATTGCACGCTCGTGATTCCTAACGTCCAATGGTGCTACTGCGCTACCCTCTGGTGTTGTGAGCTTCGACATGGATGGACCCGACTGCATAAACTCAAGAGCGACATAAATTTTGCCTACCGAAGACAATGGTTGCTCTGCACGCGAAACCAAGCGTTGCCTTGAACGATGCATCCGGGTCTGGGTTGAAGGATGAACACCCCCCACACGTGCCCCACTCTCTAGACAGCGCCAGGCAATGAAAAATAACAGCGGCCTAATTATAATTACGCGCTATTCATTAAGGCCGTGTTCGCACCGGGACCTTGTGAGCAGGTCCCAGTGAGCAGGGACTTGGAACGGGCCCTGACAGGGAACCACGTCAATTCCTGATCTTTATGCTTGCTGGGCCAGCTGCAGGACGAAGGTGGCAGCAAGTTGACAGATGACAGATGCTGAAGTTGCACCATCCATCCTGCATGTGCACTACTGTCCGGTGCCTGCTGCACGCTGCATGCCAGCAGCATGTGGCACAAACCAGTCTGCTAGCTGCTAGCCTGCTCAGGAATGAGATGGGCTTTGGCACTAAATTTAGCATGCTGCAGCACATGAAGGGGTGCTGGATGAGCAATGTCATCCAGTGCTGCCTACAACCCCTGTATGCAAGGCAGGCCTCCCGGCTCTGATCAGGGATAGCGGGCTCGTGAGCAGGATCACCATGATCAAGGCTGCACCAGAGCCAGTTGTGAAAGGATGAGACAAAGGGGAATGATGAGGCTCAGGGTGCGTTGCTGCAGATGAATGCATCGCTATCAGCACGGTCAGGGATGCACAGCAAGTCCAGCCAAAGTGCACGTTCAGCAGCAGATACTCATGCCATAGCCATCACGCCTCAACTAGCATTGGGTGCAACAGCTACAGCCAGTGCAGCCTTGCAGCCACATCTGGCAGGAGGAGGAGGTCACTGGATGGGTAGGCTACCTCTCTGGCCCAAGCTTGACATCTGGGAAGCGAGGCGGTGGCTCAGGGTCCAAGGATGTTGCAACAACAGCAGCGTCAGTTGCTGCTGCTTCATCACCATTCAAGTGGCTGGTGCTCAAGAAGGTACGAGGTGATGCGAATGCAGCAGGACAAATTGTGCTGTTGGCAACAAGAAGGATTGGCCCAAGCCATTAGTGTCCAGATGCACCCCAGTTAAAACAATAGCAACAGAAGCAGCAGTAGCAACAGCAGAATACCAACAGCTGTTTTTGGACTTTGCTGCATGAAAGCAAGACTGACATGAAGGCTGACTACCAGGCATTTGGAAATGCAGGCAGGCAGAAGCACAAACAGCAGAGGAAGCTGGACAATCAGTGGAATCACATTATCTGGACATATGCTTCAAGTCTGCATCCCTGATCAGGAAGCATCACCTGAAGGTGGGCCAGCAGCTGAGCAGCATGCCCATCCAAAGTTTATCAAGGCAATGGAGCTCAAAGCAGCCAAGCAGCTGAGCACTGCATACACTGGGCCTCCAGCCCAGCGAGCGCAGCTGCACAGGGTCAAGCCCACAGGCTGGCCAAGCAGCAGCAGCAGGCACTGGCCACCATCACCAAGGAGCATATCAGTCAGCCATTCAATCAGCCCAAATCACAGACAGCAGAAGGGGCTGATGTTGGCAAGCATGGCAAGCTGTGTGCCATCTGTGCCATCTGGGGGAGTGTGGCAGTGTGTGAGACAGACCCCAGACCACCTGAAATGTCCATGGGAGTTCATAACCAAGGCAGACTGTGATGCAACCAAGTGGCAGGATAACAGAAATGTAACACAGTACAATCAGTACTGCCAAGAGAAGGGCATTGCCCTGCCTAAGTGAAGGCAGGAGTTGAAGTGAGTTGAATGTGGTTTGATGGTGTTGGGACAACGGCTGGACTGTATGTATGGGGGATGGTTGGGGCATAAAGTGCAACTGGGGTTTTCCCTGATGGTACCTCACTGGCATGGCCATGATGTTGCTGGAAGCCTCAGTGCAAAGCTTTCCTGCCCTCTTTTCCCTTCTCTTATTTCCCCTTTTCCCTTTTCCCTCCCTCCGGGGGGGGGGGGGGGCTGGAGCGCATGTTTGAGCAAATGGTGCGTGCCAGGTGGCAGGCTGCCTGCGTTTCAGCTGCATCACCGCCAGCCACCAGGTGCATGTGCAAGTCTGCTGCAAACCTGCAATGGACAGTGGATCTGTGCAACCCAGCCGTGCCCAGAGCACAAGCATCCATTCCACTCTCCCTTATTAACTGCGGCCAGCTGTTTGCCATGTGCCGTGCCCCACCTACCATGCATAGCATGTGGACATGAATAGGCTGTCATTCTGCAGTGCCCAAGGCGACCATGTTTTTCAACGTGGTACAGCTAAGCAATGGCGACTCAGGGGACTTGCATGGGATCTGCCGTGAGTCACACTTGGCGTGTCACCAGCATGTTCGGCACTGATCCTGCCTTTTACGTGCTGCAGGCTCTCACCTGGCACATCCACAAAGCAGCTGCCCCTGCACCAGCACCCTGATCGATTTGGCCCAGGTGGGTTGCAGATGATCTATGGTGTGCTGTAGCTCAGCACCAGTAAAGGGGTTGTATGCACATCAGTGCACAGGTGGCACTGCAGGCAAGCTTGCGTGCAGAGTGGCTAGGAGAGTAGGCCTGCAAGGGTCCAGTGCTTTCTTGGTGCGATCCATGCGCCCCCACAGGACCCCAGTTGACAGTGTGTGCAGTCAGTGTGGTTATCACATAGGGCACAGCAGTTTGGGGGTGCTTCTGGTGGCTGCAGAGTGAGGGGCATGCACCAGCAGCCCCCTCAGCCGCCGCCCCTTCATGCATGGCAGCTGCTGGCCCCTTCATGCATGGTGCTGTATGGGGCACCATTGGGTTTCACACGGCCACATGCACAGCCACATCCATCCCCCACCCTTCTCCTTCTATATCATGTCGGATGGGGAGATTAGGGGCAGGTTGGATGGGGAGATAAGGGGCAAGTGCGGAAGTGGCTGCAGTGGAAAAATGGTTGTAGTGGTTGTGCCGATGCTGGAGTGGGAGAGCAGAGGGGTTGACTGTCAAAGGGGCCTGGTGAAAGTGGGAGGCTGGGTGCAGGGGGCAAGTTGCATGGCGTGCAGCTCCAGGCTGGTGCATGAACACAATGCATGGGCATGGAAAGTGTCCTCCACAAACCCCATGTGGCCCTGCAGAGGTGCAGGACGTGGTGAGGGTGAGGGTTGGTTTGGTGTTGGTCATGGGCTGTTGGGCACCTCATGAGGGCACACATTGTGTTGCGCCGGTTGGCACCATATGCGGATGTCGCACCATATGTATAATATATGCCACATGTGATATGTCAACAGGTCCACCAGCATTGTGTGCATAAGGCAGCTCCCACTCAATAAACACCTGCATTCCTTCACCCTTGCACTACATGTGCACGTGTCTGTGTTGGCCTGCATGTAGTCTGACTGCAGCGCACACACTGCACTGCAGCACACGCCTGAGAGCCTGACACCATGACAACCGGGGCGGTGGCAGAGGGCATCGCGCCCAACAGCTTGGCACGCCGTGAGCAGGTGTGTGCCACCTGGGTAGTGCAACCTGCGCAGGGGGGGTGCCGCATTGCTGTCTTCGCGTGGCTATTCCTGTTGCATCATGCTGCAGAGCTTGCTCCCAGCAGTTGTCAATTGGTCAGTCCTGGTTCATCTTTACCTTGGCCATGTACCCATGTTTTAGTTCTGGTTTGAATGCGTCTGACCTGAGCACGCAGGACATGCAGATGATGCTGGCTGCTCAGTGCCACCTGGGCACACGCAACTGCACAAACGCGTGAGTGCGTGAGGTCGTGCGGGAACCCATGCTTCCACATGTGCCAGTGTCCCACTGGCATTGGCCGCCGTCCGAAGCACACCATGTTCAGTTGCTCGGTCTGTTCAGCCATCCCTCCCCGCACACACCTGCCCCCCCACTTGTTGCCGTGCAGCATGCAGCGCTACGTGTTCCGCCGCAACCAGGACACCGGCGTGCACATCATTGACCTGGTAGGTGGCTGTGGCCAGTTCCCTTCTGCACGGTGGGAGCATTGTGGTACACAGTGGCAGTGGTACTCAGTATATTGGGTGGTTTACATACACAGCTGACCATGTGTGCGGTGTGTTGTGTCCTGTTGGTGCACAAACCTGTCCTGTGCTGCCCCGTGGGGTGCTGCTGACTTGTTGCGCTGTGGTTTGTTGCGCTGCGGTTGGCCACAGAACAAGACGTATGCCAAGCTGCGTATGGCGGCCCAGGTCATTGTGGCGATTGAGAACCCGCAGGTGCGTGCGGTGGGATGTGTGTCATGGGCCTGCAACGGTGCGCGACATCGCATCTGTTTATGTATGCAACAGTGGCTGGCAAGCATGGCCATGTATTCCAGTGTCCCAGTGACCCAGCGCTCGGTCGTCCCTGCCACACATGCATGCACACTGCTCCTCGTCGCATATGAGACGCGTATGACCTGTGCCCGCGCCCCCCAGGACGTGTACGCACTGTCCGCACGCCCCTACGGCCAGCGTGCAGTGTACAAGTTCAGCCAGCTGCTGCACTGCAAGATGGGCGCAGGCCGCTTCACGCCCGGGTGCGTGCTGCTGGTCTGACTGTGTGTCTCTTGGGCGCTGGGGGCCTGCAGGCAGCTGGATTTGCAGTGCGACATGGCTGTTGCATGCCTCGGATTGGGGCATGAGGCTGCGCTTGTACCTCCTGTACTTACAATGTACTGGATCAGCACTGCCAGTCTGCCACCCACCTTCATGACTCCTTGGACGCTGCACCTCTCTTGTTGCAGCACCTTCACCAACCAGATCCAGAAGAACTTTGAGGAGCCGCGCCTGCTGGTACGGCAGCACGCTGCTGCAGTTGTGTTGCATCCAACCTGCCCCTGCGGCTTGCACGCTGCAGTGTTCTGTTTCATCCACATGATCGGCTCCGTGCGCGGGGGGGGGGGGGGGGGGGGGGTGCGCAGGCCTCGCGCGCGTGCGCGCAAAGCATGATCGGCCATCCTGCTCCAGTGAAGTTATGCTGAACGGGTCACAGCGCTGCCGGCAACTGCTGCTGATGAGTCACACCCCTTGTGCGCACAGATCGTGACTGACCCGCGCACGGATCACCAGCCTGTGCGCGAGGCGTCGTACATGGGCATCCCCTGCATTGCATTTGCGGACACCGACAGGTGCGAGGGGCGGGCCTGCTGGTTGTGTGCCTGCATTAGTCAGGGCTCTGTTCGTCGGTCAAATGGGTTCTTTGGAAGGTTTGCACAGTGTTGGGGGCCAGATGTTGGCTGGTGGGGCTGATGGGAGTTGTTTGCTGGGAAACCCTCTTGTGGCTGGTGAATGATGCACACATGCTGTGGGACTGTGTTCCTTGATGTTGCCGTCGTGCTCCCTTCCATTCCCCTCTGGACCAACTGCCCACGGCACGCAGGTGCCACGTGCAGCACCCATACCCCTGCTCTTCACCTATCGTCATGTTTGTTATCATCCTAGCTCGTGTCTTCCTTGCCAACACAGCCATGTGAGCCTGCACGACTGCCGCGCCACACGCAGCCCCATGGAGCACGTGGACATCGCCATCCCCTGTAACAACAAGTCCAAGCACGCAGTGGGCGTGATGTGGTACCTGCTGGCGCGCATGGTGCTGGAGGTGCGTGACGCTCTGTGGTGTACGCGCCACGCCTGCCTGTGGCTGCCTGTGGCTTGGCTACTGGCTGCGTTGCATGCCACCCCTGGCAGCTAGAGCCACGGCTCTTCAACGTCTTTGCTGATGTGCATGAAAGGGACAGAGCAGAGCGCTGGTGGTGTGAGGTCAGCCCCAGCAGAGAGATGAGAAGAGAAGAGGATGTGGCTGGGGTGTGGTGTGAGGACCACCATCATGCATCAGCAAGGCATGGAGAGCTTGCGGAGTGCCTGGCAGTGGGAATGTCTCACTTGTTCTGCGGCCACTACTGCACACTGCGTACACTCTCAGATGCATGGCACCGTGACCGCGGAAAAGCCGTTTGACGTGCCTGTGGACCTGTTCTTCTACAGGTATGTATGCTGGTAAACAGTCTGGTGATACGTGGCCTACGCGTTGCTGCCTGACTGCAGTATGGCACCAGGCTCGTGCTGCTTGTTGCCATGTTACTGTGGCAGCATCGGATGCCAGCCCCATGTCACGTGTTGCAGCAGTTGACCACCGAACCCTAGGCGGCTGTAGCTGCCCCTAGGAACAGCGGCACATAATTGAACGCAGCAGCTGTGCACGCGCCTGTGCGCTGCACATGGCTGTGTTTCAACATCTGCGTGCATGCATCTCCACCTGGCTCATGTTCTGCACTCTAGGGAGCCGGAGGAGGTGGAGGGTGGTGGTGAGGAGGAAGGCGACATGGCCGGCTTTGGTGCGGCGGCAGACTTTGGCACTGGTGGCGGTGAGCGTGCTGCTACTGACTGTCCCTGGGTGTCTGGGGTGTGTGTCTGGGGGTGAATCATGGGATTCAGCAGCTTGAGGGTGGACTTCAGACGACATCAACCAAGGCAATTCCAGCCCACGCTGCTGGTTGCGCCCATGACCATGTACCGACCTTCTCACCCTGCACCATACATCCACCCTGTGCTGTTTGGTCCCAACCTGTTCCAACAAACGGCACTCGAGTCTCACTCTGCACCATCCATCCACTCTGCACCTTTTCTGCTCATGAGGGAGAGTGTAATGCTGTATCGCCTGTATGCTCTGCTGCACCTGCCCTGCATCCTAGGCTTTGGCTTCGGTGCGCTGCCGGGTGAGCGTGGTGCTGAGGAGGTGCCTCCAGCGGGCGCAGCAGACAGCAGCTGGGGCGCCCCGGTGGTGGAGGGTGCGTTAGTTGTCGGTGACTGCAGCTGGTTGCAATAATATTGTACCACCGCCGGCATGCCTCACTGGCGCTTGTCGGGCTACAATGTGCGCATGGCTGCGAGTGCATGTTATCCAGGTGCCAGGCTTGCACGCCCACGAGTGGAAGGCTCGGGGTTGGGTTCTGAAGCAACCCATCTGGTGCACCTGCTCAGCTCGTAGTTATGGGCTCCACGCTTAATATTGCGTCACTTCATGTGTGCGGTGCAGTGATGAACAGACGTCTTCTGCTTGCTTGGTGCTGCCTCTTCCATTGCGTATGCCGTGAATCTTCAAAGCATCAGAAGCATTCAGCTGCACATGTGCCTCTATGCGCACCCCAGGTTATGGCGCTGCTGGAGCTTTTGAGGCGGCTGATTTCACTGCCCCTGCGCCCCTGCCTGACCCCAACGCTGCATTCGGCGGTGTCTTTGGCGGTGAGATGTGCTGCTTGTGGTGCTCATGCGCCATCGCACATTGCATTTGTTAGCCCGCTGCTGGTTGAACTGACCTGATGCCGCGCTGCGCTTCTTGCTGCGTGCGTTCACCACACACGCAGGTGTGTTTGAGGCACCTGCTGAGCCGCAGGCCCCGCCCCCTCCGGCTCCGGCTGCAACTGGTGGTGGGGACTGGGAGTGAACCAAATATGCGCCTGGCTACGATGGGGGCAGGGAGTCCCTGCGACATGTGGCATAGCCAGCCTTTGTGCACCCCCAAAGGTGCTTGTTGATGTCAACACTGTAACATGTTGAGCGTGTTTCCGTGTTACATTTTGCGCAGAAAGGTCGCCGGTTGCGTGTGCAGGGGTGGCGGCAGCAACTGATTGTGCAGCACCCAGCGTACTCCCTCGCAGAACCCATTCTGAACAGCCAGAACGCGCTATAATTAAATAATGCCCAGCGATCTGGTGACATCGTTGCCACTACAACTGGCGGTACATATTCGTGGGAATCAATCTGCCGAAACTGCAGTCTTGCGCACACATACGTAGACATTTACCACAATTTCCGCTTCGCATCCCATACACAGGATGTCGCGGCTGGGGTTGCTGTTGGGCACGTTGTTGCTGACGGCATTGTTCGCGGCGCACGCTGTGCGTCCTGTGTCGGAAAGCAAGGATGTGAAGGTTGATGAAGACAACATTGCCAAGAAGCATGGGAAACATGACAAGCACGACAAGGGGAAGGGTGGCAAGCACCCGTTCACGTCGCCAGTCGGCTACTTCATCCAGGTGCGCAAGGCACGCGTCCACACAATCGCGCGAGTTTGATGGTTTTCGCATGATGACTCCCCCCATCGCTGAGAAATGGCAGCGCGCTTGTGCATAGAAGTTGCATGTCAGCTGCCGCAACGTGTCGAGTGCGCCAAAGCGATGCTGAGTCATTCATGCAAGTGGCAGTATGGCCATGCAACTTGTTTCATCGTCATGCATCATCGTGCGGCCATGTTCTCTCTGCTGCTCAACACTCACATGCACACCTGCCAAACAGCCTCATGCCACGAGCACCTTGCAACATCTTCGTGAGAGCACAACTTGTATGCTGCCCACACCTGAACGACATGCAAATGCTGCATGTGCACGAGCCAAAAACACCACAGCATCATCGCATGCATTCCTGGCTGCAGGAGCGTGCATCCAAGCAGCTGCCAGGCCCTGGCCAACACTTCCAGTTTGGTGCGCTCAAATCATGGGAGGAGATCACGTCCACTGTTGGCGCAATGGAGGGTGAGGGGCAATGAGGGGCAGCGCCGCCTTGCAGAGGATTCGTTTTCAGCAGCCATGTGGACGTGCATTTGTTCTCCTGGCAGCTTGATTGTTGCGCAAGCAGTTGTGCGTGCCAGAACTGACACGCATACCCTTCAGGCCACCGTCGACGACCCCGCTCCCCTTTTCCACGCAAATACACACAGCGCACTTTGCTGCCGTGTGTGGTGTGTGCAGACACCAAGCTGCTGCTGCTAGTACGCCACGGCCAGGCGCTGTCCAACTGGCTGCAAGAACAACTGGGCCCTGATGAGTGGTTCAATGTGAGTAGGGGTGTAGCTGCTGGTGAGAATCACATGCCTGGAGCAGGACCAGCCCCTCTTAGATTTGCTGCAGAGCATCAGTTACCGGCCAGGCGGCTGAAGTGGTAGTCAACACAGTTGGGCATTGTGGGGGTCACTCTCACCTGTGTGTTGCTGCAACGTGCAGCTCGCCACTGGCCGCAGCTGGCCAGTGACTGTCGCATATGGTTACCGTGTCCCATCCAAGCACTTGCGTTTTTGAAGAGCCCCCAGGTGCCATGCCTTGTGCTACGGCCATCCACACATGTTGCCCCTGCAGGTTGAGGACAAGTGCACGTATGACGACAGGAATGGCACCATCTATGGCGTATTTGATGCGGGTAGGTGCTGTGCTGTGCTGTGGTTGCGGCTGGTCAGCTGTGTTCCTGCTCGCTTCTTATCATAGTGGACCCTTGGCAACAAGAAGCGTCATTTTGCTGCCCTAGCTATTGAGCCACGGTTCGTAAATTCTGAAGATGGGTGGCACGCAGGCAGCTGCGCCAACTTTGTACAAACACCTTACACAAAGCATACAGCACCACAATATCCTGCACCATTCCAATCATCATGGCACCACACGTCAAACCCAGCCACACCCTGCCCCCATCCCAACACACACATCACACAGAGCTGACGGAGCTGGGTAAGGAGCAGGGCAAGTATGTCAACACCATCCTGGCCGGTGGCGGCTGGTTCTTGCGCATGCGTGGCAACTTGACGGCACGCGCCATCGTGTCCCCGCTGTCGCGCTGCCTGCTGGTGTGTGTGAGGGCGGGGGGGAGGGGGCGGGGGGTTGTAGCAAGGGCGAGCAACAGGAGGCCTGTGTAAATGTGAGAACAGAAACAATGGAGTGCACGAATGGAGTGGGTGGACAGCTGTTGATCTGTGCGGTCCAGAATGGAGTTGAACGACAGCAGGTGCATGTGACGTCTCCCCATTAATGCATGATGATCAGGACATCAATGTATGCGCCTTGCTGTTTGATGTCCTGTTGCACCGCAGACTGCGCAGCTGGTGTCAAAGGACCTGCCCATCAAGGTGTGCGCGCCTTCAGGCCTGTGTTTGTGAATGAGTGCCTGCTGAGGCATCCTAGTGCTGTGTATCACATTGCACTGTTCCTGGTTGTTACGTGCTAATTAAGGTGTCTTGTTTATGGAAATGTGGATGTACTGGCAGTGCTAGCAGCATCTGGGAGGCACTTGTGTGGGGCATGTGATAAGGTTGTGCAGGGTTCACACATGGTGCGGCAGGTGCCAGCGCGTTTTGGTCAGGAAAGGTCAAACATTAGCCGGACCATGTCCATGTGCTGCAGATCTGGAACGTGGAGGAGAACGTGCGCGAGACGCTTGGGGAGGACACGTGTGACGCGCGCCGCTCAGTGAGTGTGATTGTGGTCATTGTGGTGCGACAAGTTTCACGCATGGGTGAGGTGTGTGAAAGTTGAAAGTGGTCGGGTGAGGAGCTAGAGGCGAATGCTGCGACATCCTACCTGAAGCGCACCTCAGTTTGTAGATGAGTTCAGGGCACACATCAGCACACACCTGCTGCGACAAACCATGAGGCCAGATACTCTTGGCAGCAGAGGCTCAGCAGCAGAACACGGGCTGCATCCATGCAGCGTTAGTGGATGGTGGTGCACACATATTGGCTTGCAATGTGTGATCGCACACGTGTGCACACACACACGCAGGTGAGCGACCCTGACCCGCGCGTGCCACTGAAGGGCCCGTGTGCATTTGACCAGGGCTTGCGGTCCAAGTACCCCATGGTGAGGAGTGTGGGATTAGTGCTGTGTGGAACATGAGTTGAGGCTCATAGTTGGGGCCCACGACCTGTTGGTCTCCAGGTGCATCAGTCGAGGTGTTGAAGGTTCTTGGCGCCACAGTGTGCTGTGGCAGGCTCGTGTCGTTGTGTGCACAACACCTGTCTGCCTCCCTGACCACCACCCATCACCGTGACGATCCCCCCGCAGTTCCAGTTCCCTGTCGTGGGCTCCAACCAGGACGGCAAGCGGGACGCCAATGCCGGGTTTGGGCTCATCAGGTAGGAGCGGCGCGCTGTGGAAGCCACTCCCCCCTTGTCCTTTCACCAGTATGCCCTACCATAAGCACCCCAAGTTCCTTAAATCAGCTCACCACCAACCAACACGCCACACGTTGCAGTGACGCTGATGTGCTGTGGACCAAGGAGCGTGAGACGCAGAAGCAGCAAACGGAGCGTGCCACGCGCTTCCTGTACGACCTCTTTGCATTCGCGCCCGAAAAGGTGAGTGTGGCACTAATGGCACTCACAAACAAGGTAGAAGACATCCGTGGAGGTTAAGGTCCGGCAGGACTCGTTTTGCAGGCGCAGGGCGGGCGCAGGCTGCTTCTCACTCTACTCTCACCCGCACCCCCCCCCCCCCTTTTGTGCACAGGTCATCCTGGTCTTCACACACTCTGGCTTCACGCGCTCGGTGCTGCTGGCCGTGGGCCGTGAGCCGTACCGCCCTCAGAACACGGAGGTGGTGCCTGTGATTGTGACCAAGCAGCAGTACAACCTGTGAGGCACTACTGTAGTACAGTGGCCACATATGGGGGTGAACACACACATGGACACGCACAGCCTTGTGCCGGCTGGATCATTGTCTTTGTGGCATGATGTTCATGGCTGATGACTTGTGGCTCCCTTGGAGCTGCTGTTGCTGTGACTGCTGAACGGTCATGCATTTTAGCTGATGCTGTGGTGGCTTGAGTAACCCACATGGGCAGCATGTGAGCAGTACACAGCCTTCAGGCAATGTCTGTGGCATGAGTTGGCATTTTCATTGATGCTGGAACTACAGTGTAAGGGCTGGGGCTGAAAGCGCCCCACGTACAGACCTGGCGTTGCACAGGTTGCCGCGTTGATTACTCATGCATGGCAGGCGTAAGTTGGACATGAAGGGGGTCAGGGTAGGCGGGCAGTAACAGGTTGTGTGCACAATTCATGGAGTGCCTGGTTCCATTCGTTATCTGCGTCAGTGTTAGTAATTGGGTTGTGATCTTTGAGGGCCGTTGGCACTACGCAGACAGCGAATGGTATACAATCCTTCATTCCTCCACTCAAGCAAGACAGGTGATATGTTGGTGGGCAAGACGTTGTCAGACCATGCCACTGGGTTAAACACGACGAGATGCGCGTTCCTTGTGCGCAGTGTGCTGTAACTTGCCATGCAATTAATTATAGATGGTGGCAGTGCAATACTTCATGAGCATTTTTACCTCGCAAGAACTCCAGCACCACGCGGTCAGAGCTAACAGGTCTGGTCACCAAGGTCGCAAGGTGTCAGAAGGGATGCAATTTTTGCTGCCGCGGAGACAGACCGGGGCAGTTTTGTACAGGGCGCCAGCCCTGCTCCTGGTTGAGAAAGCAGCCGTGTGTGTTCCAGCGCAACACTCTGCCCCTGCAGCCCCGTTGTGTGGCTCTGGACGTGACAGCAGAGGTGCACGTGGCAGGTGCTTGGGACAGGGCGTTGGGCCAGCAGACACGTCAGCAGCAGGAGGTGGAAGGGGACGAGGACGTGGTGGTGGTGCAGGAACAGGAGCGGCTGAGGCGGCAAGCGGCGTTGCCCTGAACTGCAGAAACCTAGCAGCGTAGCAAGGCGGGGTACAGCCCCACCTGGGGCAGCAGCGAAGCAGCACCAGCGGTGGTGCCGTGAGGTGCCCATGAGTGGCTTTCAAGCGGACACGCAGAGGGGGATGAGGTCCAGGTGTTCCAGGTACCAGCCCTTGCCCAGACACCCCGGCTGGCTGGGCACTGCGCCTACCTGACCTGCTCCGGGGCCATCAGGCACGCGCGGCAGATTGCAGATGTAACTCTTATGGCACGTAGCCCACTAACTGGCTGCCCTGACGGCGACGTGTCGGGTTGAGGGTTTGGCAATCTGTGTAACTTCCAATTTGTGCACACCAGCACCATCACAGTTACTGCACCTGCAGCAGCAACTATCATAACTAGACTATCAGCTAGCCGCGGTCACGACAGGCGCAGTGCTTAACACGCCAGCAGCTCCAGCTGCAGCCGCGCAGCAGCCTGCTGCGCCTCCTGTGCCAGCCTTGACAGCAGCCACAGCAGTCATGACAAGCGCTGTAATTCAACGGCAGCATTGCATGCTTCATGCTACCTTGCATTCATGCATTGCGATGCTGCCGATGCATGATACAGCACCAATGATCTGGGCTCAACCCTCATGAGACTATGGTTCTTCTTATGCTCCTGCCTGTGCTGCTACAGTTGATTGACCTGCGTGCACTGCTCCCATGGTTCCTGGACCGGAAGGGCAAGGAGAAGCAGTATGCACTCGGCCAAACAAAAACTGGGATGAGATGTGCAGCAAGACGAACAACCTGCTGCATTGTGACCGGTATCGCTGTGATGGCAACAACCCTGTCGGCAATCCCACCTTTGTGGAACTGGTGGCGTGCATGTGTATCCAGGTGGAGCGGGGGCCATTCAAAGGCTGCACAGGTGCCCTCAGTCACCCTGTTCAAGAGGCGCGACTGGCTGGGCTGCGCATAATAACAATAATAGATCCAGTTGGTTCTTTGCATCACACATTCTGTCACAGCAACCTTCATGGTGTTCATGCTGGCTTGACCAGTTAACCTTTGGTGCTTGCTGTTCTTCCAGGTCCGTGTGGCGCTGATGGACGCGCGTGCTCAAGCGTACAACCAGGCGGTGGTGACTGCAACGGAGCTGGGCACATAGGGCATGGCACATGCCGCATGGATGTGATTCAGCCTCCTGCAGACCTGCTGGCTGGGACGCAGCAGCCTAAGCGGGCAACTGTGATTGGTGAGAGTCACACACAGTGTCCTGGATGAGATGGCATGTCTGCGGTCAGAAATCACTGCATACCACGGAGGTTTGGGGTTAATCACTGATCTTAACATGGCTGGGCTCAATTGGGTGCCTGAGACAAAGGTTTAAGTGGCCATGCATGCAGGAGAGGGTTTAGCCGTGGTTTAGCCATATGGTTAACCCATGTGCTGTGGGTCAGCCATTTGCTCCGATCTATGGTATTCGACCTCAACCTGGTGTACTAAGCCGCACCTTGATGATGCGCAGCCTGGAACTTTAGGTACGACTTTCTTGTTTCACGATGGGAAAGATCCGAGAGGCATTTGAAACGATACAACAGGCTCTTAAGCCTCAGAAACCAAAGAATGGTGATGGGTCTCAGAACAATGCAGTTCCTCTGGCCACAAGGTCGTCAGCCTTAGCAGCGACACCTCCTTCACTAAGCAGTAGTGGTGGAAAGCTTGACAGCGGCCTGGCACTTGCAGAAAATGCAGGCGCATCAGCTGCAAGTCAAAGCCAACCAAGTGCAACATTACCATCAGTTAAAGTGCAAAGCTCATCCGCTGGTCTAGGGGCGGGTACCTCCACGACGGTGCTTCAAAAGCCCATGATGCCTTTTGACATCAAGCCCGATGGAAGCAACGACTGGACGAGCAGGATCAAATGGGGCGACCCGGAGAGAGCGCGATGGAACGGCTCAATGAGCGAGGACAGAGTTTCTGCTGCGTTGAAGCTGCTCCATCTCCATGTGAGGCGTGGGGCTTGTGGGAATGCACCGGAGCCCCGTTGGCGTGCAGCTGTTTGCGATGCTCGTTGCTGTGCATGTGCATGACACCAACAACCGAACTGTGGCGCCATGCAAACTTTCGCAAGCCTGCAGCACGATGCACACAACAAAACACTTGGGCACATCATACTGCAGCATGCACACTGCATTGCATCATGTCAAACCAACGTGCACATGCTTCATTGGAGTTCCGCTCGTGTGCCGTGTGCCTCGCAGACCTCTGGAAGGACTCGAGATGATAGTGCTGCTGATGAGGCCGCTTCGTTGCATGCGCTTGCACGGCCAGGATCCTCCTCCCTGAGCTCTGGCGGCACAGCGGCCACAGATTGGCAGACCCAGGCACGGAGCACGCGGCCTCTGTCCATGCCCCACTGCACCGCCACCGCCCCTGTGCCTGTGACCGCGGCTGTACATGGCAGCAACCCAGCAGGCACATCAGCAGCTCCCCAAGCTTCGCCTGGCAGCAGCAGTACTGCCACGGCAGCCGCAGTGCAACCCCCTCACACAGACACAGCTGCGGGCAATGCGGCCGAGAGGCCTAGCCGCCCACAAGCTCTCCCCCTTGCTGCCAACTTGCCGCAGATCACCCTGGGCGGTGCGTCCACGCTCAGTCCACGCGTGCGCACCACAGCACAAGCCATGCTGGCTCTCCCGCAGCGAGTAAGCCTGGAACACCGCCCCTCCTCCGGGGCTTCTGTGGCCCAGCCCTCACCGCAGTCCTCCTCCACCTTTCTATACTCAGGGGACTGCACTGCAGACCCACCTGCAGCAGCAGCTGCGCAGCAGCCGGGCGCACTGCTTGCCCAGCTGGCAACACTGAGCCTGGACGTGAAGGCAGGCGGCAACACGGGCGCAGGAGGGAGCAGCCAGGGCCACGCCCACGGTGGTGCTGAGGGCCATGGCCAGCCCGGAAGCCACAGTGGGGGGTTGAATGTGGCCAGTGGGACCACTGCGCCTTCAGCCACATCCACGGGGTCACTGAGCCTCGGGCTGCCCCGTGTGCCCCGCGGTGCGCCTGGCTCTGACGCACACTCACGGTCACACTCTGGCCGTGTGTCTGCCAATGGGCTTGGTGTACTGTCTGCCACGCTTTTGCGTACCGCCTCCTCCTCCAACTCCCAACACACCATCCCACTGCAGTTTGACACTGATGGTATGCTCTTGCCTCCCCCGGGTGCATCCGGGGCCGACACAGCTGGTGCTGGCCCCGGGCATGCTACTGCTGGTGACGCGGGCAGCAGCTCAGCATTGGGGTCGGACCGGGGGGAGCCAGTCGCACAGCCAGGTGCGCATGGGCTGCACGCGCACCAGGAGGTGGAGGAGGAGGAGGGTGCAGATGGCAGCCCCTCAGCCTGTGGCCTGGGGCCTCATCACTCCCCCGCACCCACCACCTCCAGCAGCACCGTTGCCTCCCAGCACACACCTGCAGCAGCCATACCTGGAGGGCCGCACCAGCCCGCACTGCCACCACCACAGCCACATGCAGCCACTGCCGCACAATCATCAACCCAGCCGCCGCTGCCTGGCGTGCAACAGCCAGCAGCCGAGCAGCAGCAGCAGACCCCGACGGACCCCAGCAACAGCCTACACCTCCAACGGCTCCAAGTATTCACCACCCCTTCTGCTGGGGGCCAGGCACAGGTGCAGGCAGGATCAGGCCCAGGGGCAGGCAGCCCTTCAGGGAGCACCAGTGGCAGTGGCAGGAACCTAGACATCAGCTACGGGTCTGAGATTGTGGTGTTCCATGACACTGTCCTGGGCCGTGGCGCAAGTTCCACGGTGTACGCGGGGCTGTACCAGGGGCAGGTGCGCATGGGGCCGTGGGGTGTGCATGCCGGCAGTGTGTGGCACTGCGCGTCATGGTTGTGACGCACCAAGTGTGGTGCGGGACCTGTCACTTCTGAGCTGCAGACCACATCCTTGGCCTCTTACACCACAGGAGGTGGCTGTGAAGATGGTGCTTGAGGACTTTGGAGGGGTTGGCGGTGAGGATGGCACCCGGACTGGGAGCAGCGGGACAGTGGAGGGCGTTGAGGCCGGTGCTGAGGGCCTGCAGACTGCACGGGCGCAGGCAGTGAGCCGTGAGGTGGAGCTGTTCCAGCGCGAGGTGCGTAGCAGTGGGTGCTTGGGCGTTTGGTGTCCTCCGTTATGTGCGGGCATGCATCCCGAGACACCACTGCTGATCTTGCGCACCTGCCAACAGTCCATGGGAGCAGTGTCACAGATGAAGCTGACGTACATGGCTTGGAATGGCATGGCATGGCCAGCATGCCGGGCCCCACCTTGGCATGTATGCTGCTTGCCCTGAGCCCCATATGTGCTCCTGCCGCAGGTGGAGGTGCTGGCTGCCGTACGTCACCCTTGCGTGGTCACACTGCATGGCGCGTGTCTACGGCCGCCCTACATCTTCCTGGTGCGTCCGCCAACCCACAGCTTGGCTGCAGGGGCGGGCATGCGTTGCAGGATGGGCGTCTCAGATTTTGTGCTGCTCAAGCCCAAGCCACATCCTGCGTTGCAGATGTTTTGCAGTTGCCCTTTTGGCGTGTTCCTACTGCACCTAGCTGTACTTCATTGTGCAGCTGCTGTTCCCTTGCGTGGTGCCCAACCTCAGGTGGAGGAGCGCATGAACACCACACTTGCCATCCGCCTGCATGCGCCCGGTGTGCCGCCCCTGTCAGTGCGCAAGGCGCTGGGCATCGCGCTGGACATTGCGCGCGGCCTGGAGCACCTGCATGCGATGCGCCCGCCTATCATACACAGGTGGGCGGCTGCACGCCACATGGTTCAGCCTGGTTGGGTACGCTGCCGCCTTACCGTCAACTTGTTCTGCAGCCAGCTCCCGTCAGCACATGGCAACTAGAGTTGCGGCGATGCTGGGCACCAGGCATCACGCAGCGCAGCGGACCTGAGAGACCATATGGCACAGGACTGAGCCTGCGGCCTTGACGCCATTTAGTTTGCCCAGCCGCAGGGACTCAACATGCAAGTGTTGTGCCCACACACGCATGGCAGGGACCTGAAGCCCGACAACATCCTGCTGGATGCCCAGGGCCATGCAAAGATCTCCGACTTTGGCCTCGCGCGCTGTAAGTACGCGTCATCCCTCAAGACTGCGCGGCGAGAGGCGGGGACGCTGATCTACATGGTGCGCAGGCTTTACTTTGCGCGCTCGCCCATCTAGCAAGCATGGGGCAATGGTCCGCACAGGCTTGTTGTGCATTTGTGTACGTCTGTGTGACTGTGTGGATTGAGCCCATCGGCATCACGCATCGGCATCAGGGGAAATTGTTGGTGTTGACGTCTGCATGCCTTCTTGATCACTGCGTGTTGACCCTGTATGGTCGTGGTGGAGCACCGCTCTGCCGCCTCTGACCTGTCCCTGCGCATGTGCCGGTGCTGAGCATGAGGCATCACCCCCTGCATCCCTCCCACCGGCCTGCTTTGTGCCCCGTAGGCGCCCGAGTGCTTTGACGCCACACTGGGCAAGCTGACAGAAAAGGTGGACATGTTTTCCCTGGGTGTCATCTTGTGGGAGCTGGTCACGCGGCGTGTGCCTTGGGAAGGGCTAGAGGTGAGCGGCAGGGTTGAGGTCGGGACTGTGAGGACAGGAAAGGGGAGAGATAGAAGTTTGGCCATCAGGCTTGGCAGCAATGAGGAAGAGATGGGGGGCACCAGATGAGACCAAGGAGTTGGCGCCAACAGGACGATGACCGCACAACGAACCTGGGGCATACTTGGCAGCGCCCACACAATGTCAACAAATCCGCTGAAGATGCTACCAGGCTCTTATAGGTCGGGTCACCCGCAACGAGCTGCAGGCATGCCACCCTAACCGCCTGATGGCACACGGATCACCTCTGTCCACAGGTGTATGACTTCCTGCAGCGTGTGGTGCTGGATGGCGCACGGCTGCCTATCCCCACAGATGACAATGTGTGCCCACTTGCTCTGCGCCGGCTGATCGGCTCGTGCTGGGAGGTGGAGCCCGCAGCACGGCCCACAGCGACCGAGGTGTGCACACGCACGCTGGGCCTGCTTCGGTGGTGCAGTTTGCTGTGTAGGCCGTGGGCAGTGGCTGGCTTGGCACTCTGGAGGCTGTGGACTGGCAGGCCGTGCATCCTCCGTCGCTGCTGGCCTTCTGCAGTTCCATGCGTCCACACCATCTCGACATTGGCACCTGCCTAACCCTGTGACGCTGTTGCAGGGTGCGTAGTGCAATCAGCTCCTTACTGGCTTACTCTGCGTGTGTGCTGCCGGGCGCATGCAGGTGGTTTCGGAGCTTGCACGCTTGCACGTGTACTGGTTTGACGAAGACAACAATGTGCCATCCTCATGAAGCGAGCGCTGGCTCTGAGCAGTACAGGCAGCGCATGTAAGTACACATTGCAGCACATCACGGCCAGTGCTGGTGCGGCACATCAACATCAAGCACGAGGCTGTGTCAAATTATGTGGTATGTGGGCGTCCGTGGCGTAGTTTACCTTTCATGTTGTTGTCAATAGCAAGCCTTACACAGGGGTCAAGTCCAGCCCGGCCGGCGTGGCTATAACAAGTGAGGCAACGCAGCTGGCTGCACAACGTGTTATCAGGCTTGGCAGCTGAGTTGCATCTGGCATTCTGGCTGGTGTGTTGGTGCTCATGCCGTGGCGTGCTTGATTTTAATCCAGCCCCAGCTTCGCTGCTGCTTGGCTGTATGAGTTGCTGGTAGTTCAAGGTTTGGCCCGAAAAATCCATGCAGGTAGTGCAGCGATGGCTTTGGCAGGGGACTGCTGAGAGGCTGTTTGAAGACTGTTGCACAGACTTGAGGTGGCTGAGGCTGCGCCAGCCCCTTGGGGCCCTGCACAAGCCTGCGTGGCAGTGTGAGCCACAAAATACCTGCCTCACATGGTTGTATGGTGCGTCTGTGAGATTAATGCAGCTTTGAGGCAGTATGACCACGTGTTTGATTGCGGTTACTTTATGCAACTGGAGGTTTGTGTTACTTTTGGGGGCGGGGGTGCGGGAACCCCCTTTCAGGTGCAGTCATTTAGGTGCCCCATTTAGGTGCAGTCAAGTATAGAAGCATTCATAAACAGAAGTTTCATGTAGAGCACCTTGTGCACCCCAGGATATTTTGCTTATGAGACATACACCGCGATCTGCCGTAATAGTGCACCTGTTCTCGCATCATGGTGGGTGCGTGTCTTGTTGTCTGCTGTTTGTAGCCCACGTGAATGATGTGATGTAAACCTCTTCATGCCTTGTTGCCCTTGATTGGTATCAAGGTCCCACTACGAGGTCCCACTATGATGGAGATGGATGTGGCACTGTTACAAGCCAAAGTCCATTGTACAATGGCACTGAACAACACGAGCCATAAATCAGATAAATGCAGTGCGTTGGAGCACCTGAGCTTGCATCACAAGTTCTCAACGCAACCAATGCCACCCAGCATGATATCAGCCATTTGCGCTCGCACCACAAATCATCCACACACTGTCCCCACCCAATCGGAAGATGTTGAGCTCGCCCACAACTCCTTCCCCAATAGACCCCACTTGCATGCATATGGTTGTACATGCCTCCTATGTGCCCCAGCGCTGCCACATCCTTGCCATTTACACCCAGCATATGGTGCAGTTCACGCCCATACACTTGGCATGGCAGACCGTTCCCCAACACTGCATGCGACGCTCTTTTGTGCTGCCTCTGCCGCCACCACCACAACCATGATGCCGTGTGCTCATGTCCTGCTGCCATTAAGCTAGCGCCGGCCACCAAAGCCAGGGGGCCAAGGGGAGGGTGGCGGGCTGGGTGGTGCGGGTGGCGGCCCTGGGGGTGTCGGCGGTGCGTGTGGTGGTGGGTTGCCACTGCCTGCTCCCCCACGGTTTGCTGAGCCGATGCCGCCGCCAAACTCCACGCGTTGCGCGTCAGCCTCTGACTGAAGGCTGCCCCACTGACCTGTGATGGAGCTGTAGATGGCGTTGTACTGCGTCAACACCTTGTCCTTGACAAAGTAGAAGAGGGACACGAGGGACATGGAGTTGAGGCGCTGGATCTGGGGCCCCGTGCGGAACGCGGCGTTGTTGGAGTCAGTGCCCAGGAAGCCCGTGTTGATGGAGGTGGAGCACCTGCAGGTGGGGGGTGCCAGGTGTTGGGGCCACAGATGGGGCCAGTCAGATGGGTGCAAAGTGCAGCAACGGCTCAGGGAGGGGTCCAGCAAGCCAGGGATGAGCTTGCAGTGATCACACAAGCACGCGTGTAGGTGCGCACTCCCCGGCCCTAAAAGGTGCTCGGCTCACACCAGCAGCCCTATCCGGCATCTGCCAGCCTGAGCCCCCTGTTCCCTGCCCACACCCTGGCATGGACCACACTCAGCCCAAGTATCACATGACATTCACTCACGAGTCAAACGTGCTGTCCAAGTACGTGCAGTTGTTGCCCAGCTCCGGATGCCCCGCACACGTGCAGTTGGTGAAGGGCGTGGCACATGAATTGACGCCGACCTGCTGGATGCAGATCTGGGACGTTTTGCCGCCACACGAGTCGCACGTCATGTCGTACCACTGCAATGATTGCAGGATGCCCTTATCTGCAGCACCACAAGTGCATCAGAGCATACAATCCACTGATTCTATGTTCGCATCAGCAGCATCAGCCAGTCAACTGGGAGAGCTTTGGGCCAGCATACGTGCTACCTGCAAAGCCACAGACTGCTGCACATTGTACATGACCTCCAGAAATGATGCCCCACACATGCCCAGCGCTGCGCTCACCAAAACGGATGAGCAGTGCCAGCGATATGGCAAAGCCAGCGCCGCCTGTCATGTTTGTCCCGCTTGCCACATACGCGGGCACTGACGCAACGTTGTTCCTGCGTATGCACCAAGTGAAGCACCATGGTGGCATCAGCGCCTGCATAGGACCACAGGCGCGTCCCTTACTTGTCCTTGACATCATCCAGTAGGGTCCAATACATATTTGCGGCACCTTATGCTGTTCATCTTTTAAATTATGCGCCTGGCACCTGGGCATTGTGATCATTCGGTTGCATGACAGCCTCCTGCACAACCCACGCGCGTGCACACCTGAACGCTGCCACTGTCATGGTCGCTGGCAGCCCGTACTCTGCGTTGGATGCATTAGCCAATGGAAAGATGATCTCTGTGTACGGTATCCGCAGCACGTGCATGCGGTCCAGCTTGAGGTTGTACACTGCAAACTTGGCATTGTGATGGGTCACCTGCATGGAAGCATACATGCCATTATGAGCTGCATGCTCAGCATGTGTCCCCAGCATTCCAACCACACAACACCGGAGATTTGAGCAGCGCTGGCGAGGACTCACCAAGTAGCTTGTGAGGTTGGGCGAGCAATAGCCCAGTTTGTCGACTTGCTCCGCGACATATCCAATCAGAGACGAAGCATTACCACCAGGGACAAGCACCAGGCCAATCGGGAACGCGTCACCCTGTAGCGAAAAGGCCAGGGTTTTGAGCACCCTCCAGCTTCCCATTGGGTGCCACATAGCCAGGATGCAGCTACTTACTCTTGCTGCAGGCACGATAGCCGAGCACGGGTTGAAAGGCGTGCCATGACACAAGCCAAGCACAAGCACAAGCGCCAGCAACACTACTCCACGCTGCATGATGTCTGCAAGTGTTGTTATATGGGTTTATACAGATCTGATCGCCATGTCGGGCAGCTACTGCACAGGCAGAACCAGCTGTAGGCAGGGCTCGCAGTTATAGTTATGGTGTTGGTTTGCTGTGATTGATTCGCCTTGATTTAACAGAATTTTAACACAGCAAAAGAAGTCAAAGGCAATAGTTGAGTGGGGTGTGGTGCCTTGAACGTTGAAGGTTAGAACACCGAAGAGCAGTGTATTTCCTTCGTATCAACAAGCTCTGCTCCAGTGTTGACCAGCACACAAACCATGACGTTTGGCACCCGCTGAACGCAGTTATGCCCATATAGTCACGCTCTACTATGTGCGATACAACCAAGAGCTTTGTGATTATCCCAGGAGGGACGCTAAGGACTAGCATTGAATTGGATGCCAAAAAGAAGCGGCCCAAGAGTGCGTTAAGTGCCACATGGGCAGTGCTGGTCACCGGCAAGCATGCGCGTCTTTGCAGTTGGACGGCACATCACCTTGGACAGCATGCATGCAGGCACACCACGCAAGGCACGTGCATGCTGCAAGGATGATGACCCCCTGGACCCACGCAATTTCCTCCTGCGCGGAGGCTCTAGGGCTTATGAGCTGCGGCTGCAGCAAATGAACAGCGCAGCCATTCATGTAAGGAAGCCCATGTGCCCTAACTGCCCCATGCTGCAGATCTGCCATGCCATAATGTGTGCTTTCAACATCAAGTGCCCTGAATCAAGCATAGTCATGTGCATACGATTCAGTTTGTCTTTTCTGTGATGCTTGGGTACAGGATTTGCGTGTGGCAAATGAGGCGCTGGCAACGGAGTTGGTTCGCAGCAAAGGCGCAGCAGACGAGGTGTGTCAAACCATAGCATGCACAAAGCACATTCATGCACTGCAGCACCACGCAATGGGAAGTAGCTGGAGGGCGTTAATGTGCTTGCATAACAAGCGAAGAGGCCCAGCAGAGCACAGTCTGGTACAGCAGCATGGTGTGCCCCGCTGTGACTATGCAAATCGTCACAATCATATTGTCCTTGCGTGGCCGCGCAGGAGAAGAGCGCACTGCAGGCTCAGGTCAGCAAGCTAGAGCTAGAGCTACGCACAGAGCAGGAGCGGCTGGTGGGTGGTGGCTTGGTCCTTGATTATTATGTGGCTGAGGGATATCACAGGGTGGCACTCATGCTGGGCTCCCTCGGCACATGGGATTAGCAACAGCCAGGCACGTTGCTTCGATGTAAGAATGAAAAAAGTAATGCATGATGGCGACACACTCTCGCTACACACTCTGCACACATGTCGCACACTCTGCACACATGTGTTGTGTGCAACGTGCTGGTCTGGTCATGGATGCAGAGCGTGATTAGCAGCCACAAATGCCATGCGTTTCTGCAGAGGCAAACATCACAGCGGCTGGCAGAGGAGACCAAGGCGCGCACAGATCAGGAGGCCACAAACACATCTCGGCTGAAGGAGATCACAAAGCGGTGCGGTCCATGAGAGTGAGGTGTTCACTACTGTGATGCAATACTTGCACGAGTGATGACATTGTCAGCTGCACGTCATGGCCAGGACAAGCCGGATCAGTGTGTTACGGCTGTGCCAAGGCAAGGAAAGGCCATGTCACACATTGCTGTGTTGCACATGCAGGCTGCGAGACGAGCATAATGGACGCACTCAGGCTGAGGCAGAATTCAACACCTTGAAACAACAGGTGAGTCCAGGTGCGGTACACACAGGAAGGCATCGTGCGGCCTGTGGCTTGGTGCCAAGCTATTCGATAGCTCAGGGTCACAGACGGTGCAGCGGTGACTAAGTGAGTGATCTGGCAGCTCTTTAGTGCTCGTGCGCCGTACGGTGTGTTGCTGTTTTCAGCTGCCTGGGTTGGAGGCGGGCGCGGCAGCTGCTGGAGAGCTGCGCGGCACCGTGGCCAGGCTGGAGGCCATTGTCTCAGGTGAGATGGGCTCAGTGTGTACTGCTTTGTAGTCTGTACTGCACCTGCAATCTTGGCTGCATTACCGCACGACGGCACCATCGTTATAAACTGTTGGTACACCAGGCCCTGTTGGGCTCAAAAAGGCCATGCAAAGTGCATGTAAGTGCAAGCGTCGCTGGCGCTGGGTGCAGCTGACGCTGCGGTCATCACGGACTTGCGCGCGCGCCTGGCCACTGCTGAGACTAAGCTTGAGGCGGAGCTTGAGGGCAAGGTGGGGTGACTGCCCCAGATCTTATATGTGGCTGTGCATATGAATGTGCAGAGCGTCAAAGATTAATTCTAAAATGCTAAAGTTATTATCACGTGCATGCTGCATGGTCTGCTTGTGCAGACAATGGGATGTGGGCATCGGAGTGAAAGTGCAGTGCTGTTCCTTGCCCACAGGGCGACCTCATTGCGCGGCAGCGCGCCGCTGAAGTGCAGGCAGGCGCGGCGGTGGAGCGTGCAGGGGAGCTTGCGCGCGCATTCAGCGAGGCTGAGGGGCGCGCAAATGGGCTGGCAGCACGGCTGCAGCTGCTGGAGGATGAACATGCAGCCACGACACGTGCCCTGGCACAGGTGGGCTAGGCGGGACGGGTGCCTTTGTTGGTTGACTGGATGTCTTGGACAGTTTGGCTGGGGATGTTGTGCGTGCACAGGCCAGGCGGGTGGGTGTTAGAGGGGCACCGCCCTTGTCCTGATTGCCTGCAACGTGTATTCAGGCATTTCCCCATCTGCACATATTACCCCTTCGCATCTGCGTGAACCTGTATGTGTGTGAGCTGCTGCCCCCAGGAGCGTGAGGTACATGGTGCACTGCGTGACAGAGCCAGCCGGCTGGAGGCAGATCTGGCTGAGCTGCAGGCCACCAGCACTGTGGCAGCCACGCAGGCAGCCAATGATCGGGTGCGTGAGTTTGCCAGCCGAGCCCAGCAGCTTGTGTGCGTGTGTGCGTGTTCGGGGGGGGGGTGCCTAGTACCTGCAATACGACCTTTTGTTCCAGAGACCTGAAGGGAACAAGCTTCTGTGGCCATAGTGCGTCTTCACAACGCACCTCACCCCGATACTGAGAAGCTGGTTCATGCTTCACAACTGTGCATGCACCTTACCCACCCATCTCACTCATGTAGGGTGAGCTTGAGCGTGTACGGCGTGAGCTGGCTGATGCACGTGAGCGTGAGACGTCACTGAGTGACCAGCTGGCTGGCATGCGTGAGGAGCTGCTGCACCTGAGGTGTGTGTGACTGCATGTACAGCTGTGGATGACCTGTATGATATCAAGGCGACGGCTCGAGCTTGCGATGGTTCAGGTCACATGGTACCATGTTTTGAGGTTGCTGAGTGAGCAGTGAGTAGTGATTCTTCTTGGGTGGTGCGCTGGGTGGTGTGGGTGCAATGTACAATACATGTACATTGCTGCGGCTCACAAAATAATGCATTGATCGGCACTAATCACCTTATCCTCTCTACTTTGAATGTGCACTATGGTTGTCACGTGTGCCACATGACGTTCAAGGTATGCTGGAGCAATTCACGATTGCACCTGCATGTGCGATGTTGTTATGGCACTGTACTTGTGTACAGAGCGGAGAACGCGGGGCTGAAGGCAGCCGCTGAGGAGCGCACACGCGAGCTGGACAACCTCAGGTGCGCATAGTGACTCACCTTCGTGCGTCGTGGCAGAGTGTGCGGCTGGTAGTGTGCAGCACATGTTGAGGCAATACAAGGCCACACTGCACAGTGCTTACACTTGCCAGGCCGCGCTTTCAGGGCATGTTTACGCACTTTATTGCTGTGGCTGTCATGCACACATGCCCTGCGCATTCGATCTCCTGTTGCATCGTGTAAGCATGGGTTGTTAATAGGGCCTGTGGCTGCTGATGTGTTCTCCTCCTTGGCAGGGTGGAGCTGGGTGCAACGCGTGAGCGGCTGGGGTCTGAGGTGGAGGCGCTGAGCAGCAAGCTGTCGACTGCGGTATATCAGGCGGAGAACCATGCACGCGTGTTTGAGGAGAATGAGCAGCTCACGCAGCGGTTGGCGCGCGCCGAGGTGAGGGCACCAACACCTTGCTGACTCCTGCGATGACACTGTGTATGCCTTTTGTGGATGCCCTTTTGTGGATGGTTGCTCTTGCTGTGCACCCCTTCAGTCCCTGCCCTGCCCCCTTACTCCCTTACCCTTTTGGTGCAGAGCTCGCTGCGCCAAAAGGAAGCAGTGCTGGCAGAAGCACTGGCGTCACACGCGGCACAGCTGGAGATGTGGCGTGCCGAGGCAACCGAGGTCGCGCAGGCGGCAAGCAAGTGGAAACAGCGCGCACTGGTGCAGCAGCAGCAGGTGGGGTGGGGGCCAGGTGAAATGGCCAGTACAGGGTGCAACTGGGTGAAAAGACATGGCTGGAGTCATTTGCCAGTCTGACTCCTGGTTGCAGCGAGAGGTGCACGATACAGGCTAGCTGACTGAAGCTTACGGATCACTGCATTTGAATGACGCGCTGCACTGGCTGCACACACATGTTGCTGCTGCGCGCGCAATCCGCTGTGTTGTGGTTTGCAGCTGGAGGCGAGAGAGCGTGAGGTGGGTGGCACAGCTGAGGAGCTGCACGCAATGGCGGCGCGCGCAACAGTGGCGGAGGCGGAGCGCGCACGACTGTCAGAGGTGGGTTGGCGTGTGGGTGCTGCACGTACTGCACTTTAATCCTGTGTTCAGGCTGCAGTTCTGTACACCTTCCGTAGAAACAGATCCTGCACTCCCAGACCTGGCATGGCCCATCTCTGCGATCATCTCTGTGCCGCCTGGGTGCGGCACCCCAGCCAAGGGATGCACATCATCATCATGCTTTATCATCATTACACGGCTTTGCGCGGTTAAACCCGCGATGCTGCAAGGGATGCACATGATGTACATGAACTGGACAGCTGCCGCCTTGCTGTAAGTGCTCGCCACAATGACATGTGGCAGCCTTATATGGACGCTGCTTCCTCATACTGCACTCAACCCATGTGCCGGCACAGGTGGTGGCCTCACTGGAGGGGCGGCTGGCTAACAGCCAGCAGGAGGCAGCTGCACTGCGCGCGCAGCTGCAGGAGAGTCTTGCAGCACAAGCGGCCGCCGCACGCCAGGCGGAGAGCGCCTCACATGATTCAGCACAGGTATGGGGACTAGCACAGCTTGGGTGGTGCCCCGTGGTGGTGCCCGGCTGGTTGTGTGATGTCCGGACTGGCTGGTGAACAGCAGCATGAGAAGATGCGCATACAGGGCCGGCGACTCAGCACATGCATGATGCAGGAATAAGGTTTGTGCAGCCACAGAACATTGTTGGACAGGGTTTAGGTGGCAGTGGAGTGCCCTTGGCTGCTCTTCCATCCTCCACTCCTCCTCATCGCTCATCTTGGGATAAATCACACACTAACCCCCCTACTCGAACTTACACACAAAGTGCCTTCTTGATGCTTGCGTCTGCGACGTGTTGATCTGCAGCGTGAGGCCACAGCTGAGCGCCTGAGTGCACGGCTGGCTGAGGAGGTGGCCAAGACCACCACCCTGCGCAACGACTTGGCAGCCCTCACACAGCAGCAGGTGTATGCATGAGTGCACACTGTGTGTGTGGCCGTGTCCGCGCGTGTGCATCTCTGGCTGCACGTGCCGCCCCACCGCCAAGCGCAACATTCAGTGGTGCAACCATTCCCTAAGTGCCAGCTTCATCACAACCCCACTGTCCCATTTGGTGTAATCATATAAATTGCACCACCGTGTTATTATTATCATTATATAAACTGCACACTCGATGCACCCTGCCATCATCATCCTGCCACGGGAACCCACACGCCCCCACAGGTGCGTGAGTTGGACGGCAAGGCGCGCACTATCAGCGAGCTCACACTGGCACTGCAGCGTGAGGAGCGCGCGCGCGCGGCGGCAGCAGCGGAGGCGGCGCAGCTGCGCACCCACCTCACGGCGCTGGAGCGTGAGCTGCGCACAGCTCAGGTGCATGCTGGGGCTTGATGTGCACACATGTGCACCCAGTGCGGCGCCAAGACTTATGCACGTGCTGGCACGCGCATATCCTGATGGCAATTGCGCACGATGTAGCTGTGCCACCATGCACCACATGAGCCGTGCTGCGTGCACACCAAGTGCACATGACATGCTTGTGCACATACGCCACACGCTGTGTCTGCAGGTTGCGCTGGCGGGCATCAGCGACGAGAAGCTGCGCGCACAGGAGGCGTATGAGTCAGCAGGCGCAGCCCTGCGCGCAGCAGCCGCACGCCAGCGCCGGTTCAAAGACGCCCAGGTCAGTGCCGTTGCGGCATCCTGACTGCTGCTGCGCATCTCACTCCGCGCCTGTAGTTTGTGGGTTCCTTGGGCTCACTCAATGTGCTGGGGTAAGGAACCATCTTGGGTGTCGCTGAACATAGATTGCCGCACCATCACATTTGTAAGGAAGGTACGCAGCACTGGAGGCTGCGCCCAAGCACAACAATGCCGGGCACTGATCACAAAGTCTTGTTTTGTACATTTGTACTTATGTTGTACTGTCGCAGGTGGCACAGGACGAGCGTGACGCATATGCAGCCAGCGCCGCGTACAACGCACAGGAGCGGCAGCTGTACACCAACACATCAACACCGGCAGCCGGTCTCCCGCCCCCCAGCACCATTGCTGAGCACCGGGCATCTCGTGATGCGGGCTTGGCCGGTGACCGGGGCCTGACAGGTGGCAGTGGCAGCTACCCGCGTGGCAGCCTGAGCTTTGGGGCCATGCTGCCACAGGGAGCAGTGGGTGGGGGGCCAGCCGCAGGTGGGGGCAGCCGACCTGGTACAGCTGGGGGTGGGGGTGGGGGTGCAGCGGCCCTGCACCTGGGCAGCGGACTGGTGGGCGGCCCCTCCGGCCCATCCTCTGCAGCAGCCACGTACGGTGGTGTGGGCGGCGGCTGGGGTGGTGTGCGTAGCAGCGGGGAGGGGAGTGGGCGGTACGGAGCTGGGCGGTACGGCAGTGGAGCACGCGGGCGGCGGGGTGGGGACAGGGGTGGGGACAGGGGTGATGCTGGGGATGGGTCAGAATCAACTGGCTCAACCACCCTGGAGCGCCTGACCAGCCTGCTGGAGTCGCAGCAGCTGTGACTGCTAGGCAGCTGATGATCAGCAGCTGTGCTTCTGCGGGTGGCAGCCTGCGATCCAGGCTTGCAACGGCCTGCTCTGAAGTGTTCGTGCCATCAAATACATTTGTCCAACACGCACGAGCGCTGAAAGGTGTGCGTTGCTCATCCTCATGGACACCGCCAGAGAGCAGCAGCTTCAGGGGCATGCCATGCAGTCGTGGGCACGCTTTTGTACGACTGACAACTGCAATTATTGTGTGGGCGTGCTTGTGGAAAACGCTGTGGGTATGTAAAAAGATGGGCACATGGTCTGAGGCGCTCGATATTGATGCATGCCACAAGCATCTGTACACCTTGCGCTGTATTGCTACCGTGTTCTTGAAGCTGTTTGCACACTGTTCAAGTACTGCGCCTGACTGGAAGTGGAACAATGCGCATCATGGCAAACCACCTTACATGTCCTGTAAGTAGCCACCATGCCAGTTGGAAGCCTACTTGTTCTCAGGTCTGGCAGCTGCATTGCAGCAGATGCCAGTTGGGGCATGTGCAATGCCAATCAAACAGCACAAGCTTGGGAAACACCTTCATCTTATGCACACTTAGTGATGAGGAGCCATACTGCACAGGACAACTACAGCACTAGGCAGACTCAAAATAAGCAAGGAAGAACACCATTGTAGAATCATCCACAAAACCTGGTTATAAACACAGCGCCCCGCCCTATTCAATGTACAGACAAGCTGCATATTCATCTTATGCACATGTGGCCCCTTTGGCGCCACACCTGTGGAAAGGTAGAAAACAATTGTTGTTACAGCAGTCACCGCTGCCTCGAACCCTCAAACAGCTGGAAGGCCCCTCGAAGGCTTGCTGGTTGAACTGGATAGGTTGATTTTCCTCCATCCATAAAGGAGGCCACAAACGCCACACGGCAAATTGTCACTTCAGGGGGTCGAGGGCCTGTGACCGTCACCGCTCTTGGCCTTGTCACTGCAGGGCAGGGTAGGAATCATGTCAGCAGAGTTATGGTCAAGGTCCAGTTGGTGCTGATTGGCACTGCTGTGGCGTGTTTGCTTCAAACGGGACCACATCAATATACAGTCGACGGCCGAGCGAGGCGCATCTCGGTTCCTGCTCTGAGCATTTCATGAAGCATGGCGCTGGCAACACACACACCAAACAACACCGTCTGCAGCCGTGCGTGTTTCTTTGCACTATCGAAACACACACTGTTACACGCACCTCTGCACCACATACTCCCACACGGTGGGGCCAGGGTGCTGGTTGTGTGGGGAGGTGCCCAGGTCGTACAGATGGCGGCGGTCGCTGTATGTGCGCGCCACGTTGATCTGCAATGTGTGGGGAAGTGCCGCAGTGCGGTTGCCATGTTGTTCACTTGCAGGCCAGCGCGTACGTAGTGGGTGATGTCAGGATCACACATACATCGCCAACCATTGAGGAGCATCAAAACATACCAGGAAAGGTGTCGCAGGATACCAGGAGGCATGTCACAGTGGCCCCACCACCCACACCTGCACATGCTATCCACCCCCATACCTTGTGGATGTCTGCCCCTTCGAATGCGGGCCAGTCATCTGTCTTGTTGCTCATGGGCAGTGTGCGGCCGGACGTGGTGCGCGCCAGCTGCTGGGGGTTGGGCGGGGGCTGTGTGCGCGGGGCACTGAGGGGGGAGTGGGGCGGAGAGGCATTGGGGCGCTTGTCCTGCACCACATGGGGCGCGTAAGTGTCAGCCAGAGGGCGAGATCAGAGAGGGTAAGCACAGAAGAGGAGAGAGAGCGTGCGCTTGTGGTGGTGCGGGAATCAGGGCAGGAGTGCACGGCCTGTGTCAACACTACAACAGGTCTGCTTGGTAAATAAAGCACAAGCAAGATATTTTTGAGGGGATTCCGTGCGCCTCCACAACTCCACAGCTCTTGAACTGCCGCGACCGTCTGGGTTCCCAGCCAGCGCACCGAACGCGCCGCGCGTGGCGACCCTGGCGAGAAAGGCAGGCCTAAAACGCAAAAAACCAAAAGTGGTGCCACACAGACGCAAGGTCCCGCCTGCCCCACCGCCACACAGCGCAAGATCAAGCCAACCCCAAGCGCACCTCGTCCTCCATACTCTCATCGTCGTGCGTCCCCGTGTTCAAATCATTGAAGCTGGGCACGTAGTGCATCGGCCCGGCCTTGGCCACGCGCTGCACGTAGCCGGACAGCATGTCACGCAGCGTCATCTTGGCCTTCTGTGTTGCTCAGGGACTGGGGTTTTGTAGGTGGAAGCGTGCGGTTTTGGCGTGGATTATGTTCCGATGTAATAGCTGCGTGTCCTCGTGGTACTAAGGAAACGCAATGCGAGGTCGCAAGCTGAGCTGTCCAAGTGTGACAGCACTGTGACGTGGTGCGTCATCGCGGACCGTTCAACTCTCAATCCACACATCAATCAACTGTACTTCGCAGCAATGCAGCAATGCGCAGAGCCTGCCCAGTGCCACCAAGCCACGCATACAGGCGCAACTGTACTGGCCTCCCAAGAGCACAGGTTCAGTGGTCCTTCCGATGTATATATATACACAACTCCACATCCAGATCATCAAGAGGCACCCACCCAGCACATGTTGCTTGGTTGTCCCATCTGCTTACCCAGAGCCTTAAAGACATTGGGTTCCACAACCATCGTTCCTCACTCAGCTGCCCCCTTCTGTCCACTGACCCCTCAAACAGCTCAAAGCATACACACATACTCGCCTGCTCTCATGTCTGTGGCTCGTCCCTCACAGCTCCCTCTCCAAAACTCCACTACATAAACAGCATGTTGCTTCCATTGCACATGTGAGCGACACCATCACCAAGCTGGTGCATATTTGCACTGCAAGATATTATGTGCTGCACCGGAATTTGGATCATACAAACTGCACGCCATAGCGCCAAGCGTGAAGACTTAAGAATACGACGGTTAACTGATGTCAGCACAAGCCAGGCTCAAGGGGCCTTGACTGATGGTACGCTGGCTGCGGCAAGCGCCTTGGAATTGAGGCGGCACGCGTTGAGCGTCTCTGCTGCCAGCCGCGGTGTGGGTTGCGACGAAAAATCGGGCTGGATACCTGAGCGGTCGATATCTGTGTGCGAGGGCGTCAGGTACCTGCCCACCTGCATGTGCAACATAACATCAAGCCACGCCAATGAATGGGTGCTTGTCAGTGCCTCTTTGCCTCATGAGGCGTGAACCAACGCAGCAGACAGTGAATAGGCTTTGCAGATACGGCTGGGAGGTGGTCATATGTGCCGTCTGTGGAACACGTGCACTTGCAGGGGGCGTTTGCCCCCAAGCCAAATGACCCACCGTTAGGACGATGCCACTCCCATCACTCAGCTCGTACACAGATTGAATAAGGCCCTTGCCGTATGTTCGGCTGCCTGCAGTACACGCATCACCCCACGCTTGGCATCATACATTGCCCCAAGGCATGTAATGAAATAAGGCACACATGATGGGAGACCATGAGACATGCTCCAGGTTCGGCATGATTGAAGGACCCCAGCATGATGCAGACGCATTGCTTGCTGCAGGTCCTAGGGCCCAGAACAGATATCGACCTGCACCATGCACATTAGCCAAATGACCCCATCTTTTTGATGAAATTCATGGACATCTCACCTACGAGCACGGCACGGCAGTTGTCGTGCAGCGCGCCCGCCACAATCTCGCTTGCACTTGCCGTGTGCTCATTGACCAGCACAGTGAGCGGCAAGCGAGTGAGTGGCTCGCCAGGGCCGGCACGTGCCGCATCCCCGGGTGCCGCCCGCGTCTCAGTGAACACGATGGGTGCGTCATCTGCATGTGGATGTACAGTCCATGTGCGTGCAGCATGGGTGTCGCAGGACTGGCAGTGTTCATGGGGCAAGATCAGGGTAGGGCGAGGCAAAAGGTTGCATGAGCTGTGGACACGCACTGCGAGCTGCCAACAAGCAGCAGCACAACGAGGAACAGATCCTGTGGCAGCCTGGCAGCACTCTGCGGAGTCTGCGGAGTGTGGCAAGCACACCACAGGCAGGCACCTGCAGCCGCGTCCTCCTCAGGCACTCATGCTGCACGCACGCGCGCACACACCTCCCAGGAACAGGCGCGCCACCTCCAGACCTTCACTCACAAGGCCGCCGCGATTGTCACGCAGGTCCAGCACCAGGCTCTGTGTGTGGGGTGACGTGCGGCGTGTGTGCATTGTGCGTCTGTGGTGTATTCGTGCGGCGGCACGAGCCAGTAGCATTGTGGTAAAGCTGGCGTTGTAAAGCCGCAGTTGTGCAGTGATAGCCTGACGTGCAGGTGGTCTTACATGGGTTGCCTCATGCTGTCACTGCTAAGGCTGCGTCTGCTGAGCCTGGGATCGCAGCCATTCAGCACAGCCTGAGTCCTCAACTCTGCTCAACAACCACAGCACCAAATGCAAACCCCAGGTCAAGCGGATGGGGTGCCGCCTTCAGCACACACAACATGTAATGTGAGCGAATTGGCGACGATTTGGGGACTGTACGTGTATGCCGATGCCCCAGGTCCCCGCAGCATGGCTCCCCCTACCTTGGCCCCCTGCGCCTCCAGGCTGCTGATGGCGGCGGCGAGGTCGCGCTGTGCACGCGCGTTGAACGACGACAGCCGCAGTGCGCCTGCTGGCTCGCCACCCAGCTGTGAGGCAGTAGGTGAGCAGGATGCAGCACCCCTTCAGGAATGCATGAGCCCCGCGCACAGAACGCATGCTGTCTCAGCAGCAGGATTGAGAGGTTTCAAAGTCCCCGCACTCCGGCAAGTTCCAACATGCGGCAGGTGCACATCCCACAGCCAGCATCGCGGCAACTCGCTGTACCTTGGTCAAGCTTGCTGACACCGGAGACGCCAGTGTGCGCACTGGCCGCTCCAACCGCAGCGCACTCGTCATGCCGTCAGACCGCCGGACCTGAGGCATGCGTGCAGCATCAAGGCGATGATGTCACTAGCTCATTAGTCATTACACTGGCAGGGAGGTGGTGGGCAAGGGCAGGTTTTGAAAGGCAGGCAGCATAGCACGCCAGCCTGCACGACGTGCACGCAGTGAGACTGCCCAACCATGAGCATACGGCATCATCCAGGATCACTATGTTTTGCCAGGTCGCACCTTGATGTCTACGTAAGGGTGTGGAGGCGGCCCATCAGACGATGCCGCACTGTTGCCAGCAATGAGGGACGCAGCCTGAAAGGGCGACAGCCCTGACAGGCTTGTCCCATCCACCTCTAGCAGCTCATCACCCTGCCGCACACCCACCTGGAACAGCCACATGCAATATGAGACAGTGATAACCGAGTGCTCCACACATGCAGCGCTATGTACAGGTCCCGACTGTACGTGACATGGGGCGGCTGCATGCGGAAGGGTCATCATCAAAATCATGCAGGCTGCAATGCCACAGCGGCTGGTGGGCAAGCCTGCACACCTTGTCGGCAGGGCTCCCTTTACTTAGGCCCACCACCCACACACCGCTGTCATCTGCAGCACGGCCAGCAGGCAGTGGTCGCCCCTGTGCACATACCAGGCGCGCAGTGTCGTGAGGTTTGTGAGCACCGATGCTGGGGGCCAAGCTTGCGGGCACTGCAGCTCACGTGCTTGCGAGTCACAAGTCAATCAAGCCGAGGTTCAGATTTTCCCAACACGAATCGAAGGGAGCAATGCCACGCGCCCCAAATCCAGCAACTGAGACAGCTGGCACCATATGCAAGCAAGGCCAGCCTCACAGTCTCCACACTTCTTCTGCCACACTCCAGCGCTCCCTCACCCGGGCTGCACTCACCGTCTTGCGTGTGTACTCCATGCCAGTCCCAAGATTGAGCCCCACGCCCGTGACATCATACTTTTTCATGGCTGCCAGCTCATCAGGGGAGATGAACCGGCAGTACGGGTCAGACAGGCCCCACGCCATCATCTCGCGGATCGCCCTGTGGATGGAGGGCACGTCCTTGTATTGCCGTGCAAGCGCATCGTCCCGCAGCTGCGCCCACTGAGCCCGGTCCCACCCCGTGGAGCGCGCGTCCAGGTAGTTGCTGTCCACCTGTTAGTGGTGGTTGGGGTGGGGCCAACAATGTGAGGTGGGTAAAGCGATTGCAGTTTGGGGAGATTGAACCCATTCACGCTATGACGGGTGTGAATCCGTACGCACGGCACAACCTGTACAGTGTACACTCACCACCTCCCACACCTCCCGGATCAGTGTGTCCGATGTGGAGCGCATGCGTGCGGCATCCTCCGCACTGAGTGGGGCTGCGCCTGGAGCCCATGGCAGCGCTGCACCACCTATCGCACTCCCCACCCGCGCCTCCACCTGTCTCACTGCCTCCAGCAGCCTGTCCTCAACCTCTGAGGCTGTGTCTGCTAGCAACGTGCTGGTTGTCCTGCTGTTGGCACTGATGCTGCTGGGTCCTGATTGAGGTGGGCTACCTAGGTCTGGCTGCTGCACAGCGCTGCTGCTCCAAACGTGGGCTGTCCCGCTGATCTTGCTATTGTGCACCAAATGCACAGCTGCTGTCTCTGTATGTGAGGGAGGCATCAGGGCCAAGGCATGCGGCGGCCCAAGCGCACCCACTGCCAGAACTGCAACTGCGGCTGTCGCAGCTGCAGCACTGCGCACAAGCAAATGTCCAGTGCGTTGGTCGCGCACTTGGTTGCGGCGCACACTGCCTCCTGCACCACAGGGCATGCTGGTGCTTGGTTCGTCTGCACAGGGAGGGCCACAAAAGGAGGTTCTGGGTTGGACTGGGTTGGAGCTGCATGCATGCACATTATGCAGTGTGTACCCACACATGTATGTGGATGGCCATGCTGGCATGAATGCACACATACCCAGCCATCTGTCTGAGCGTGGACTCTCGTACTGATGATCAGCTCGGCGATGGGCTGCGCAGCTTGCTGTGTGCAACCGAAACCTGCTGATGCTGGAAGATCCCCGCAACTGCATGTGCGTCCTCGTCTTGTCCACCCCGCATCCCTGGGGAAAAACCATAACCGGGGCATTGTTCAGTGCGCCACATCAGTGCGATGGCGCCACTGGGAAAGCACAGATGATTTCATCAGAACCTATCAATAACTGATGTAGCTGCCAGAACATACAGGTGACAACCTGTGATGAGCTCCTCATGTCCATTTTAGCGATCACCCAGTGGCAGTGGCGGTATGGCGGTGTTTTAACCTGAGCACATAGGAGCGAATGATCGGGTGGAAAGCAATGCATCACAGTTAGGTTGCAGTTAGATTGTCAACCATTGTGATTTGAATGAGCCAGTGAGGGAATTTGGTTGCTTTTCTAGTTGACTGGCAATGCGTGCTGCAGCTGCAACGGCCTGTAGACGCGCTTACCTCGCTTCTAACAGAATGTCAACAGCTGCGCAGGCTGGCCAGCAGCCAGTGCCCTCTGCTGCTGGGGCCATGGACTTCTTCATGCTACTGCAAAAGCTGAAAGTGAGTGCAAGCCGCATGTTCGCATGGTTGCCTCCCATCAGGTCCATGCAACCGCCATCGGTTCCCATGGTTCCCGTTCGTCCATCTCACAAGGCATTATGTGATGCAGCCAGCTTACTGCCTTCACAGTGCCAGGATTCCTGTGTTTGGCGGCCACTATGCAGGTCACCAAACGAACAGGCTGGGTGCGGAAGGGTGTGCCTGGGCCAGAGAGCATAGCAGGTGAGAGCAGTGTGCTGGGCGCTATCACTTGCCACATTATCAGTGTTGGCATGCTCAGCAGCAAGCAGCAGCTGCAACAGCTGGCCAGGGTGTTCACACATGTCAGCAATACTGTTGCTCAGGCCAGCATCAAGCATGAACATTTTTTTGTGATGGGTCAACCCCATGAAATGTGTGATCTGCTGAATGTGCTGAATGCACCGCAGATCACATGTACCGTATGGGCCTTATGGCCATGGTGGCCGGCTCGATGCCTGCAGCAGCTGTGGACCAGGTGACTGCAATGCTTGCTGTAGGCGTGTAAACACATTGGCCCAGGCTGTAGCACCCTCAGCGAGGCATTGACGCAATTAATGAATGGAAACGCCCAGACAACACCAAGCAGGGCCCATTCCTCATTGTGGCATGTTTGACTGACATACTATGTAGCTGCACTTGCAAGATGCAAAATGCCCAAAACCTGCAAAACTGCTGGTCACTGTGTTCCCTCCCCATGCAGGGGAGAGCAATTAAGATGGCAATAGTGCATGACGTGGCTGAGGCCATCGTGGGTGACATCACACCCCACTGCAAGGTGGGGCTGGTGGATTGATCTGCACCACACTTGTGCAGACCAGTACACAAACTTGTGCACAAATGCTCAGACCATTCATCAACTGTCACACAGTGGTAAGTCAGCTGTCCACTATGCAGTGCCTCCACAGCTAAACCCCCTACATGTTCACCGACGTGCTTGGCAGTACGGCAGTGCTGCTTTGCTGTTCCCATGTAGAGCAGAAGGTAGGGGGGAGCAGTTAAACCGTCCGTTCCGGGTACTGGATCACATGAGCCACATGCGGAGGTGGCGCACCTTGTCCCACATGGTGCTCGCAGGTCAGTGATGAGGAGAAGGCAGCACGTGAAGCGGCAGCTATTGTCCAGATCCAGCAGATGCTGGGGCCCGACACAGCAGTAGGTGGGGCAGCATGTTGAGCATATGCGCAGAGTGCTGCACGAGAATGGAGCTGTCGTATGCAGCTCATCACGGACTGTGTTCTGCTATGTTGCTCCGGCAGGGGCTGAATTTGAACAATGGTGCCTATAAAGTTAGACTGCCCTGCGTACTGGTGCGATGTACCGGCAAGTGCAAAGTTTCCCTGCACCTACCAATGCACTTGCTGGCACCCACACGGCTGCAGCCAAGGAGATCTCTGAGCTGTGGCATGAGTATGAGGCCGGCACTTCACCTGAGGCCGCACTCATCAAGGACATTGACAAACTTGAGATGATCATACAGGTGAGCTCGTGAGGTGCCATTCCTTTTCTCTGCACCTGCATTATGTTGCCAAATCACCCACCTGCAGTACCTGACTGCCTGTGCCTGTGCACCACATGCTATGTACCGTGCGCAGGCATGTGAATATGAAAAGGTGGCCGCAGCAGGGGGCGGCGGCCCCTCAAGCCTGCAGGAGTTCTTTGACTCCACCGCCGGCAAGTGGCGCACAGAGCTCGGGTACGTGCTGGTGTGGTCTGCTGGTTAGGCTAAGGTGCATACTGCCCGTACTGCGCTCATGTCTGCTGCATAGCGATGTGTTGGGTTCAGTACAGATGATGCATGCAGCACATGAGACTTGAGGCGGCACATGATGACCAGATGGCCTTTTATAATGGGACAGAAGCCTGATGTTGTCTGTGTTTCCCACTGCCACAGGCGGCAATGGGCTGCAGAGATCGTGTCACGCAGAATGGGGGCTTCTTCGGCTGCATCAGAGAAGCAGTAATTCTTTCATGGTCAGAGTACGTAGTTTCAGCTGCTGCCGATGGAGGTTGCCCATCAGCTGCTTGGCGGTCATATGTGGCAAGTGTGACGCATAATGAATGCGGCAGAGGCGAGACAGGCGAGATGCGTGATGGGATCAGGGTACTGGTATCAGTTTCATCACATTGATGTTGATAACTGAGATGGGACACTCGCGTGAATGAAGCATTGCAACACATGCGGCGCGCAGACCACTGCCACTCCAACAGCATTCAACCATCGGCACCTGATTCCAGCTGTGTTGATGTGCAGAGGCCCTGATGCACCCTGAAGGAAAATGTGGGACCTGACAACTGCAAGGACCACACCGACACACAACGTGACATGGAGTGCGAGTACTGTACTGGTGTACTCATGGTATGGTTTGAATACATGTAACACACCGCGCCCCAACGCCCAGGTCATCCCCCTCGACCCCTGCACATCATGATGCTACCGCTGGCTGCTGACACTCGGGCCGCGCACTTGTTGGCGGATCTCTTCAGCCTGCAGACCAACAAAACACCACAAGAATGCAGGCAATTGCATGAATGCCTTCCGTACTCAAGTGGGCCTATCAGCAAGTCGCAACCCAAACAATCACCTGCACAAGGCATGCCACAACGCATTCAATCGTACAATACTTGCCTGCTGTCTGTATTGCTCCGTTAGCTGCTTCTTGTACTCATGGTATGCCTCCTCATACTCACGGCATACATGTCGACCTGATAGCCGATCACATAGGTGCGCGGTCTGTCAAACACACATACATATGCGCAATCTAGACAATTATGGCACAGCTCGACATCAGACTCGTATGTTACCGACCGGCAACACCACCTGTCCCGTACAAGCAAACACCCATCAAGTGCAGTTTCAAATTATCAGCCCATGCAGATGAAGCTAGCCACCAGCAGATCGCGGCACACACCATACGCCCAGTCAAGTGCCGGTGACACCACAGCTGCTGCAGCGAACGGCTTCAAGCTCTTGAACACGTAGGTAGTCAATGCACCAAGCACCAGCCCACCTGTGGACAGAACAAAACAGTTCTTCAGACACACTGTTGGTTGCGTGGAGCACAGCTGCAAGGCGCAGATAGCACAATGGCATGCTGAGCATGCACGCCACATGGACTCATGTCCACGCACCTGCTGTGAAATACCAGTCGTTCTTTGATAGGCACCAATGGAGCTGGTATTTCAGCTCCTTGGCCCTCTCGTCCGAGAGCCCTCTGGGAACGGAGCTGCGAACCAACTCCTGCTCAATGCGGGAGAAGTAACGATCCTCTGCAGTCTGGTTGCCTTTACTGCCGCCTGCACCCATGATCCGTGTTCAGGCGCCCACTCTGCAGGGAGATGTCATGCCAATTATGTACATGTATGTATAATGCTTTCAAGCTAGCAGCAGCACAACGCACATAAGAAAACACTGCGAACATTTGTACCGCCGGCACCTCACGCACAGCATGAATGGGACAGTTGTGAGATTTCGTGTTCGTTGCTGTTGGTGACAACTCAACACTGTATACGGGACCAAAGTCAGCTTACCAGTCGCAGCTAGATTCAACCGACTCCGTCATCGCGCTCGGAAGATGGCATAAAGCATTTTATTTTCCTAGGTTAGTGCAAGTCACGCATTAGAGCGGGTTGCTAGATGATGCGTTGAGCTGTTGACGTTGGAAGCGCAAGGCCTGATCTGACAGGGGTATATTGTACCTTGCATGTCGTGCCATGCTCACCTGGCGCGGTCGCAGCACATCCTGTGGCGCATCGGCTGGCCCAAGACTTCGTTGGATGCTGTTGTTGGATGCTACTGTGGTAGCCGCCGCGATGCTTTGGAGCGCCATGCCGCTGCCCGCTCGACAAAATGCATCATGGGCCACATTGCCATGAACATGTAGGTGGTTGCAGCAAGCTTTGCTGCGAGCTTGCCTGGGTGCCAGCAGCAGCGACAATAGAAAGCAGCTCATGCGGGGAAAGAACTGGCAAACTCACTGTTACCTAGGCCTCGCTGCGTCACAGACCTGCACAAGTGCATGATGGCAGAGCACCTGGATGGAGACGAAGACTGCATGCACTTGCTGAGGCCCAAAAAGAGGTCGCGCAAGGCTGCAGGGCCCCACTGCAACAACCAGCCACATGTGATCAACCTCCTGGATGACTCAGATGAGGACGAAGGTGCTGCTGGCCCCTCACAGCACGTCAATGCTGCTCCTGCTGGCAGAAGTCCAGATGCCAAGGGTTCAATGCCACCCGGCCCTGAATCAGCTGCGCAGGCAGTGAGCGGGAATCAAAGCATACCTGGCGCACCGAACCCAGGTGCTCGCAAGCCAGCAGGGAGCGAGCGTGAGTTGTCAGGGGAGCTGGCGGCAATGGGCACACAGCAGGTTGCAGCTGCTGCAGTGGGTCCAGCTGCAGGGGCTGCAGCAGCTGCAGCACAGATAAGCAAGTTCAGGGGTTTGAATGAGCTCAAGGGCCTGGCACAGGACCCACTCTCCACGATCCCTGGCACGAGCCGGGCACGTGCTGGTGCGAGCACGCGCGGGACCACTCCTCCCCCACCACCACTGCCACCACTCATTCGGCAGCCGCCCCCGCAGCCACCATTTGGAAGCGATGATTCTTCACGTCATGCTGCATTGTCAGACAAACAGAAGGGCATCAGTGCACAGATTGATCGTGTGCTCAGCAACGCCGTGCTTACCAAACAACAGGCGTCCAAGGTGAGGACTCTCCTCAAGGAGCTGCATGGTTCAGATGCAGCTGCGCAGCAAGACAGCCGCTTTCCTCCTTACCAAGGGCGAGGCCGGTGCTCTCAGAAGCGAGCACCACCTCCAAGGACTGCATCTGCACCGACAGTGTTTGGCCAGTGGCGCAGTGCCGGTCCCTCGGGGTTGCAGGGCGCAGGTGCAGGCACCCATGGGGCAGGTGAAGCTTCTGTTGAGGGCACCTCCGGTGAAGGCCAGACAGCTGTGGCAGGACATGGTCAAGATACACTGCATGTCCAGTTCCCTCTGCGCCATCGCAGCGCGTGTGTGCTGGGGCACAAGCTGCCGGAGGAGGACCGCGCGCTGTGTGAAGTGAGTGCGTGTGTGTGCTACATCGTACGCCACATCCGTCTGGCATGTAGATGTCTCCTCGTGTGTGTGCAGGTGCATTTCTACAGTTGGGGGTACTAAGTGCATATAGGGTTGTACTAGAGTTTGCACCAGTTTGGAGGCACTGGTTATCTCGGTCTGCATCATTTGCATACCTCGGGTATGATACTGCACAGCAGACGTCGCATGACGTGATCCTCGATCCTTGCATCCTACAGCGCATCCAGATGTACCAGACCCTCACCTACTGCCGGTCAGGGCAGGGGGAGGGCAAGACTGTGAGCCAGCAGCTGCAGGATCTGGTGGAGGTTCTGCATGAACAAGCATGGATGGATGAACTTTTGTTTACCACCCTTTCCCGAGCGTGAGTATGCTGGTGCTTCCGCATCACCAATCCTGCTGCAGCTGATCATTCCTGAGTCAGTATATGGGATGATGTATCTTGACATGTTAAGGGGACATGCCACCATTCTTATTTGAGCAACGCCGTGCTCGCAGCCAGGAGAAGCTGCGGGGTGAGATTGTTGAACAGATCATGAGTGCTGTGACCAACAAGCTGGAGCGCGAACCGGTGGGTTGCGGATGCTTGATAGGATAATGCAGGGAAGTGCAGCACAAAGCAGGGCAGTGCACACAGGTCCAAGTGCTGATAATGTCAGGTGGCGATCTGTACCAGATGCTTTGGTTCAACTTCACACCTTGTTTGCTGCAGACAACGGTTATAGAAGTCATAGAGCATCTGCCTGAGTCCATGCCGGAGCATGAGCGTATCCAAGCCGTGGAGGTGCGGCTGTACTGGTGGGGTTCTTGCTGATGATCGATGGGTGCAGAGCGGCAGACACGCACCCAGCAGTCATGGTTCATCAGACCAGGACCATGGCTGTTTAACGCAGTAGGCAACGGACTTGGCTCCTGCTCCACACCGGTGTGTATTGTGATGTCCAACTTGGTGGCTTTGTTTTCCGTACAGGTAGAGGAGGGAGACCCGGAGGTGCCTCCAGCATTGGTTGGCCAGGATGACGTGCGTGTGGTTGGGGGCCTCCCAATTGCACAATTCTCTTTGCTTGGTCCCTACGCAGGCTTGGCAATGACGGAAGTCAGGTATGGGGCCGCATGGCTGGTGGAGCTGATGTGTACTGGCATGCAGGTCTACTGATGGGCAGGCTCACATCCTACTGATGGGCAAACCGGCCTGTTCGTGTTGTAACTGGTGTTTCTTACTATCGCTGTGCTCCATGGCCAGGTACAACAAGTTCAAGAGGTCACCACCATCCAAGCTGCTGTATGACATATGCCAGTTGCTGCGTGGCCCAGATGACCCCAGGGTGCGTCAAGACTAAGCGTGTTTCCTTTGTGGGGGTGGTGATGCAGCGGGCTGGGTTTGGACCGTCTGCTGGGCTGTCATGTGGAGTCACCTGCCGTGTACCACCGCCTGTGACCATGCAGTCACAAACACTCGTGGCTGAGCTATGCCGACAGCTGGATTACATTGATGGGCAGCTGGCATCCCGTGCGTCTGACATCATTACACTCATACGCGCTGGGGAAGCGCATGCCTCAGACCTACAGTCACTGCTGCTGGAGCACCTCAAGGATCGGGAGCTGATGCAGGGCGCAGAAATAGTTCAACAGCTGGATGGGAATGCTGAGGTCCTGGCTGCAAGGTATGCAGCTACCCACACTGCTGCGGCTTCAGAGGAGCAACGCGTGACCCTAGGCCACCTTGAAATAGTTTACAAAGTTGCATGGACGCCATGTGATGTGTGGGACACATGAAGGTGGCGCGACACTTGCAAACGCACTGTGCCGGTGCATACGGCCTGCAGAATTGATTGGGACGTGGCATGCTGGCAGCAGGAGCTGGAGGCGTATGCATCTGAGGCTACGGCCGACCACATGAGTGCAACGTCCAACGCCTGGGTGTGTTGGCGCGTTAAGCTGGCTGAAAACCAGGAAGTTGCTGGTGCCGATGGGTGGCTTGCGCAAATGCTATGCAATGTCAGTCGTATCACTCTATGCCCCGCATCTACATGAAGCATTCAAAACCTTGTGATGGTCGCTTGTGACTGCAGCTGGCGCTGAGGAGTGGGGCGGGGGCACCATGGGGCATTGATTTGCCCGAGCACCTTATACGTGGTCTGACACGCAACAGCGTCTTACCTGTGGCAGCCTTCCAGGAGCATGGCAACCTGATGAGCAAAATAAATGACCCCACCTGGCAGCTGCCAACAGACGGGTGCGATCCTGCCGCGGGATGAGACTTAAGAGTGTGCAGTTGCCGGTTGATGTCCACAGGGTTGCTCATGCCATGGCATGGATGTAGTATAAGGCACCAGGCGCAGGCCTTTGTGAGGTCTGTCATGCAGTGTCTGTCAGCGCGCTCCCATATGTGCAGCGTCCGTGTTGTTAGCCTCAATGTGCTGATGTGTGTTTTCATTGTATCTCGTCAACAATGCTCAGGGATCAGGAGCTTGATGCTTACAACGCCCTGACATACAATTCATCGGTCTTCGTGGCCGTAATATCTGGCTGGTACGTCGAGGGCAGTTTAGCAGGATGCACTTGTGCCATTATAGGCGTTACTGGTGTCAAGAATGTTCGATGGGCGAACCTGCAGCCCTAGCTTCGATGTGGCCATCATCTCATTTGCAGGCCCTTCCTCTTCATGTCGACAACCAAGACGGTACCGGGCCATGCACGTTTGCTGTACAAGTATGACACACACTACTGGGAGACCAGCCACACTCTGAAAGAAACAATGGCTGACAAACAACGGCTGCTGGTGCGTGGACTTGTGCCCGTTGTATGCAGTTGTGGCTGTTGGGGTCAGCGACGAAATGTTGTGCCTTACTGCTGTATGTTTTTGCGTCAGCACATGGACGGGATTAAGTTACTGGGACATTGTGCAAGAGTGTTTGCTGGTGCACCATTATCACTTTGGGTGTTGCTGTGTTGTCGCATCGTCCAACATGTGCACAGAAGGAAGAGTGCGACAAGCAGCTGCGCTTGCAGGGGCAGCAGCCACAAGGGATAGAGCCCAAGACTGGCAGTGAGGCCGCGCACACACGGCACACGGCATCCGAGACTGGACAGGCGGGCAGCCCAGCAGCAGGGGAAGAGCACAACCAAGCGGTTGGCGGTGCAGCAGAGCTGCCTGAGAACAAGGTGGCGCGTGCTCTGAAGCGCCTGCCCAGCGCCTCGTCTCACACGCCATATCCCCTGGCAGTGGCACGTGACCTGCTCCAACAGGCACCGCCGCAACCCGAGGTGCTAGCTGCGCCATCAGCACTGAACGCAAGCAGGCCCCAGCAGGCTGCACATGGCGCTGCCAGCAGTGACCAGTCCACGTCACAAGAGGTGGCAACCGTGCTCTCAGCCGGGGGCCCTGAGCCGAAGGTGTGGGTGCCGCCATCATCATCCATGCTGCCACCAAGGCTGCCGAGCTTCCCATTGCAAATGCCCACCGCAGGCCAGCAGCAGCAACTGCCATGTGGACCTTTTCCTCAGCAGCAATGGCTTCCACCACTGCACCAGGCCCAAGGCCCCACTCATGCCGCATCACACATGGGCCAGGCGGTGTCGTGCCAGCTGCCGCAGCAGATGGGTCAGCCCATGGCAGGGGTGGCGGCGTGCACCCAGCAGCAGCAGCCGCAGCAGCCACCGCAGCCTGTGACCACATCGTTTGGAACAGCACCAGCACCATTCCCGCAACAGCTGCCAAGCCAGTTCCCAGCTCCGCTTCAGCCACAGATGGTGCAAAATGTGCAGCCAGCAGCAGCTCCTGTGCTGCAGCCACATGCGCAGGGCGCCATGCCGCCCCTGTTCATGATGATGCCATCAGGGCAGGTTCCAGTGGGGCAGCCATGGGGTGCAGTGCCTCAAATGGGTCTTGGGTTCAACCATGGCCCTGGCATGTGGAACCCCATGGGCGGTGTGCCAGGCGGTATACCTCGGCCAGCATTTGCTGCTGCGGGGATGATGGCCATGCCACCAGGGGTCTCAGGGGTATTCCCAGGGCTGGGAGGGGTGGGGATGCCAGCTGCACCCTGCCCACCACAGGGTGGTGGCCCAGCAGGTTGGGGTGGTGTGCCGCCTGCTCCAGTAGTGCTGCCACCACACATGCAGCAGCACGCAGCTCAACCTTCTTGGCAGCAGCAGCAGCATGCGCAGGTTGGTGTGCCTCAGCAATTGGGGAAGCAGTCTTGCAACACCAAGACGGTGGAGGTGGTGGAGCTGGACTGACCATGTGTGAGAGCCAAACCTGCTGCTGAGTCTGACCAACGGATGCTTTGTATCACGCCAAGTCGTGTTTTTTACTGTTACATGTCTGATGTCTCACAGCACATGAACCTGATGTGTGCAACACAAACACTAACCATGCAGTCGTCTTCTAATGGGCTGGGGGGATCCATGTGCTAGCTGTGAGATCACAATCCGCCTCTTCTTGATCTTCATCACTGCTGTAACCCAGCCCGCTCAGGACACCAGCACCTGATGTAGCTTCCTCACCACCGGCATGCACCCCATCATGCCGCAGCTGCCACCTGGTCGCCGCAGTGTTGTCAGACTGCTGTATCTCGCCTCCTGAACTTGATGATGACGATCCTGCCTCAGCAGATAACAGGCCTGCAGTTGTCTCTGCCTCTGCTGCTGCTGCTGCTGCTGCTGCCTCAGGGGCAGCAACTGTGCCCCCCATGCTGCCTGCAGCACCTCTGTTGCCTGAGCTTGTTGCCGGTGATGCTGCTGCAACCGGCTTTCTGGACTGGCTGGATTGTATGCCAGGCCGCAGGTGTGACAGCTGGGCCGTGGCACGAGCTGCAGGTGGTGCGCAGCCTGTCTGTCTGGCTGGCCAGGTCCAGGTATGAGCTGCGCGCAGCATGTGCACTGCGTGCGCATGCGCCTCCACGGCCAGCAGCCAACCACAGATGCTGCACAGGCATAGGTGCAGGTAGCATGAAATCGGGTAAAGGGTGCTGATTACAGAGCTATGGCAACCGCATAAGTACGCACCACAGAAACAAATGTGCAGGCAGCAAGGCACCATCTGCAAGCCCCTTTGCGAAATTATTTCGCTCACATGCCAAAGCTGCGTGAGCACCGGGCCACATCCTCCTGTTCCAGCTGTGGTATGTAGTGCTCAAGGTCATCTGCAGTACCTAAACATTCATCAGGGATACAGAGTACTTAAAGCAGTGCGATGGGTGATGTGCCATCGCGCGCAACACAGCACATGGGTGACGCAGCTGGAACCAATCACTGATAAAGGCAGCTGAAGGCTCCAGGCCGCACCTGTGCGTGTGCGCAGCTCGCGCACCATGCGTGCACTTAGGGGCAGGGCTGCCTGTAGGTCAGCCAGGAAATCGTGTGACTGCGTCATGCGCAGCACACGCCACCAGGTGGACGAGCGCCATGTGGCACTGTCCAGCTGAGGCAACTCTGGCCCCTCCTTCTCATCATCAAATGCAGTGCCTCCCTGCTGTTGTACCTTGCCCCGAGTATCCGCTGCTGCGCCCTCATCACTATCACCATCCCTGCAACTGTCTTCGCTGTCTGTGGCGTGTTCAGATGCATTGTTGGTTGCCCTGCGCTCCTGATACACACGCATCACTTCATCTGGCATCCGTGCAGAGTCAACTGGTGAGGGCGAACAGAGTATTTCTGTTCCAGATGCCCCTTCCATGAGGTTGCTGTGTGATACTGCCACCTGCACCTCCTGGCCAGTGGCCCCTGGTTGATCCCGCTCGCATGATGGTGACTTAGGCACACGGCCCATGATGACCTGAGGCAGAAGCTGCCGTTGTTGTCTCTGCCTTATGGCCTCTGCTCCAGACCCTGAGGCCTGCAGAGAATGCACCTGCACCGCCCCAGGTGACAACCCTGCTGCACCATCGCCGCTTGTTTCACAACTGTCACTTCCATGTGTGCTCACCTCCTGCTTCCTGCGAATTACCAAGCATGCTGCATTCACTGCCTCAGCTCGTCTTGCACTGCGCGCTTTGCGCATCTGCGCCTTGAGCAACAATACCTCCAGCGCATACAGCAGCTGCACCAGGGGCCGGGGTGGCTGGCTGATGGCCATGAGCTCATGCAGCTCAGACCTGGTTATCTGTCCCAGCTCTGCAGCACCAGGGGCCCCTGCCAGCCGCAGCTCTGCTGCGGCCATAGCAGCCTGCATGCACACAATATGCGTAACAGTGCGCGCGCTATGGGCTTACTACAGATTGCACACGGCATGCAGACGTGCTTCACTGCCTCAGCTGCCACTGTTTGGAGCTGCAGTGATGAGTGCGTGGACGTGCCCAAGGCTTTGACTCACCTGTGCGTGCTCCACGCGACGGATGCCCAGCAAAGCGGCTGCGCTGGCGGCCCACCACCTGCACGTGAGTGCGGCCATGACCAGGGCGCGCGCATCCAGGCAGGCCATGACCGGGTGCAGGATGTCAGTCGGCAAGCCGAACTGATGGTGGCTCGTTTCTCCCTCCTCCTGTCCCTCCCCATCAGCCTGCCCAGTCACAAACGAGGCACTGGGCGGTACTGGTGAGGACAGGCTCTCACCCGGCTCCTGCACCCAATGATAGGTACACCACGCAATGGCGCTATTCGCAAAAGGTGCACGGGCGGAAGAGCGCGACTTTAGGCAGCTCAGCATGCGGTCAGTGTCTAAGCCACCAAGGGCATGGATCACACAACACTGTTGCACCCGCCCAGGACAACAGTTCATCACGCACCACACCAGACCGCCAGGCCTCGGCATATGTGCGCTCCTGTGGAAACACAGGCTTGTGGTCCAGAGCAGTCAAGGCCTTGAGCCGCCGTATGAGTGTGCGCCTGCAGGATGCAAGCACAAGGCGAGCATGAGCGAGCGTTAAGGGGTTGGTGTAGGGGGCTGATTCGGATGCAAGGCCACAGATGGATTGGTTAATGAAAATGGCAAATCTTAACGCACACTGCGCACAGTGCAAAGCCGCAGCAGGTGCAGTACCTGTAGTGCGGCAGTACAGACACCTCACGGTTGCCTGGTGTGGCTGCTGCAGAGAGCGGGTTGTAGACCAGCGTGAGCGTTTGCAGCAGCGGCAGCTGCTCGAGCACATGAATCACGTGCGGGTCACCCAGGCGGTTGTGGCTCAGGTCCAGCTCCACCAGTGTGCTGACACTGGTCAGATGTTGCACAGATACCACGTCCGTGAGGCGGTTGGAGGAGAGCAGCAGCGTCTCAAGACTGTGGCAGCGTGACAGGCCTTCAATGTGTGCGATCTCATTGTGGCTGAGGTCCAGCACCTTGAGGCACACCAGCTGCTCCAGACCCTGCATCACCCCAATGCGATTGTTGGACAGGTACAGGCACTTGAGCTTGTGGAGGGTGTCCAGGTTCTGGATCGCACGGATGGAGTTGCGCTCAAGGTGCAAGTCGATGCAGTCGACATACATGGCCAGCACCGGCGAGATCTCTGCGCCCAGGAGCAGCAGGGCCATCGTGCAGCAGTTGACGGGTCACAGTCGTATGAGTCAGAGTCACGGTAATATCAGCACTGCTGCATTCACAACCGCACTGAAAGTTCCCGGCATCTCCCCCCCCAAAAAAAAAGAATCCCCTTGATTCACGCCCCATAGCTGTTGAATGCGTGCCTATTGGACAAAATTGCCTTCTGGGCAATGCAGGGCGTCTAAACGTGCTGTGCAGTGCAACTGTGCAAGTGATCTGTCAAGTAAATGCATTACCCTCCAGCAACTGGCAGTTGAGCTCCAAGCGTGTCACTGCCAGCGGGCACAGTGGCAGCCCATTCTCCTTGTTGATCTCCCTCACCTACATGGCTATACGAGATGGCTGAGTGTGGCTGCATCCATGATGCACATCTCGCACTTTATGCCTACACGACCGCAAAACGTGCAACAGGCTCGCGCATGATTGCATGACTTGCCTTCTCCAGGCTCAGCCCGTGGCCATCCTGCTGCCGCTTGCGCAATGCAGCAATGCGCTCAAGCGTCTTGTTGTTCAGCATGGCAACGCTGATATGTTGTGCCTATGTACTACACGCGTGGCGCAATGGTCATGTGCATGGGCTTGGTGCTCATATCATCGAGGCCATCTTGATCGCAGTTGAGCAGTGTGTTGGCAAAGGACCAATAAAACCCTTGGTCGTCCCGCTCATGTTGGTGATCGCATACACAGCCATTTTAGTGAAGTGTTATGGAAAATGCACGCTTGATGTGCAAGGAGTGGCTTGCCATTGACCAGCGTGTGTAACCAGGGCATGTATTAATGTGATGTGATACTATCTTATCAGAACTGCGCACTTGTCCGTAAAAGACGTGATTAAACTGCAGCCGACGCTAGGGTTCTGTACTTGCACATGCTTACGACCTGAAAGCTAGGCCGCGTTGAAGTAACAATGGAAGTCTACCGAACGCTAGAAATGAATCTTCATGGTTCCTCTAAGACCACGCTCTAGGTCGGGGGCATTATGGAACAGGAGGAGAGGGCCCCTACGACGGGCAAGGTGATTGACATCCATGAACGTGACACTGTGGTGCCCGTTGGCATCAAGAGTGCAAGGATGTGGCCATACATGTTTACCACCACCCCCATGCACACATTGTATGCCCCTCGGCCTGTCAGAACACATGCATCTTGACATTCCTTCCCTCGGGCTGGGCAGGTGGAACTGACAGATGCAGAGGTGGCGGAGTTCAAAGAGGTGCGGATTTGCGGCTGTTGATATGCAGGGATGCTGCTTGTTGCAGTGGGTGTTGCAGCTGCGTTATGCAAGAAGCTGGGCAGACGCGCACTGACTGGTGTCTGCAACCTTTCCCAACGCGTGATGCTGCAGATCTTTGACCTCATGGACAAGGATCACGGAGGGACATTAAGCACAGATGAGATCAAGCAGTTGATGGACATGTTGGGGATGAAGGTGAGAAAGAGACCGGCCTGAAGAGCACATCCAAGTCAAACATGTTAACATGTACAATACCTGCTTGCATGTGCTGGTGATGAGGGGTCCTGAGCCAGGTGCGGGCCAGAAGCTCGGTAGGGATATAATGATCCCAGGCACATAAGCATACAAGACGTGCCAGTACGGTATGTACTGTACTGCTGTCCCTCTGCAAACCTTGCCCATGTCATCCTCCGCTATGCAAACATTACCACACCAGGTGCGTCCTGATGAGCTGGATGCCATCGTGGCGGAGATTGACAAGGACAATTCAGGGCAAGTAGACTTTGAGGAGTTCCTCCAGGTAAGCGCCAGGGACCAGAAATGTCAACTGCCCACCACCGCGCCTGACTGCACAGGGTTTGTGCTTCAATGTAACGCCTCACTAACAAAGTTCTGGCCAATATATATGCCAGCCCACAGCACCATGTAACATCACCCCAGCCGCTGGATGCAGCTGGGGGGCAAACGGTTCAGTTGCAGGCCTGTCTTTGGGGCTTGCCGCCAGACTGCAGTCTGCAAGGCCTGGAACTGTTGCCTCTGGCACGATCGCACACCACCCTGCTGGGCCCGCTCTGATGATGTGCATCGCGTTGCCCATGCATGTGGACTTGCTGCCGCACAGGTCATGGCACGGCCACAGCAGCTGCCATACAAGCGACAAGATGTGCTGCGTGCCTTTGCCATGTTTGCACAGCCGACAGACCCTGAGGGCCACATCAACCCGGAGGTGCTGGAGCAGGCGCTGGTGGGTGGCGGACATGGGGCAGTGCACAGCACAGCTGGCACAGCATAGTGAAATGCAGGGCATGTGGAGCAAGCGCATAATAAGATGTCGCGCAAGTTTGCGTCTCACCCTGCACCCAAGCAATTTTGCGCCCTGGCTCTCCATGCTGTATGGAGTCGCCATGCATCACACTCCAGGCTCAGAGTGTCATACTTGCCGCATACTCGCATGTTTTGCATTGTGTACTGCAGATCAAATACGCAGGGGACAAGGTGCCCCAGGAGGAGATTGTGCGGCTGCTGAGCAATTTGGAGCTGACAGCTGATGGGTTCATTGACTACGCATCCAAGGTCCACATGTTTGTAACACAATAATGCAGCTGCCATTCTTTGGTACAGCAGCTGAATACATCGAGGTGGTCCCACAAGCTTTCAGGCTCAACACCAGCTAAGTGGTCCTCAGCGCTGCTGATTGGAACGGCGAGCACTAATGCACGCAGGCAAGAGCCTACAAGCCGCTGACAAAGATGATGGTGGGGTCAGAGATGCATGCTTGCTGCCGGTCTGTGACTGTGTAGCTGCAGCTGCCCCAGCGTAGCAGTCAGGAATGCAACAGATGCGTCGGTCTGTTCCCTCACCCACCCACCCGCTCTGCCCCGGGCATTGCTGAGCACACAGCGCAGTGTTTGGGGCTGGTTTCCAAATTGGCCAGCAACTTGGCTTCCTGTGTGTTACATGATGCCCATGGCAGTGGACGAAGTCCAGCATTTGGATGCCTTTCTGTGTCATCACATCTGGCTGGTGAAGAGTATGTCTGGTTGCCAACCAATAAACAATACACCATAGCAAGAATAGGCTTCAATCAAGAATAGGTTCCCACATGCTTCACAGCGGTGACGGACCTGTACAACAAGATGTAATGGATGTCCGCTCCACGCACACTGTCTCAGCGCTGACAAATCCAGGGTATCAATGGTCTGAAAATCCTATGCCTTGTTCTATCTGATGTCTACCAACAAGCATCACCACAACCACAAATTTGCCAGCTCTCTGAGTTTTTCTTTTCGTTTGCCAGCCGGCTTTCATTCTTGCTTTTGCCGTGTTTTCAACAATCACTGCCCTACAAGCAGCGGCTGCGATATCACCTACCACCTAGCGCAGGGTAATTGGTATAGCCATCCTAGTGCAACTGCAAAAAAAACTGCCTATCGTCCATGTTCCAACCAACTTATCAACCAGAGCATATCCACATTCTGCAGGCCTGCTCAGGCCATCGCTCAGGTTAGCAACTTGAATAAAGGGTACAAGAGATCAGCACAAATCAAAGGAAGGAATGGAAAAATGAAAAGGAAAAACCACAGTGAGAAATCTCAGTAGAGATCAGCACAAATCAAAGGAAGGAATGGAAAATGAAAAGGAAAAACCACTGTGAGAATCTCAGTATATTGCAACACCTGCAGTTGTTTGGTAACTTCAGCTGAATAGCTAAGGCCATTCACCCCCACCCCTAACACAGGTGCTGCAAACCACGCAGGCATCTCTTGCTTCAGTGTGCTGCCACGTTGCCCGCCTGCATCTGCGTCTGCAGATCCGCTCGCATGGCTTGAATGCTTGCCTGCACCTGGATCATGCTGGGACGCGCAGACGGGTCATGCTCTGTGCAGCGGCCCACCAGCTGCACCATTTCCCCATACGCTGCTGGGGGCAGGTACATGCCGCACGCCTTGACCAGAGGCCTCAGGCAGCGCTGCAGCATCACACCCATGCTGAACACATCCGCTGCAAAGCTGCACCAGTGCGGGGCAGCCGCCACCTCAGGCGCAATGAAGCCGGATGTCCCCTCTGGCCCGCCCAGCTGCACATGGCCCTGTCCAGCTGGCACAACTTTTGACAGGCCGGGGTCAATGATGCAGGCCAGGGAGGCCAGGGGAGCGCCTGCAGGCTGGTCCGTTCGCACCATCACATTCTCCGGTTTGACGTCCATGTGGACAATGTGACGGGCGTGCAGCTCTGCCACGCCACAAGCTGCGCCCTCACACGCACCCAGCAACAAGTCGAAGGCGAACAGGGCTGTGGCATGGCACTGCGCAGGCGCAGTCCCTGTCCTGTCACGCACCTCCTGCACCACCTCATCCACCCACTGCCCCAACTCCATGCCGTGCACCCGCTCCAGCAGCAAGCCGCGCAGCAGGCCTGTCTCCTCATCCACTACCAGGCCCAGCAGTGTGCACAGGCTTGAGTGGGGGCGGCCATTGCGGCCCACACATGTGCCCGTGTGGGCATACGCTGCCGCCTCAGTCAGCACCACCAGGGCGACGTACGAGGCACAGATTTGCTGCTCCAGCTCAAGCAGCGCAGGGTGGTTGTAGGTGTTCATGGCCACTGGGGGAGGGTCCACTAGCTTCAGCACCACACTGGCATTGCCTGCGCCAGCAACGGCCAACAGCCGTGACTGCAGGTGCAGGGGAAGTGTGGCTGCAAAGGTGCTGCCAAAGGCACCAGACCCCAGAGGCTTGGTAGCTGACTCCAGGACCAGGTCATCCAGCTCACACTGCAGCAGGTCAGGCGCCAGCTGCTGCAGCTCGGAGACCAGGTCCTCACAGCGTGACATAATCTGATCGCGGCGGCTGAGCCGCAGCTCCATCCACAGCTTCAGCAGGTGCGATGGCAGCTGGCGATAGTTAGTGCACCACAGCAGCAGCTGCCGCTCCTCCCAGCTGCACAGGCACTGTTGGCACTTGGCCTGGTGCGCACTGGCCTCCTGATCCAGCACAACAGCCGTCAGGTCTGCCATGTGCTTGGAGGCCTTGACTGGCGTGGGGTCAGGCAGCAGAGACGACGCCGGCAGGACACCGTGGGTGAGGTCAGCAGGTGAGGAGGGGTGTGTGCTGGCAGCAGCGTCAGGGGCTGGGGATGATGAGGCCCAGGAGGGACCAGGGCCTGCCACAGATGCTGGGTGAGCCTGCATCTGTTCAAGCACATCATCGGCCTTGGGCCTCTGGGTCAGTGTACAGGAGGATGAGGGGTCGCTGAGAGAGATGCTCATGAAGCTACCATCAACCGACTCCATGTGCCTGTGCACCGGCCAGCCAGGCATTGGGCATGTGGGTGCTGCGGCAGCCTGATGCATGGCTTGGGAGCATGTAGCACCTGCAGCTGCCAGGTTGATGGTGGCTTCATCAGGCACGAGTGCCCAGGCCGGAACATCACCAATGCAGGTGAGGGTGTTCTCAGTGGAAGCGGCTGGCGCAGCCCATTGTGCGCTAGACTTGAAGGAAGTACCGACAGGAGGGGCCTGCTGGAAAGGGCCCCAACTGCTGCTGCTGTCGTTCCTGGGGGTCAGGAGCGCTGCAGATGTGGCCCAATTGTCCATGGTTTTGGATGTGGCTACGGAGGAGGCTTGCTGGAAAGGCCCCCAACTGCTGCTGCTGCTGCTGGACAGGTTCACAGTGCTGAAGCGTGAGGGTTGGCGCTGGCAGACAGTGCAGGAGGAGCGCTGCTTGTAGCCGGGGGTGTGGGTGGGTGAGCAGGGGGGGCGGCAAGGTGAGCCATTCTGTCGGGGGGAGATGCGTGCAGCAGCAGCAGCAGCAGCAGCAGCAGCAGCAGCAGCAGCAGCAACATAGGAGCGGTTGTCGTCACGAGGCGATGTGGTATCAGCGGCCATGGGAGCGTGGTGCTTGGTGAAGGCGCTTGGAGGCGATTTGGAGGGGAGTTCACCCCCTTGCATCTTGACGGTGGTGGCGGCGATCGTGCTGTTGCACATGGGCACCACATCCTGGTCCTGTTGTTGACGCAGCTTGTGGACTTGAAGGCGCGGCACAACCGTTGGGCATCCTTCCTGTGATTTTGACTGCTTTCCTGATGACCCAGCAGACTGCTTCCCTGAAGATCCAGCCAAAGTTACAGGCTGCAGAAACTCGACATGTTGGCCCGTGCCGCACATGCCAGGCTGAGATGCAGCTTGCCGGGAGGAGCTTCGCCTGCAGACGGACGAAATGCAAGCAGTACGCACAAATTCTGATGGTCTCTGGTAGCACACATGGACTCCAGAAACAGTGCAAAGTCCAGCTGCTGCTACGCTAATTATCGTTCCCGGGGTCTGCTCATCAAAGCATTTAAATCGACATGCATGGTGCACTGATTGATGGCGCTTGCTCCCAGCGGGGGATGCTCACCACTGTGATGGTTTGCGGGGGGTCTTGACACAACCTTTTCCTCTAGACATCAATTGACCCATCCTGCAGGCGCATCAGCACCAGTGTGGTCGTCAGCAACAGAGTGGAAGCACGTACTTGCATTGCAACGATGCAGCCATTGATACTGTTTTTAGCCTGCATAGCTGTGCAGCTCATGAAGAACGAGGGCCTTTGTTGCAACTCCAACCCGGCATGCAAGCGCACTTCATGCAATGCATACAGGTGCAACCATCAACGTCTTGGATTACGACGTACGCACGCGCACCTGGGCTCCGCCAATAGATCAAAGCACAAACAGGCTGGCCGCAGTTCAGAGGCCAAGCAACAGCCACAAGCTCAGGTATAGGTTTCGAGGTATACAGTGTTACCGCACCGAATGCTTGCGCGCCCGCCTGTGTCAGAAGAATGGCAGGTAGTCACACGTAATCACAGGTTCATGATTAGCGTTGAAATTTTCATCTTCATGTCTGTCCTCGTCATTCACTCTTACCAGCAGCACTGCGGCAGGTATTATGTTTCTCCCGATCGGGTGTTGACATGACCCAGGTTATGTCAAACTCTCCTTTTCTCGAGCCCCGGGCACTACACTAAAAGCAGCATGACAGTGCAAATGCCCTGCTGGTTACACCTGCATGGACTTCAGGCTTTTTTTGTGACGGGTCAACCCCATCGCACGGAGGTGGGACCTGGATCAGGATGCACTCGCGCTCGTGCCCGCCAATCCCTTGGTATCACACCAGCAGCTGCGGCCTTGTTATCAGCCCTACCAATTCTTGCTACATGAACATTTTGCAAATGGTTGCAGTATCCATGGGGTTGAGCGCCACTGGTTTCAGCAGCCAGTGGTTTAAGCAGCTTGTCAAGCTCTTCATATACAACCCCAAAATCTGCCGTCTGTTGACTTATGCCATTCTGGGACACGTTGTCCAGGGGTGCTTAGGCCTGGTTACACCACCCATGTGCAGAACTGTCGGCCCACCCTAACAACCTCCCTGCCGGCTACCCCGGTTGAAACAGGCTGCATGACTCCCTGCCGGATAGCTCGGTTGAAGCAGGCTGCATGACTTCCTGCCGGCTAGCCCGGTTGAAACAGGCTGCATGGACTATGTTGGATACGGGTGTCACGATGACACCAACGAACTTGGGATGCTAGATGCTCTAAGGCACACAACGGAGCGTGCAATGCTGATCAGCCCGTGACTGGCTGCAGACTTGTGTGACATGAACATGTTACGAGCCACCTTACTTTGGCAGGCCCTTGATGGGAGACCAGATCGTCCATCTGTCCCATCAGCTGCGTCCTGCACGGTGTTGTGCCTGACCTGCCAGCTGTTTCTACAGGCCTGTATATGAATGCTGTATATGAATGCTGTCTCGCCAGGCTGCTGGTGCTGCAGATGGAACGGCATAGCCCATGGGACACATGAATCCGCAACCTTTGCAATTTGCAGCTGCAGGCCTGCTGGGACAAACCAACCATCCCACATGCCTTGCGACTGCACTTCCCTCAACCAGGCAGGGTCACAGACGTTTCACCATGGCCTGGCCTTGCCTCACATCCTCAGGCGAGCACGCAGGCTCGCTGGTGTCTCTCATTCACGCGCCCAGCACTCATGTTCCTTGCCTCATTCTGTCGACACGCTGAAGCACACTCCTGACTCGGCTTTGGCTCAAAACTGGAGTACATGGTGCCGTGCGCGCTAGCTTGCCAGTCCATACGCATGTACACCCAACAGGCATGTACATTGTACACTGCATCACACAGCAGTGTGAGCCACCTCTTTGCGGCCTCTCGCACCGCACCCGGAAAATGCCTGCACGCGCCCCGGTGGTCTCAAGATGCGCCCAGGCCCCTTTCACATGGCCATCCCAATCGTGGCTATGGGCAGCCTATGCATTCCGGTCTCCACCCTGATACCAAACTCAACCCAATGGGCCATCGCACAGGACACACGCACCCCCCGACCAGCCTGGCCCCTAGCACCCTGCATCAAGGGGTCAGGCTGCTGCTACCATGAGTGTTTTTAGTACTGGGCAGCCTTGGCAAAGTTGGTCAGGATGTTGTTGCCAGTGGGGTCAGCCAGGTGGTCCAGCAGGTTCTGGTAGGGGCCCTTGCCGGTCATGACGGCCTGGGCGCCGTAGCCGAACATGGCGAGCATGGCCAGGCGGCCATTCTTCAGCTCGTTCAGCTTGTACTTGTTCATCTCAGCCTCAGTCTTGCCAAAGTTGAACAGGTTGAAGAAGGGGCCACCTGCCCAGGTAGCGGCAGTCAACATCTGTTACGAGAACTGAAACAGGCAGTACCTGCCCGTGTGCTGCTCAGCAACAATGCCGCTCGCATGTCATCACACTTGCACCAGTTGCCACCCATGAATAACAACAGTACGACAACACCACCGAGAAAGATGCAGCACAACCCTTCTCCCTGAGGCTCAACGTCGGGCAGCTCACCGGGGTAGGCAGGGTTGCCGGAGCCGCCAAAGATGGCCTCCAGACCAACAAAGTACTGCTTGGCCTGGGAGCCCGGGTGCCTGGGACAGGAGGCAACAGACAGCAGATAGCCACCACTAAATTGATGCAAACAAGTGCGCAACATGACCAATGCACCAAGCCAAACATGACCACAACACCACTGTTCTGTCAAGGCCGGTCATAGCTCCCCCCCATGGCCAACACATCCCACCTCACCTGAAGTCCTGCCAGCGCTTCAGCTCAGCAAACTGCACAGCCACGACCTCAATCCAGAACAGGGAGAAGGGGTCAGTCCAGTACAGATCCTTGGGCACGCCAGCAGGGGGGATCACGCCGGTCTTGAACCACTCAATGCCAGTGGCAGCAGGGATCACACCGGCCTTGCCCAGCACCTCGGGGGCGATGCAGCCGGCAGCACCCAGCATGGCCCAGCGGCAGTGGATCACCTGCACACGGTCACAAGCACGACAAAACACCCATTGACCTCGTCACAACCCGCATCTGGCTGGATGCATGTCTCCATGCCTCTCCGGCTGCAAGCTGCAGCTAGCTCCCTCCCACAAAGCAACCAACCTCGGAGTACACCAGCCACTCAGGGGTGACGAAGCCACCGGAGTTCACGGGGTCCAGCAGGCCCAGAGGGTCGAAGCCTACGTGAACATATAATGAGTTGCGCATGAGGTTGCAGTGAGTTTCTATCAGCACTGCATACCACCAGCTGTGCCTTCATTCCCGCTGTGCGTACTCCCAGCCCCACCATGTTGCTCATGTTCAGGGTCGCAACAGAACACTCACCGTAGTCACCAGGCAGAGTGCCATCCAGGTACTTGGTAGTGTTCACATCAGTGAAGCCAGGCACAGCCAGCTCAGACAGCTTGCGGTCAGTCTGCGGGCACCGCGTGCATGTCATGCGTCAACTTGCGGGCTCACCAAGCCGGCCCCAGTGCTGCTACTGCCTGCTGCAGCAGCAAGTGCAGACTGTAAGCTGGCCCACTGCTGCCATCCTGTGGCACAACAGAAGAAGCTGTGCAACATCAAACCCCAGCATGCAGACCTGGAAAAATACAACTGTTCCCAAGATGCATGCAATGCCGCAGTATCTGCCCGCCGGGCAAGCAGCTGCGCATGGCCAGACGGCCATTCTTCAGCTCGTCCCGGCGGGCAGATATTGCATTGCAAGCGAGTTGTGATTGAGTTGTGTCAACGCTGTTGCCCTGCCTTGCCACTGCCGCACAATGGCCTGTTTCAAACATGCTTGTTGGCATTGCTAAATCTACTTCCTGATATGTTCTCCCGAGTACTGATGCTGTGTCGATCACCCTGTCGTGGTTCTCCTGCTGATGCTTTCTTGAGCCAGCCCCAGTCTGAACCCGTCGCCCTGGCTTCAGGAATCCGCATCAGACCCGCGCTCACCTTGGCCAGCTGGCCATCGGCGCGGACGGTCACAACCCTCCGGCTGCAGGCCCCCTTGCGGGAGATCTTGGAGGCGAAGCCCTGCACGCGCAAAACATCCCGAGGGTAACCAAAATCAGTGCCTGCCCTCTCCTGCGTCGTCCATGCAGAGTTTGTGTTAGGATTGCTGGAGGCCTGACCTGGGTGCGGAGAGGCGCGAGGCTGGCCATTTTGACAAGGTGGCTACAGACTGGGCTGCAGAAGGCAAGGGCGCAGGTGAAGGACACACAGGGTGAGCACAGATCTCTTAGTGTGGGGGAGTGTGACAAGGGAACGGATTTTGAGAACGGATTTGCGTGATGGTGTAGAAATAGCATGGACCATAAGACGTGCATTCCTGCCGCCCTGCTTGAGTGGGCTTTTGGGAGCTGTCGTAATGTTGACAGATCGTTCTGCAAGCGCCCCATACTCAATCCTATGCGACGTTTTAACCGGCTCTGCAGCCCTGTGTCTTTGGCTGGGCGAAACCATCGGCAGATGCACAGACAACGAGCCACTAACCGAACCTGAACATGATGTTGAAGCACATACTTGTACGCCTTGAAAGTCAAGCGCATCTACACAATGCGCAACATCCTTAATAATAGCACTTGCACTATGTTACAGGAGGGCACAACAGCAATGCCTGCGCCATGCAGGCGTGTGCCACACCAAATAAGCTTCGACTAGACCAAACGCACAGATAAGCTGCGACTGTGACCTGTGTTTCACCTTGCTTCACCTAGCCTATGCCTAAGCCTGCTGCTGCTGCACCAGACACGCCGCTGATCAAACCGCTCTGCTTGCATGAAATGCCACCTGATCCACCATCAACAACTACACGCTGTTTCACTGTGCCAGCTTGGACAGCTCCTCCTGCTCAGCTTGCAACCTGAAGCACACCATGGAAGGCAAAAGTTCGGGAGCTGGTGATTGACATGCATGTTGAATACTTGACCGATGACAGGCAGACTGATACAAAAACCGTGCAGCCATGTTGGGTGCAGGCGCCCATCATGCTACTATGCCAAATCACTGCACTGCCATGATGTTTTTCCACAACCATCAGCCATTACCCATCGCCCTGCTGCGAAACACGAACCTGAGCAGGTACTTCTGCTCCCTGAAGTGAATCCACTGGTATTCTTGGCTTGCCACCAGCTTCTCACGATACGCCTCCACGTCACGCCACTGTGCGCACATTGTGCGGCATAACTAGGACAAGTGCGCGTATTGCTCATGCAAACCACATCGTTGAATGAATGCAACCCACATCGCTTAATCACGCTGCCCTGGCTCCCAAACATGCAATGTGCATACAGCTGAGGTCGCACCGACCCCTGCTCATGCTGACCTGCGTGCCGTGGGGCAGCTCCTCAGCCTTGAGGGCTTGTGCGAGGTTGACATAGTGCTCAGCCGCGTCTTGGATGACACGGTCCTTCTGTAGGCACAGGACACAGACATGCCACCATGCACGCCACATGCTTCAATTGCCCCAGGCATGCCTTCACATGGGTTAGACAAATCCAACTGCACTTTCTAGAATGACTGAAGTCCACAATTCACCCAGCTGAGTCTCAAGTTCAAGTTTGCTGGTGCCGGACACAGCTTGCATGAAAGCACATTATGCATGGTGCTGCTCCAGTCGCATGCGTTGGCCATCGCACCTCGTTGCCTGTCAGTTTCCGGATGAACTTGACGGGGTTGCCGCCCCACAGCTCCCCTGAAGGGATGCGTCTTGCTGGGGGCACAACTGACCCTGGCGTCAGGATCGACTCTGACTCGATGATTGCGCCTTCGCAAATCACAGAGCGAGCGCCGATCAGCACCTTGGGCTCCACGCGGCAGGAGCGCAGCACGCTGTAGGGCTCAATAGTGACATACTCCCCGATGATCGTTGCCGCATTCAGCCCGGTGGGCACTCGCCTGCAACCGCGACTCTGAGCATGTGTTTGAAGCTCTGCCAGCCCGCATCAGAAGTGGTTGAACCCTGACAGGTCTAATTGGCCTACTCTGCACCCCAGAGCACTAAGAAGTGCAAAGATGACAGCCTTACCTTGCTGCATGAACGACCGCACGGTCTAGGACGACCGAGTTTCTGCCAATCCTGATTTTGTTCAAGTCTCCGCGAACAACAGCACCATAGAAGATGCCGACCTGCATACCATATTGGTAAACTGACCATCAGCATCCCGTGCACTCTGCATGCTCTCGTGCATGGCCAAGCACATGTGCCATGGAGAGCTATTTGCCTGCATTTACCTTGTCGTAGATGTCCACATCGCCAGCTACCACAGCGTTTGGTGCAATCCAGGTATTGTACTGAATCCAGGGCACCTTGTCCAGCAAAGGGAGCAGGTTGCGCTGCCTATTGTACCATTCCTCCTCAATGGGGACTTGAGTCACAGCTGGGCCGTTGGGAGCATCAAAGAACTGCGTCGTGGCAAACCCAGCCTGCTGTGCCACAGCTGGGCGGACGAAGCCCTGCACCAGGCGAGCACCAGCGTGGCGCAACATCCTCCTAGCCTACAAAAGTACGGGCAGCATGTGGTCTCGATTCTGGCCGAGCTGTTACACTTCGCACACTTGCCTGCACACTTGCCTCGCATTTTAGCCTTCCCTTGAGTATATCAGCTACGGATCTGTTAAAGCCGCCGGACGCTGACGTGCCCAAAGCGCGCCCAGCACAGGATGAACTGCCACATTGAACTGTGATGTAGCAATTGAGGACCCGCAAACTCTTCCTTTTTTGGGGTGATTGCTTGTGGAAGATGATACCATGCAGCCAAAGGTGTTGACCAGCTACTGAGTGACTGGTTTTCTTGTAACCATTGCTTTTTACAAGAAGCCTCATGCTCAGAGGTATTTATTGAACAACCTGTTGGACCATCCCGTTGACCACCCATCCTGCAGAGGCATCGGGGCTTGATGTGGCAAAGCTGCACCACATGGGTGAGCTCAAGATTGCATGTGGCTGTGCTAGCATGCATGTGCATCATGCCTGTGCCACATGGTCACAGCTCATGCGGTATGTTGCAGCAGTCAGTTACTTACGGGATCTGAATGTGGGTGCGTGCAGCTGCACAGGGTCCCGTGGTAGGAACAGCCTTGTTTGCCTGTTCATGTGCGTGCCAGTGAAGCCTCCATCTTCCAAGCTCCGCTTCACTCGCTGTTTGAGAGACAGTCATAGGAATGAGCTCTTGTTCCGCTTTAGCGACTTTGTGAATCAGCCTCCGTCAGTGTACCATGCTGTATGCTGTCTGCTTGCAGGGGACTGAGCTCACACGCGATTATTTTCAACTGACGACATCCAGGATTCGCACCTAGGTACTGTTCAACAGTCCTTGGGCCGCCGCCACTAGATGTATGAAGTGGTGTGTCCACACTGCAGAGGAAGGGTTCCAGTCGGTATGTAGGTGGACCCCCATGACCTTCCAAGTCCAAAATACATGTCGTGACCGAATGCACTGTGAGGGACAGGCACTCACCACTGAGCTAGGCCAGGCTGGCCAGGTGAGGTTTGCAGCCTGGTCGCTGTGCAACCCTGTGGAAGCAACAAGTTCCTGACTGTGGCGCATCACCACTTGCAGGGAGAAGTAGGCAGGCCACGAGCCCTCAGTGAAGGTCTGCTGTCCTAGAAAGCTAGCTGCCATAGGCCCCCCTGAGTCAACTGGAGGCATGCCAGCAGAGCAGCTAGCAAAGCGCAGGAAGTTAGGCGGGGAGACAGACAGCCCTACAAGGCCTGCGAATGGGGTGGCGGCAGGTACAGTGGCGCACGCCTCGACAATGAACCGACCTGGTGGGGGTAGCGCTGCAGGTCCGTCTCGTGCAGCCAGCACATACCGCAGGGCAGGTGCTTCAACTGCCCCCAGGAGCCCACACGAGGTGATAGTGATTATCTCAGATGATGGGGATGGGGAGCCTCCAGCACGGTTGCCTGCTAGGACAACGTCACAGGTGGCAAGCAACAAAGGAGCGACAGCAGCTGCACCTGAACCATCAAACGCCATCCAGACTTGGGCAGCATCAGCTTCAGTCCTCAATGATTTCATACCAGCTCCTGCACACATGCAAGCTGCCTTGCCGGCAGCACATGCAGAGCCTCCATCTCCTTCGGCACCACCCAAATCAGCAGCCAGCGAACCTGCGGCACAGCCCATCAATACCATCAAGCCAAATCAGCTACATTTGCCTGCTGACACAGCGCAAGCGCAGCTGGTAAAGCACCCCAGCATGCCTACTGAGGTAGCCTCAACATCAGCTGATGGGCCCGCAGGTGTATTGTCAGCCGGACCATCAGACGGTGCTGCAGTTCAACCACAACTTCATCTGACCACTGCAAGTGGCACTACACCAATGCCAACAGCAGTTACAACTGCTTTGGGGAGGTCTGGACTGCCTCCCAGCGCAGCTCCGCACCATCACGGTCTGTCCCGTCACCACAACCTGCCAGCCAAGTCAGTGTCAGCACCTTCCCAACCAGGTGTGTCTACGCATGCTGCCGGCTTGCCGCTTGGTGCGGAAACGTCTGATACAGCTGCAGCAGGTTTTGTGGCTGGCGGGAACATTGGGATGGGCAGTGCTGGTGCCTCATGTGGTCCATCAGCTCATGTTGACGCAGACTTCCCCCTGCTGGGGCGCAGTACGTGCCTCATAGGGCATGTCCTGCACCCAGCAGACAGAGCGCTTTGTGAGGCGGTGCAAGTTCATGAAATGCACAAGGCTCGGCAGGCATTGTACATTGCCAAGAAAGCTGCTGGCAGCCGGGCAAGAGGACGGAGCAGAGGCAGAGGGTCCAGTGTCAGGGTCCAGCGGGATGCTGGATCAGTGACTGTGTCAGGGATGGAAGTATTGCAGCAGCTGGTTCAGGTGCGCAGACACGTCTTTAGCATCCTGCTTAGTCTGCGGCTTCAACACTGTGGGTTCTGCTCAGCATCTTGGCATGGACTGCACACAATGCATCCACGTTCGTTGTTTGGACCATCAAGCGCAGGCAATCACCATGTTTATCATGTGAGGTCACTGGGCTGCCTTACTGATGCCACCTCAGGTGCTGCCAGAAGGCTGGATGGGTGCAAGTGAGATTGCAGTGCAGGCCACGCTGGAGGATCTGAAGCAACAGATTATTGAGCGGCTACTGTTGGCTGTTTCCAGGAAGCTGGGCAAGCCCGTGCAGGTACATACATGTCCGCGTGTATCATGCAATGCAGCTCGTCTGTATCAGGCTTGGTGCACCATGTGTTCAATCATTTTGCGACGAGTCCATGTCGAAGTATGCAGAAGCTGGCGCACTGCTGGGCCTGTGTGTGCCAGATCAAACTGCCCTCCATACTCCCAACTGAAGACAACCTTTTTGTCACTTGGCAAGATGCACATGTGCTGAGCGCCGCCACAGGACCTGGACCTGCCATCAGATGTCATCATGCACTTTCCTGAGGAAATGGAGCTCTGCGAGGGCCTTGAAGCATACGTGGTGCAGGAGCAGCACCAGTTGCCGGGGCTGCTGGGCCAGTCGGATGTGCGTACGCTGCGGCCACTGCGGCAGTTCCAGCTGCTTGGCCCATATGCAGGGTGGCAGATGCTGCAACACCGCTATGAGGCGTTCTCCAGCAGGCCACCCTCCATCCTCATGGCTGACATGCTGGAAGTCCTGACTGTACGTGGGACATGCCACGACACCAATGGGTGCCCTAACATGCTGCTGTGATAGAAGCATACATGATTGATGCCGGTGGGCAACAGAGCAACATCAAGAAGGCGTGCAACAGCCGTGCTGGGCCACATCGACACAAGGCTGTAGCTTCACTGCGGTGTGTATAACATCCATCTGCAAGGTCTGATACTTGAGTGGCATGCTCGCAGGTGCAGGACCCTGATGAATTCAAGCTGGGACACCTGCTGGAGCAACTGTGTTACATCAGCGCGGAGCTGGCTGATCAGGTCGCACCGGTGCTGAAGGCCAAGGATCAGGCAACACTGAAGGCGCTGATGCTGGACGAGCTGAGGTACAGGGAGGCGCAGGTGAACGTGGTGGTAGACCCTTGCTTCGATGCTGACGCGCGGTTGCTCAAGCGGAGGTGCGGCAAGAGACGTGCAGGACCACTGGTACCTGCAACTCATTTGTTTGGTCATCAGTGATGGCCTGCCCCTGTCTGCCGCTGATGCCTCCTGCATGTGCCTACATGTTCTTGTAGATGTACATGTACTTTGCCCCCACGATCATGATTGGTGTGACGTATGAGTTGTAGTGTGGAAAGGGTGACCGTGTGCTGTGTGCGTGTGTGCAGGCTAAACATGGACAGCCACAGATGGAGTATGGAGTGTGAGTCATACGGAGCGGATGCACTCGGTGCTGGCGATGTGCGCTTCAAGCAGCACAACCTGAGCATGTTGGCGGTACGTCCAAAGTGTAGCACATGTGATGAAAGTCATAGCGACATATGTGTCGCCTGTGGAATGGCACTGCACATGATGTGTTATCATAAATTGAAACTAAGCGTACTTCCTACAGATTCCTGACAGACTGAACAGTTCAAATCTGAACCTGTGCTCGTGTAGGACGAGGTGGGGATCGTGGCAGAGGGCCTCACCGATACCTCCAACCTTGTCATAGCTGCACTGCCACCTCCACGAGGCACAGGCAATTTGCTGTGCCGCATCAACGACCCCGCTGACAACCTACCTGTTGTGGAGCAGCCACAGTAAGTCCAGGCCTGCCTGCTGTGGTGTATCGGCCGCTTCTGTCATGGCTAGAGGTCCAAGTGGCATTGAAGATGAATGGCAAGATATTAAGTGGTCAAATCTCCATGGGGCATTAAGCGAACAGCATCAGAGCTGCAGAAAGGACACAAGCATCGACCCATCCTGCTTGTGTGCCTCTACAGGACCATCAGCAAGTACCCAAGCACCGCAGAGCATGGCAACACATGCATGTTTGTGGTGTTGATTGCTGGGTGGCCATTCAACTTCATGGCCACTACGCGGGCATTAAAGGCTATGGAGCGGCTCACGTGAGGCATTATGCTGCCATGAGCATTGAGTACTTCTGGCCAACGACTTGCAGTGCCGGGCTGCGCTGTGCACTGGATGCTGCACTGATGCCTGCAGCGCTGAGCAGACTGACCTGCAACACGTGCACATCCACCTTGATGTTAATGCTCTTTACCGGGAAGTCCTCCTTCTTTCGGCGTGTACAGGTACCCATATGGCACACCGTACTGGCTGCAATACCACAAGCAGCAGCGCCAGCTGCAAGAGATGAAAGCAACGCTGCTAGATACCGAGGAGGTGGGTGTACCTTACGGTATTCTAAGTTGCAACAGCTGCTGATTCCTGTACTGCACTGCCGAGCGCCCTTGCCTGCTGCTGGTATGCTGCCTCTACCTAACTTTGCGACCACACGTGCACATTGTCTGTGCAGATCTTACGAGAAAAGGCAGAGGTCCAGAGAGCGCTGCAAGAGGAGCGCTCTACACACATCAGATCACACACACAACCAGGTCAGGCACTGCCCGCAGTCTCTGCGGCTGCTGCACGAGATGCTAGCATAGCCAGAGGAGTTGAGGGCAGTGAGAATTGTGAGGCCGACCGGGGAAACAGCCAGCACAGCATGCGCATTGAGCCAGCTGCTGCGTCTGAAACACAGTCACCAGATGGGGTGCGCACATGCCTTGAGGGTAGAGCGCGTGTTGCTGCAGCACCACGCTTATGCAGCAGTGGCGCCAGCGGCAGCAATCTTGGGCATGAAGCGGGGCACAATGCAGCGCAAGGTGTTACAGGGGAACCTGCAAACAAGCCAGCAAGCTCCATGAGCTTGGGCTCACATGGCCATATCTCTGTGTGGCAGCCTGATGGTGTGGCACCGTGCGGCCCTGGGGCACCATCTCATCCACAGCAGCCACCACAATGGCCAGCCGCAGGGTTACCTTGTGGCGCCTTGTGTGGTATCAGTGGTATGCAAGTCCACATGCCCCTTTATGGCTGGGGCGTCCCTGCCCAGAACTCGGGAGGACAGGTGGCAGGACCCATGTGCATGCCTCAACACATGGGCTGGGGTGTGCAACTGCAGCCAGGGGTGCTGACACCACCTGGGCAGATGTGGCCACAAGTGTCGAACCAGGGCCCACCACATATCCCACCAGTTAATCCGGCACAAGGAGCCATGGCACATGGACTGTCAGGATCTGGACACACGATGGGTCCTGCACCCGTCTGTTGGTATCCGCAGCTGCAGGCGGCCGGCATGCCATCACAGCAGTGGCAGCTGTGGCAGGCACAGATGCAAGTTGGAGTGCTTGGTGCAGGTATGCCGGTTGGCGCTGGGATGAACATGACCTACCCACCACCTCCTGTGATGCAGCCTGCAGCAGATGGCTCAGGCGGTGTGAGCCACACCATGGCACAGATTGCGGCACAGCAGCAGGGTGCGTGGCTGCGGCAAGGGCAAGTTGATGATGGCAAGGCAGCACCTCCAGGTGCTGAGCATGCAGTGCCTGCGCAAGCAGCGCAGCCTGCGGTGAGTTCGGTACAATCAGGTGCTGGTGCTGCTGCTCCCACCGCGGTCTCCGCGGGCCCTGTTGAGCCTGTGGCGCATGAGCAGCGGCCGCCTGTATCGGCAGCTGCACAGCGGCAGCAACAGCCGCAGCAGTCGCCACACAGCCAGCAGCCTGTGGTGATCGTCATTGATGATGATGATGACTGAGTACTTAAGATATTTTATTTGACCTAGAAGCTGATCTAGAAGAGCCTCCAACTCGGCACGAGACTGTTCTCTGCTGTCGATTTGCCACCCAGAAGCCCTCGATGGGCTTAAGGTGTAACTACTGCCATGGTGAAGTCTGAGCGGCATCTGTGTGACACTAGCATGAAGCCACCAGTTGAGAGGTTGCATGCAAGGTCAATTAGGGTGAGAGAGTTGTGCTTGGCTAGTGTAGGGGCTGTGGGCCATGGGTAACAGGTT
>QAXD01000187.1:128794-148102 GCA_004335575.1 Haematococcus sp. NG2
GAGACAGCCCCCCGCCCAAACGTATGGTTGCATACCACAGCATAGAACACCCTACACCTCCAGCCCTCCACCCCCTCCAGCCGTAACCAAGTTCTTTCCATAGCTTGCTGCCCGGCGGCCACACCCCCAGCCCCCAGCTACCCTGATCATGCAGCCCTCCGAGTCGTAACCAAGTTCTTTCCATAGCGGCCACGACCCCCAGCCCCACGCTGCCTTAATCACGCTGGCTGATGATGTTGAAGTGCTGTGCCTCCTGCTCTGATCACACTCGCTCATGATGCGGCTCCTCTTCCCAGGTGCTGATGAACCCCAGCTGTCCTAATCTTCGCTGGCTACTGACGTTGAAGTGCTGCGGCTCCTCTTCCCAGGTGCTGATGAACCCGAAGGACGCGCAGGGCAAGGAGATCACGTGGCGCAACGCGGCCGCGCTGGAGGGGTACGTGAAGCGGCTGAACGACGTGGCGGACCGGCTGGCCGAAAAAAACCGGACGCTGCGCAAGTGGCACGACGTGATGCGCGACAAGGTGGTGACGCTGATGGGCACGGACCTGGTGCGGTACAAGGACCGGTGGGCGGCGGGCGTGAAGGAGATGCGGGACGTGTTTGTGCGGCTCGAGTCGGAGGGGTACAGCCGGGAGTCGCAGCAGGTGTGGCGCCAGCACTGGGACTTCCAGCTGTACAAGGCGCTGGAGTACCAGTACATGCAGGTGCGCGCTGAGCAAGGGCCTGATCATGCCGCACTGCCTGCGTGAAAGAGTCCCTCTGCTTTGGGAAGGCACAACATGCGCAGTGGGCATTGTATGCTGTGCGCGGCTGTGGTGCTGACCGGCACCTGGGTGCCTCCAACCTGTTTGGAGGGCCCTTGCAGTGGCTAGGCTCGCGTGTTGCGAACTATTAAGCTGGATATCCTGCGCTGCTGTACAGCTGGCTGCTATGTTGGTGCCCGCATGATGCTTGCTTGCTACAGCAGTATGCACTTTACTACAGCAGTATGCACTGCTGCAAGTCACGGTGTTCTTCAATGTTCTCCCTGAGGGTCTGCGCGCAATGATGCTGCGCAGGGCCTGGAGTGCATCAACCGCACACTGCCCGAGGTGGAGGTGAAGATGGTGTTCCGGCAGCACAAGCTGCAGTACGACCCGCCCCTGGAGGAGCTGCGCATCAGGCACTACAAGGACGCGCTCAACACGTTCCTCGGCCTGCCCCTGAGGTATGAACGTATGATGCCCCTGAGGTATGAACGTATGATGCCCCTGAGGTATGAACGTATGGTGCCCCTGAGGTATGAACGTATGATGCCGCTGAGGTATGATAGATGGGGGCAGCGCTGCCTGTGTGTGTGCATTTGCATGTGATGGGTGCACCTGCACATGGCCGGTCAGGCTGGTCATGCTAGGACTTAACTTGGTCAGGCTGGGACTCAACTTGGTCAGGCTTGGTCTTAACTTGGTCAGGCCGGGCCTTAATTAACCATGTGTTCATTCCATGAATGCTCACCCCACCGTGCCTCATGGCTCCATGCACAGCTGCCCGGCCCCGCCATTTTCCCCATCTCCATCCCCTGCATGACTGCGCAGGATGAAGGGCGTGAGCGACCTGTCGGAGCGCCCGGGCTTCTTCCGCCCCATCGTGGACGCCAGCCCTGCGGGCATCGCCAAAGTGTACGCAGCTGCTGAGGCGCTGTTCACACAGCTGGCGGACGAGCTGAAAAAGTACCAGGTGCGGCAGATGTGCCCACGAGCTGGACCGCGGTTTCTGACGTGTATTGTTGCTTGAGGTAGAACCCAGTACTTGGCAACACCTGGGTCTGCGTCAAGCGATCTAAAGTATGGAGTGCACCACCGCATGCGTTGCTTTGCTCACTCCCCAGCTCGTATGTTTGTCAGCGCCGCAGGTCTTTCTCCTGTGTCTGTTTCTGTTTCTGTTGCCGTGTTGCCAGCTCAGCTTTGCCACACCTGCTGCAGCCAGTACAGGTTGATAGGGTGCAGGAAGATGGGGCAGACATGCCGGCACACCTGATGTGGTGGCGCTTGCTCCCTCGCTCCCCTTACTCCAGGATTGGCTGGTGCTGGGCAATCCCGACCTGGAGGAGTTTGTGGACGAGTCCCTGTCGGAGGTGTCTGACTGGGAGCTGAACTTCAAGGTGCTCAAGGCAGCAGCCAGGGATGCCGAGAAGCTGCCCAACGAGATCAAGATCGACTGCTACACCATCAGCCTGCTGCCCGTCAAGGCGGCGGTGGATGAGCACATGCGCAAGCTGCAGGAGGCGCTGGTGGCCTCCCTGCGGCGCAAGGTGCGCAGGCGGCAGCCAGGAAACTCTCGCTGCCACGGAATGTGGCCACCCATGTATGGCACACCTGCATCTTCAACCCCCATGAAAGCGACCGTTGAGTTTCCTGCCAGCCTGTCGCAGCCCTTTAACGCCATCACCAACACCCGCCCCCCCGCTGACCTTTGATACAATAATACCGCAATCAGGGGTTTTGTTTACAATTGATCTAGCAACTTGTCGGTTCCATCCTGCCATGCCTGATGCCGTGTTCCCTATGGAGCTCTTAATAAAGGCTCAATGGATCTTGAGGTTGAAACAGACCATAATACCTCTTCCCTGCCACAGGCGGTGGCTGAGAAGGAGGCGGTGGAGGAGTTCATGCGCAACGGCAAGGACTTGTTCGGCAGGCAGGCCGCCAGCGTGGAGGACATCGGCAAGGCGGGCCGGGAGGCGCGGCAAATGGTGGATGGGCTGTCCCAGATCGCGCAGGTCAAGCGGCGCATCGACGAGAAGAACAAGCTACTGCGGGCCATGGCTGCGGGCACTGGGCGCGAGGCTGCCTTTGCTGCAGTGGACCTGAGCGAGGTGGGTGCAGGTTGCAGGTTGCAGGGGTGCAGGGTGCAGGGGTGGGAGCAAGGAGGGGTGCTGGTGGGTGCAGGTGCTTCACACCCACATACGGGTACGTACTGGTCCATGCTTTGCCCAGCATGTTGGGGGTGACCCAAGCGCGACGGGGCTGATGGAAGCGCTGCGCACGAGGACAGGAGCATAGGGGCCAGTGCAAGGAGCAGGGGCGGGCCTGCTGCTGGCGCCAGGGCAGCACATCAGGGCAGCACATCAGGGCAGCACATCAGGGCAGTGCATCAGGGCAGTGCATCAGGGCAGTACATCAGGGCAGTACATCAGGGCAGCACATCAGGGCAGTACATCAGGGCAGTACATGCACATGCCCGTGTCCAGGCACAAGCATGTGTTTGACTTTGTGTATGAGGGGCTAATCTGGGGCACAGCTCTACTGAGCGGCAGTCTGATGCCGCAGGACTGTGTGTGACTGCCATCCCCTGACCATGGACCTCGTACCATCCACCGCACATGGCGTCTCGCCGCAGGTCAACACAGCCTGGGAGTCGTTCACGACGCAGCTGCAGCAGTTTGACGCGCACCTGGAGGAGCAGAAGAGCCAGCTGGCCGTGGCCATCACAAAGCAACTGGATGAGTTCAAGTGCGCGGCTGCAGTGGCTGTCCTAGGTTCTGTCCTAGGTCCTAGGTTTTGCTGTCCTAGGTTTTGCTGCCGTACCTGGAACTGCCTGCGCAGTCGGCGGGGCTCCAGCACCACTGAGCTGTCATGCTCTGGGACATCATCATGCGTAATGAATCATTACACGGCTTTGCGTGGTTAACCCACGTGGTCTGGGACATGCACCTCTGGACCATGGGCTGAGTCCCCTTGCAGGGCATCTGCGCCTGCAGCACAGCGCTGACAAGGCGGTTGTGTTGATACAATGGAAATACAATGGAACCCTACCGTGCTACATTGGAACCCCGCTGTGCGCACACCTGGCTGTGCGCAGGGGCAAGGTGGCGGGCTTTGCGTCCCGCTGGGCTGAGCTCAAGCCACGGGGTGGTCCCAGTGGCAACCCCGCTGTGGTGCTCACCAAGATTGAGGAGTATGCTGCAGCCATCCAGGAGCTGCGTGAGGAGAGTGATAAGCTGAAGAAGGTTGGTTTTGAGCGGGACGCTGTGCTTGGGTGTTGGCATGGCAGGCAGGCAGCCGCTGGTGTGAAAGAGGGTGTGAAAGGGCATGTAACCTGTGCTGTGTGTTGTCTGCTGTGTGCTGTCTGCTGTGTGTTGTGGGCTGTGTGCTGTGTGTTGTCTGCTGTGTGTTGTGTGTTTTGTGCGTGGGCTTGTGCACTAGATCGAGAAACAGGCGAGCTGAGCAACGAGCACATTGGGCAGGTACCACAGTAGGAATGCGGTAGAAGAGGGTGACGCTGGCATGGTGGCACCGAAGCGGGTGCCCTGCCGTAGGGAGAGATTCCAAACGTGCATCACGTGATCTATATGCTCACGCTCAGTTCATTGACTAATGTCACATCCTCTCCCCTTGCCACCTCTCACAGGAGGCTGAGGCTTTCAAGCTGGAGGTGGGCGACTTTGAGGTGATGGATGAGGTGGCAGCGGATGTGGCCACCACCAAGGCCGCATGGGACAGGTGCGGCGCTGGACAGCAACATTGTATGAACACGGGCTTCATGATATTGATATTGACACGGGCTTTTCACAGATGTTTCTGCATGATAGTGTGTTATATCATAATGTGGAACAGGACTAGACCAGCGGCAGGTGACAGGGCCCTTGCCTGTGGTGCAGCTGTGCCTTGCGCGTCAGGCCTGCCCATAGCCAGCCTGTGCACTGTTTTGCACTGTTTGGACTGCCCTTGGCCCCCTTGCGCTGCGTTAAAAACGAAACGAAAACAGAAAAATGGAAACGGAAAACAGAAACGGACACGACATATACGCAGGTACGCTGAGTTCCTGCGCGAGCGCAACGAGATGGCGAACAAGGACTGGCTGTCCATGCGGGACCAGGTGTGGAAGATCGAGGACTTCCTGGCCAAGTGGTCTAAGGCCACAGAGGGCAAGGGTGCAGATGACCCCATCGCGCTCATCCTGCTGAATGAGATTGACGGCTACAGGTGCGTGATGGGGCTGCTGTGTGCGCCAATTAATAGTGTGGTGGTGCTGCTGTGTGCACTGATTGGCCAGGCTGTGTTCCAGGCTGGGTGCAGCAAGCAAACACTCGGACATGGGCTGGGCGTGTGTTGATTTTCCCTGACAGTTGAGATCAGTTGATCTCTAGCAGCCAACGGGGTTGATGCCTGGATGTTGCGGAGCAGCAGTGGGGTTGGGCCATCCTGCCCCAGCCTGACGCAGCACACAACATAGTATGAGCATACACTATGGAGCACAAGTGGTGGGCACCACTGGGTTTAACCGCGCAAAGCCGTGTAATGATAGCATGCATGATGATGATCCTGCACTTGCAGAGACCCCAAGACAGCCAAGCCTGTGCCCGAGAAGGCAGCCCTCTCAGAGCTGGGTGGGCTGCTGCTGACTGGTGGCATGGCGCCTGGCCATATGCTTGCTTGGGCACTCAAGATCCTGGCCGCCAACCAGCCAGTGCAGGTGCAGCAGTGGCTGTGTCGGGCTGCCTCTGCGGTGCCAGCGCAAGAATTCCTCTGTGTGAATGCACTTTACCAGCATGGATGCCTTCAATACCCAATACTTGGGCTATATGTATAATGCACCACGTCTTACATGCTGTGCTTGTGCTTGTCCTGCAGGAGAAGCTGTATGCAGAGCTCCTGCGTCAAGGGTTTGTCAATCGGCCGGACACCCTGACCATGGATACAGTAGGTAGGTGAGCACGGTCATGTTAACACGCAGTCGCCAGAGGCAGGCGCTGTTGTTGCCTGCCTTATGTTGTGACGTGGCTGCTTAAGATAGGTGCAGCTGCAGAAACGTCAAACGGGAGACTGCTTGAACCACTTTCTGCGAGGCTCATTACGAGGGCTGTGTATGCACCACTGCAGTCACCAGAAGCGCATCTTTGTTGTGGCACATTTTCGCACATGCTGATGTTTATTTGTGCATTCCGCAGGTCAGCTGCCTTACCTGGATGGTGTGGTGCGCGAGGTGCTGAGGCTGTACCCTGCGTTCGGTGACGGCATACTGCGGGAGGCAGCTGAGGATGTAGCACTAGGTGGTGGCACACACAAGGTGCGTCATGCATGTGCAGTCTGTGCACATACATGGCGTATGCGCATACATGCTAGCATGGTGCCGTGGATGCAGAGTTTGACAACAGAGTTTAAGTCATACAAGGTGTGCAGGATGTTGGTGAACGCATGCACTCTGCTGCTGGTGCGCTGTTGCAGCACAGCCCCACCTTGTTTGCATGATCACGCCAGTGCATGCTTCAGAGCACTTTTCATTGCCTTCGTGCTGCTGCCGAAGGTCGCTAAGGGCACCCAGATCTGGATCTACCCATACGCCATGCACCGCTCCAGCAAGCTGTGGTCAAAGGCGCATGAGATAGTGCCGGAACGCTGGGCTGCATGCCACGGCAGCAGCAGCAGCAGCCAGTCAGGCACAAAGCATCAGTACGACGGGCTCACACCTGCGCCAGATGCAGCCATGTCTGCATCAGCCATCATGCAGGGCAAGGGGCTTATGGCAGCGAAGGAGAAGGGCAGCGGTGGGGCAATCCCAAGTGGGGCAGGCAGCAGGGACGAGGCAAGAGACAAGCAGGAGGCACCACATGTCACACCTGCTGCATTCATGCCCTTCGGGCTTGGGCAGCGCAGCTGCCTTGGTCAAGTGTTTGTGCAGGTGGGCTGGCCAGATGCTTGTCATACGTGCATCATGAATCAGCTGTGCACTGTTTCTCGTGACCTACCATTGTCTTGCTGTGGCGCCCACTATGAGCGCAGCCACATGAACCTGTCCTGAACTGCTCTCGTATGATGTGAGTGCAGGCCCAGCTGAAAGCAGCCCTTGGCATCCTGGTAGCGTTTTTGAAATTTGAGACTGCCATGGATGAGGCTGAGGCGCAGGCGGAACAGGTCTGTGGTGCAGCCATCGTGCCCGCGTTCGTTTTTGCATGTCCTGCGCATATGCTAGCTGTGCAGCACAGGGTGATGCAACAGTGCCGTGAAGCTTGCCTCCAGTGCTGCTGGCTGTTTGAAAAACTGGACTCGTGATGTTGTGTTCATGTAGGTGGGCCTGTACCTCACGCCGCCTTTTGGTGTACCACTCACCGTCACAGTGCGCAACCCAGAGATCCTGCTGGCAGAGTGACAAACTCCACAGGGCCTCAGCTGCCACGACATATCACGCGTCACTGCAGCTTGCAGGTGCTCAGCACTGCACAGGACTTCAGAGGTTGGGTCCTGAGTTGCTAAGGAGTGCAAAGGAGATGTGTGAGGGAGAGGCAAAAACCACGGTGGTGTCATTGTAATTCTGGCTGCCAAACGCACTTTGCTGAAAATGCCTCCGCTCTCCTTTGGCGAGCAGCATCCATCATCGCTTGGGTATCGGGACCGACTTCAGCTGGTTGAGCAGAACACATTTGAATACAACAGGTGAGCTGCCGCTGCGAAATGCAGTTGGTGTGCTTCAAGGGCCGCGTCTGGCAGTAGCATGTCTAAGAACCAGACTTGACACCAAGTGCTCTTCCAGCTGTGTCTTGTATTTCACCACGTTCCTTTCCTGCTGCAAACTTGCAAATCGCCTCGTCGAGAAGGCTCTGGTCTAAAGCTTACAGGTGCGCACGATGCCGAGGCATTTATACTAAATCAGGAAATGCGCATTCCCGCTGCAGCCTAGGCGAACTGGACGTGAACATGAAGTTCTATCGCCAGCCTTGGTCCAGCCCACCATGATGTTCTGAGCATGCTGCTTTGCTGTGACCCAGACGCATGACTTGCTGAAGATCTAGCTCGTGCCAATTGCAGGGCCACTGTGTGGGAGCGCCTGCTGGACGATGCAAGCACTCGGCATGGCAAGAAGGCCAAGCAACAGGACCGCCCCACTGGCCTCAATGCCAGCTTCGTGCACACAGGCACACTCAGCGGGTGGGCACTGGCTACAACTAGGCGTTGCTATGCAAATGTCGAAATGTGCATGACAAGCATCAGGGTTTAAACATTACAAGCACGCCCCATGCTTAGCATAAACATCACCATCAGGCATTATGTCCATGGGGACACCCAGTGCTGTGTCCCACCCTCATCCACACAGGTATGCAACCAACAGCGACCGTGCCTGCTACACGACCACGCCCTTCCGTACCGGCCACAACCCTGAACTGCAGCCCTCCACCTCCGTGACCACACACCCAGTGATCGGCAAGCGCTTCATGCACAAGCACAAGATCGAGTACATGGCGACCATCCGGCCGGACTGTGAAACTATGAACCAGACCATGCGCATGCTTGCAACATATGAGACGGACAGGGTGCACGCAAAGCAGGCCGCCGTGCACATCCCGCACCTGTCCCCTGCACCAGAGGGGCTGCACTTCCACCCAGACGTGCGGCTGAGCAATGTGTCGTATGCGACTGCCACACAAGCCATGGAGTCGTCGCGCTTGCGCCTAACCCGCGCCCGCCCAGCCAGCGCCCACCCAACTGTTGGCCGGAGCAATGCTGATGTTGTGCCAGGTTCTGCACCAGCGCCTGCTCGGCCTGGCACGGCCCGACCAACAGCTGCCCCTGCAGCGATGGCCCCCTCCTCCACACCTGCTGTACTGACTGCTGTGGCAACTCACTCATCCGACATTTCCGCAGCTCCTGCCCCCTTGCTTGCGTCACCAGCAGCCCGGCCACTGCGGCCCACCAGCGCCCATGCATCGCCTAAGGCAGCCAGCCTCCAGCGGCAATCTGCATTGAAGCACCGGCCGTCCTCAGCCTACCCTGCTGCCAATAGTCCTGGCGACACAATCATGAAGCGGGTGCACTGGGGTGGCATGCTGTGAAGCCAAACCAACAGATACCGTTTCACTGTGCGGCACCGGTCTCTGGCAGGCATGCAACATGTTCATGTGAATGGGCAACCAGCGCGTGACTGGCTGAAGGCTTGTGTCACATGAAAATGAACATGTGAATGGGCAAGTGTGACTTGATCACGTGCAGATGCATTTGAATGCTTGAGATCAATTGTATGTGCGCTCACATCTGGCGGTATTACTTGTTCATGTTCATGTTACACATGTTGAAAGTCGGGGTGCTTAACCAGTTCGCACTTGATAAATGTTTGATGGGTAGGTGGGATTGGGCAAGGCAGGTGGCAGAATGAAAAGCGGCTGGACCTGATGTGGCTCACGTATGTGGCCTTGGCTGTGCACATTTGCAGTCACACATCGCTGCCCATGCTGGTGGGGGGAAGGGCTGTACCGTGTACATACGCACTGGCAAGGCTTGCAGGCGGTGTAGTTACAACTGCACATCATCATGTCTCAGGTGACCTGATTATCATGAATCTGACCCCCGCCCAGATATGCTGCTGTTCCACAAGCCCTCATCCACACAAACACAACCCACAGCTAGTTCGCCAGGCTCGATGGTTTAGAGTGCACTTACCATCAGCGGTCCCTTCACAGCTGATGCACGCAAAGGACTCAATTGAGCCCACTCACCTTACAAACTGAAGGCGCCCAGGTTGTCCAGCAGGCAGCAGGTGTCCGCCAACAAATACACTCTGCAGCATTTGCATAAATGCACCAATCAGATGCATACATATGCGTGGAGAGGGTCGGTGATGCTCTGTGTCAGAACATTCACACTCAGGTTTTGCGCGGCAATACAAGATGATCTGATACAAAAACAGGGCCTGAACTGTCTGCAGCTGCATGCTGCAACAAACCACTCGTTGAAGGCATTTACAAACTGTTTATGTGAGTTTCATTTTGTTTCATTTGTTCATCATGTCATGTTGAAAAACGTTACAGGTGCACTTGCCACGGGCACTTGTCATTCTGCAAGGTGTTGATGTTTCCTAAGTTTGTGTCTTCCCCCGTTTCCATGGCTGATCTGGTGTGTTTGCCAAAACGTACTTGCAAGGTTTTCCGCACTGCACTTGTGTCGGCTTGCGATCTGATAGCATTGCACCAGCAGCCCCACTAAAAACCTGCCACTGTTCAATTCCATCTTTGCCACTGTTCAATAGAATCATGGAATGCACCATTTTTCTGCTTGTCTGGGGGAGATGCCAGCAAATTCCGATTGCAAACCACAGTGAGTTGGTGCCAGCTGACCTCAGCCCAGCTGATAACATTGTGATGACTGCGGGCTGCTCCCCCACTTGACATACCCTCATTGTCTGTGTATTGCTGCAGCTGCACATCGGTGAATGATGGTCCTTGGTCATGTAGCCTTCCTCTTGAGCTTGTGAAAGCAGGCCGGCTCTGGTTCAGCTGACCTCATGACAACGCTGGAATCAAGCACCAGTGTTGTTTTGAGTGCACCAAGGCAGCGCAGCAACGATTCAGGACTGGCTCGTTGGTTGGTGACAGGCACTGGCGATCAGTTTTAGGTGCCCTGTCCGTTCTTGGAGCTGCATTTTTGTGCTCTGATTGGCACTCACTTTCACATGCCACCGCACCTCTGATTGCATACGTCCACTGATGGCGCTCGAAGACGCGTCAAGAGTTGTCGACGACACTGCTGCATGCGGTGCACACCGCCAGCAGGTGATGTGAGAAGCATTATGACGGATCATACCACTCAAATAAAGGATGCATCACAACAGGACCACAGAATTTGCTGCGGTGCGGACAACAGCCTCAAAAGAATCCGACAGCACAAATAGAGACTGAATGCAAACATATCTGCACATTCTACTCTTATCATTGGCTCACCTGCGTCACTTTGATCAACCATTGCTCATGCAGGTTGCTGCACCTTATGACCCGCCCATGGGTGCACCACCACCCTGCTGCTGTGTCGCGGCCTGCATGCCCGCATAAAGCTGCGCGTACTGGCTGTAGTACTGCTGGAGCTGCTGCAGCGTCAGGCCACCCTGCGAACTGCCCGCCGTACTTGCTGCAGTCGGTGCAGCAGCAGCTGTGGTTGTATTAGCCAAGATGGCTGTGGTTGCTGGCGCGCCAGTGGTGGTGTACCCTGCGGTGGCCGGCTGTGTGAGGGACTGCTGCTGGTAACCAGTCGCTGCGTAGCCCTGCTGCGGGAGTGGTTGCTGCTGCTGCTGCTGCTGCTGCTGCTGCTGCTGGGTATTGGTGTAGCTTTGCTGGTAGCCAGCTGCTGACTGGTACCCGCTAGCCGGCTGCTGCTGATAACCAGTTGCAGGCTGCTGGAACCCTTGCTGGTATGCAGAGCTGGCTTGGGGTTGATAGCTCCCCGACGTGGCAGCTGCTGCCTGCTGTGCCTGCTGCTGCTGTTGCTGCTGTGGATAGGCAGTGGTGCTGTACCCCTGCTGCTGCACAGTCACCTGCTGCCCATATGCCGGCTGCTGCTGTGGCTGCGTGTATGTTGCTGGTGCAGTCTGCGCATACCCCACTGGAGCTGAACTCACGGTTGCTGCTACCTGTTGTGTGAACCCTGCCTGCGTTACTTGTGTTGCTGCTGCCGGCTGCTGCACCACAGCGTTCACCCCACCAGCTGCTGCGGAGGCCCCAGGCAGGATGATGTGTGCTGCACGGTACGTGCCATCAGGCTGCAGAATCAGCAGCTGCGGTGTTGCACCAGCAGCAGCGGCGGGCGCCGCAGTGGGTGTGGGGGCAGGCGCTGGCCTGGGCCCTGCACCTTGTGTGGCCTGTAGCCGCGGGTCAGCTGCCACAGGAGGTGGCGGCCTGTCCATGGGGGGCCGGTCATACAGCGGCGGCCTGCTGTAATCAGAGGGTGCCCGATCATAGTCCGCGTAGCGATCATAATCAGGGTGGCGATCATACGGGGACCGATCGTACCGGGGGTCACCTGGCGGCTCCCAACCGCCCGGAGCAGCAGGCCCCGGCCGCATTGGACCATGCGGGCCTGGGCCATCACGCATCAGCGGACCGCCAGGGCCAGGACCTTGGCCTGGAATTGGCGGGGGCAGGCGGCCAGGGACAGTGACGGGCGGGGGGCGCGTGCGGCGTGGGTCATACCGCTCCAGCATTTTGAGCACAGTTGTGTAGGCCTCCTCCACTCGCTCAGGTGCGCCACGGATGGTGACAGCCTGCATGCCGGTGTCCGGGTTCACGTCTGCGGCCACAAAGGGCGAGGAATGGCATGATATAAGCAGGTGCACAATGTGCCGAACATCACCAGAGACACAACCAATCCTGTACGGTGCTCAGGCACTGCCACAGTGCTGCAACACATGCAGGCATTCACTCTCACCACCAACCTCCCGCCTGCTCATTTGCTGCTACTCTGCCGCTAACGCATGCCTAGCGCATTGTGGACGCCCCACCTGTGATCTGGATGTGGGTGCGCGTCTTGTCTTTGATTGTTTTGACAGTGGACCCTTTAGAGCCCAGCACATAGCCCACCATCTCTGGCACGATGTCCATGTACGTCACTGTCTCTGGGATGATGTGGGGCCGATACTCTGGGTCCGCCTCACGCAGCAGCTCCAGCACATGGTCCACACCCGCCTTCAGCTGCGCATGGTTGAAGCACATGGGCATGGTCAACACAAAACCTGGCACATGGACGCCTGAAACTGCCTGCAGCACCTCCCCCTTCAGGCGCCACAACAAGTATGAGCGCCCTAAACCAGCGCACCGAAAAGAAAAGCCAACAGAGCACCGAACAGAAACCAGTGTGGCAAGCCCCAATCGAACCTTTCATACCGGACCTCGGCACGTTGCTTCAATCAGGTCAGCACAAGGGACTGGCATGCATCAGGCACGGCACACCATGCGTTGATTCACCTGCTGGGCGTTCCCTGAGATTTCGACGACCTGCGTGTCGTCTGGCCGCGATTCCTTTCGCACGTGCAGGAAGCAGTGCGCGGTGCGACGAATGCTGGCAGCAGTCTCGCCACCAGGACCGATGATCTTGCCCACATGCTTGCGTGCAATAATCACCTCCTGAGTGATGTTGGGCTGCTTAGGAATATCATGATGCGAGAACATTGCGATATCTGGCCTGACAGGCGGAGGACCGGCTGTCATGGGCCCATATGGCGCAGGCATAGGCATTGGTGGTGGTCCAGCGGGGTACATGGGTGGTGTGGGCCCCCTGCATGAGGAAAAGGAGCACTGATCGGATGGTTCAGTGCTTTCACTGGCCCATGTGGCATGCTTGCATGCAGTTGAGCAAGCAAGTAAGTATGCATTCTGGGTGCGTCAAAGCCTCTCACGCACACCTGGGCGGGCTCCTGTTGTACCTTGGCCTTTGACCTGGTGGCCCTTCCCTCCACAGCCCATCACGGGGCCCTGGTAATGGCGGGCCGTATCCTTCTGGTGCTCGGCGCTTCATGGTGCAACAGCACGGGGCTTTTGTTACGCGTGCATTAACACTGCCTGTAATCTCGGTGGGAAAATGTGAGCGGAGCTGCTAAGCTACTGCGTGTGACTGCAACATCTGCGCCGGGCGCAGAGCAATACCTGCAAAAATTAAGCGATGAGGATGTCCATCGTGATTAGTTGACGAGTTCTGAAGGAGGGCGAGGGCTTTGCGGGTGTCGCTTTCATGATATGGCCTGCAGTTTAGCTACCCGACCTTGCTTCTGCGGTCTTGCATTGATCCGGGTGTAACTACCTCTGCTTCAAAGCCGGGCCCAGGTGCTTGAAAATGGTGGACACATACACGACGCACGATGGAGGAGAAGTCGAGATTGAGGAGCCTCAGGTGCGTCCTGAGCAACCCTTCAGCAACCCTGTCACCAAGCACTGTCCATGCCATTCATGCTTAAATTGCTGCCGCTGCAGCGGGCAGCGCACCTGACGTGATGCTGCGTGCATGGACAGTCGTACGCCATTGCACACTGGGGTCTGTGGCTGTCGCGGCGCTGCTCCTGTCCTCACCCTTTCCGTGCCTCGGGCTTAGCACAGAGCATGGACATGGGAATCTCAGCATCATCGCCTGGCTTATACCAGCTGAGAATAGCACGACATGTACAGCAATACATCAAATATGACATCGTGTGAGCTTTCTGGGCACGCAGGAACAGGAATGGTGGGCGGCAGAGATAGAGCAACTGAAGGCCACCATCCGTGCACTCAACATCCAGATGTTCCAGGTGCGTGTTCACTCTGGCCACATCTGTGCATGTTGCCAGGGAGCTGTTACTGACGTTGCTGCGACTGAGCAGGTCACAGATGTTTGTTGTCACCTGAAGGACGCTTAGGATAGTCCGTTCATGCTCATGGTTTAACCCGCTTCCCCCCATGCCACAACTCAGTTGAGTGCAGGATATGCAGCGTATGCAAACATACTGCTTCTTGGTATAGCCCTTGCATGCACATGGGACGCGTCCTGGCTTTACACCGCAATACCGAGGACATGCGGGTGCTTGTGTTTCAACATGCACGTATTAATGCAGGAGCGCAAAGCATGGCTTGCTGAGAAGCAGGCGCTGCAGTCAGAGGATGGCTCAGGGCCGCTTCGCCGTCACACCACAGATGTCACCGGAGGTGTGCTTTCCAGTAGCTGCAGAATGAGCCGTACTCAGCAAACTCCAGGCACAATGAAGTACATGCCCAAGGTTGGCCACAAGGTTTTATCGTTAGGTGTATGGTGTCCGCAGCATGTTGCCATATTCATGGCCCTCATAAACCGCACAACCCTCACCGCCACTATGGCACCTCCCAGGCTCTGCGGGAGCGGGGGGTGAATGGGCTGTAGCCCAGTTGCAGCAGCAGCTGGCAGGTGTCAAGGCGCAGCTGCGCGCATCCCAAGAAGAGCGCGCACGCTTGGCTGAGGCATTGGCCCTGGCTGAGGCTCAGGCCAGCCAGTGGGCACTGGAGCGCGCAGCACTACAACACCAGGCAGAGGTGCTGATGCAAGGTGTGGCATAACTGCAGCATGGGCCCACTGTGCAGCGGATGAGGAGTCGGGGGCGTGGACTTCCAGTGCAGGATATTTTCATAGTCCAGCTGCTGCTCTGCTCCCTTTGCGCTGTATTTTTCCGTGCATGGTCTGTGCATTTAAGAACGCCCTTATCATATGCACCATGGGCTCCATGGCACATGCTTGACAGCGTTGCTGCTGAACGTTTTGCGCAGGCAGTGGGGGGCAGAGGGGGGGCGCAAGTGCAGTGGCTGCAGAGCGCAGTGCGCAGGCCACCATTGCTGCTCTGGAGGAGGAGAAGTGGGCACTGCAGGTAGGGTAGAAGCAAGGGGTCAATGGGGAATAGTTCAGGCTAATGAGTGTTGGATTGGCAGACTATGCAGCCCAAGGATCATACACAGCAGTAACCTGGCTTCAACTTGTCATTCAGTACTGGAGCAGCATGTGTGCTGTGCACAACTTGCGACCGAGGTCTGCGCTCTGCACTGTTGTGACTGACCTGCTCTCTGATGTACCCGAGCACACTCAATTGAACAATGGATAACCCTCATCTTTCGCCCCAGATGGAGCTGGACCTGATCAAGAGCTCATTCAAGAATTCACTCATCATCCCTCGTGCTCACATGGCCTCCCTGCCGCCACAACTGGCTGGTGTGGCGGGCGTCATCCCGCGCCAGGGCTCATCCGCCAGTGCAGCCTCCCAGCCCCTGTCTGTTGCAGGTGGATGAGTCTGACTTGTGCTGCACTGCGCTGCACCGTGGCAGCACATGGAGTGACAGGCAGCGTGTACACAATGTGTGCGTTCAGTGTTTCAGCTGCATGTCACATGCAGCTGCAGTGATGCACAGCTGTATGCAGCCCTCGGTGGCAACAGGTTTAGATGCATCTGTATCTGTGATTGTCGTGGGATGCGCATGAAGCGCAAGCTGGCCTGAATGCTGCTCGTCACTCTCCTCACCTGTGCGCTTTGCAGCAGAGGTTCCAACTCCTCAGCGAACCAGCAGCAGTGGCATGGGGGCAGTGCCAGAGCCCACATCCCCGCAGGGCTCACCCGCACCAACCGCAGTGACAATAGCTGCAACAGTTGCTGAGGCTGGGGCTCTAGCCCGTGCACAGGCAGAGATCACAAGGCTGCAGGTAAGCGGCTGGTGAAGTAAGAGCTGTTGTTTGTGGAGTCTCACAATCGGAGCAAGCCATGAAGCCTGTGCACATGGTCCCTCTGCCTCCTTCGGCCTTTCACAATGCTTTCCAGGCTGAGCTGTACATCTTGAAGGACGAGTGCGTGCCTGTGCCAAAGGCAGAGTATGCGCAGCTAAAGGCAGTACACAGGTGTGTCGGAAAGTGGCCAACAAGTAGCAGCCCAGCTGTGCCTTCAGCGCATTACGCCTGTAACATTTGTGAGTGCCATAGCTGGAACCCCTTCAGCGCATCGCGCGCCAGCCAAGGGACTGGGAAACAGACTGAAAAAACTGCCGTGGCAAACCTCACTTAATGTTGTGTACATGCGCAGCGACAAGACAGCAACGGAGCAGGAGGCGCGTGGTCTGAAAGCAGAGGTGGCTGACCTCACCCGTCTGAACCGAATGCTGCGCGAGGAGATTGAGCTGATCAAGGAGGAGCACGTGCCTGTGACGATGCAGGTGTGCTCTTCTTCAAGTATCAAACTGATTGCGGTTCAGCTTCACTGTTTGCTCTGCTGCTTTCATACCGTTACATGTCAGTTACGTTGGATGGCGAGCAGTTGCCCAATCCATTACATGCGCTCCAGCACCGTCCTGCTCAAACATATGGTGATGGCACGGTGTCGCAGGAGTATGAGGAGCTGCGCCGGGTTGCAGCTGAGAAGCAGGCACTTGACATGAAGTTGGAGGCGCAGGTGAGGCTGTATTCAACGATACCTGTCAACCATGCATCAAGCCGCCTGCAGAGGATGTACAACCCAAATTGCATGTGGCACACTTCAGGCCAAGTACTATACCCAAGTGCCCAAAGACGAGCTGGCAGAGCTGCAGGCAGCACGCCGCAATGCCAAGGTGGGTAGTGGCTGCTGGTTGAGCATGACCAGCTGCCAGCTGCTAGCCTGCCAACAGATAGGTTCATGGGCGTGCGCATGCTCGTGATGTCCTCCTGGCAGCGTCCGTGCCCGGCCCACTCGTACAACTTCAGCAGCACTGATTCTATGCGCTGCGTGCTTGCAGGCATTGGAGCAGCAGATTGAAGCACTGCGCGCAGCAGAGGGCATTGGCGAGGGTGAGGTGGCTAAGGCACTGGCAGCTGTGCACCAGGAGGCAGCAGCCCTGCGTGTGCAGGTACGTACTACACGGTACAGATGTATCATGCGCTCTGCCCTGCTGCTCATTTTTGCACTGTCACGCATTGCGCCTGTGCCCATCCCCCCTCCAGTGCCCATGCTTGATGACTATGATGAGGATCCTGGCCACCTCTTGCATCTGTTGCCTCAGCTGCTGGAGGCCAACCAGGCCACTGAGGATGCGCGGCGTGAGGCAGTTGCTGCAGAAGGGCGTGCGCAGGGTGCAGCTGTGCTGCAGGAGCGTATCCGAGAACTTGAAGCGGCGGCGGCCACTACACAACAGGTGCAATGTGCTTTTCTTATGCTACCTGCCAACATTGACATGCTCCTTCAGGGGACTGGCCTCCAAGCAGGCATAGTGAAGAACATCTCGTGGACAAACATGCTGGTTCGCTTTTATGGTTTTTGCACGTTGCAGTGTAGTCCTTTATCACCGGTATGATTTTATAACTGCATGATGGCGGCAACGCCAACAGCCAGCAAGGGTCAATGGCACGTGGAAAGGTCCCAGGGGTTTGCCACATGGCCGGACCCCATGCATGGCAGTTTCCCATGGGCCCCACCCTCTATGTGTCATTGCAGACGCACTACCCTGCCCTCCAGACCATTTAAGGAGGGTAGAGCAATGAGCGAAACCGCATGAGCAGGTCCCATTATGATAATACAAGGTATTCAAGCAAAGTTGTGAGAAAAGAATTTGCAATTCTGTTGGCGCTAAACACCAAGCATGAGTTGCCATTAGGCCCTGAGGCCCTGACTTTTGGCTTAAGTACGTCTGAATCTTGCGTGCATGCCATGTGGCATGCTTGGTTGTGCAGGGAGCCGTTAGCGGCCAGGGAATTTTTAGATTCTCACTTTCTACACACAATACAGCAGGGCGGTTGGGACCTGTTGCATATCATGGGATCTGTGGGCACAGCTGTTATGTGTGTAAGAGAACGTGGGCTGGTATCAGCCCTGGTTGGCAGCATCCTTCCACATGTAAAGCTGTGCATGTGCTGCAAGCCGCATGCTGCTTCTACCACCCCCCTGGCGGCACTCAGCCACATACCGGTATTCATTGCTTATACTCAGAACCTGGAGCACAAGGCATTGTGTTCAGTTGCAACTGGTGGTGCATTTGAGCGCAAGAATGACCATGTGACCATCTGTCTGTGCTCACCTCACATCCCGCGTTGCATCCAATCTACCTGCCACATTGCATCCCCAGGAGCGTGCACGCCTGGAGCTGCAAGTGCGGTCTCTGGAGGAGCAGGTTTGCGTGCTGAAGCAGCAGGTTGCAGAAGCTAACGCTGCACGGCAGAAGCTAGAAGGAGAGGTGGCGCAGGCGCGCGATGTGGGCAGCGAGGCGCGGCAGGTGAGATTTATCAGCTATTCAGCTTGCATGACTCCAGAGGCAATGCTCTACCAACCGCAAACTATGTCCTCCATAACATTTTGCTGCTTGCACCCAACCACTGCTGTACCACTGCATACCCTACGCATACACAGGAGTGTGCGCGATTGTCACGTGAGCGAGGCGAACTCGACTCACGGCTCAATGCCGCGCGTGCTGAGCGCGAGGCCCTGACCCACGAGCTTGTGGAGGCCAAGCTGGAGCTGGCCAAGCTGAAAGAGATGGAAATGCGGTACAAGAAAAGCGTGATCAAGGTGCAGACACAGTTATATGGTACACCCATGCAGCAGGCAGCTGCCAATGCAGTCGCAAACTAACGCACAGCACTGAGCAGCGTAGTGCGGCGGGGGGAGCAGCCGACATGGGGGCCCCCTAATCGGAGGTTGGTACAAAGGGACAGTAAGCACGGTAATGTACAGATCAAAACTGCGCGTGGTTGATGATGATCAGGAACTGTACAGGTGAGCCACTGCAACAGCAAAGTGGGAGCAAAGCAGCATTTGCAGTTGGTGATCGCTGCATTAGGTTCCTTGCAATCTGTTGCGATGGCTTGCGATTGTGTTTTCAATGCTATGGACTGCCAAGTGCCGCATTGCGTGTACTACAATACGAGGACCGCAACGGCATACCTACCGTACAAATTGTGTGCTCCATGCAGCTGGCAGCTGAAACATGTGACAAGGCACATAATGGCAACTTGAATGACACACAAAAGCCCAGCATCAAACATCACGCCAACAGAGTGACCACTTCCACCCAGTCCTTATGAAAAAAAGTATGCGAAATTCGATGACTTCGGAAGGGTCTCGTGCCCA
>QAXD01000187.1:153914-170709 GCA_004335575.1 Haematococcus sp. NG2
ATAATAATAATAATAATAATAATAATAATAATAATAATAATAATAATAATAATAAAGATAACAACAACAACAATAATAATAATAATGATGATGATATAATAATGATGATAAAAACAATAATAATGATGATGATAATAATGATTATAATGATAACACGGCACGCTCGCCTCCTGTCGTATGACTAAGCTGTGTTGGTGGGGCGTCGCGGTCCCATCCGCCACAGCTGCCCTGGCCTGGCCCGCCTGTTCACACGCACTGGTCTGTCAGCAGATGAGCCTGTTCAGATGAGGCCAAGGGCTGTGTCGCCCACTGTGCGACTCGCAGTTTGAACTGCAGGGATTGGTAGGGCTACGTGCCTGAGGGTGTGTTCGCGCTGGACCTTGCGATCTTGCGTGCCTTGAGGCCTGTGCAGAGGGCCCTGCAGCTGCTGCGCGCTTTGACCACTTAGTGGTCCCCGCCCACTTAACCATACTAGGGCACAGCATCAGCCCAGCTTCTTGACAATTCATGCCGTTTCCTGCTGTTGAAATCACTCTTTCGTTGCATGCACTGCGCATCCACGAGGATCCGTGTTCCTCAGCTGGCCCCCGAACGGCCATGTGCCCCTAACATGAACGCTATGGCCAACTTTGGCCTGCTGGCGGTTCCCGCACGCAGTGCTTTATGCGACCCCACTCTGCGTGCATTGCTATGGCCCAGCTACGGTGGCGTGGATGCACCGGTGTTGTGCGCTTGAGCAGAACTGTGTGGCCCCTTCAGCTGCCAGTCGGGCCGACCCACCAGCTGCCCTGCGTTTTGTTGGTGGAACATGCTTCCCTGGCATCAGGCGGCTGTGATGTGAGTAGAGGGCGTATTGCCCCTTAGTAGACGCTGTGAAGGCTGCTAGCCCTTCACTAACTTGCTGGCCCCTCAATCACATGCACCATGAACGCACATGCTCTTGCGGTATCCTCCTTCGTGCTCCTACTATGCATTCCCAATGGTTTTTAGCCCAGCTAGCAGCAGGGATGAGCGGGGCATCTCTTGCACCCATGCAGCATGCAAGCACACCATTCCCTACACGGACGAGTGGGATTCGTGGAGTGGTCTCTCCATTGCAGGGGAGGGCACCTAGCGCACCATCTTGAGCAGCAACTTGTTGAATACACGTCACGCCTCAAAACTTCCTTGATCCCATGACAGTCAGTATCGTCTCATACCCACATCCTGAAGCCCTGCGCCGTTCATCAGCGTTCCTGGAGCCTGTGTAAGTGTGTATGATTCTGCTGTATTCCTACTGCTGTATGCTGCTGCTGCCCTGGTATCACAGCTATTATCACCCCAAAGCCTACAGGACCCTGAGCCCAACATGCCAGGATGAACGTGCTCCATGCTATGCATAGTGTTCATGAAAGCTTCACCAGGCGAGATGGCGCTGTGCCGCACATGGGGGCTGCGGTTGCTGGCATTGCGGCTGGTGGCTGTGGCTCTGCAGCTGTACTACAGCAACACAGCCAGCTGGTTTTTGGTGCTGCAGGTGGCCCTGGCTATGCTCTGCATACTGGCCCCTGGCTGGTCAGGCTGGGGGTGCATGTTGCCCCTGGCTCATGCCTGCCTGGCCCTGGCAGGCCTGCCCCCAGGATTAGCAGATCAAACCACTGCCTCTGCCAGCTCAAGCCCCTTGCTTAGCTTCCTGCGCTGGTCTGTAGCTTGTGCCCTACAGCAGGTAAAGCTGGCGGTCAAGGTTTCTGTGAAACGCTGTGTTCATTATTATTCGTTTAAAGGTTTTGTGCACATCATGTATGGCCGTCTTGGGTGTGCTCCTGACACCATACACATCAGCATTTTATGAGGTGGACCATTTTGAGATCAAGACCTGGCCTGCTACACATGTGGCTGCTTTCTTTGCAGGATGGTGTGCCAGCACTGGCGTGCATGCTGGTGGTTGGCGTTGTTTGCAGACTGTCAGTGCAGGTACCTGCAGTTCTGCGCAAGGGTGCCCCCCAGCCTGCATTGGCATCAGCCCCTGAGACAGACCTGGCCATGCTGCTGACGTTCTACACGGCTGTTGTGTGTGGGGCTGTGGCGCTGCAGTGCTTGCTGGAGCTGCAGCTGGGGCCGCGCTGCGTGCTGGCTCATGGGGCAGCCATGGACCATGCTAATAGCATGGGCCATCGACGGGGTGAGGGTGGGTGGCCCAGCCTGGGGGCCAGCATGCAGCACACTCCATCAGGGCAGCAGGCTGCAGCTACGGCCAGCAAGGTGCCGCTGCCTACAGCCATGGTGCTGCAGGCCACACGCGCCAAGCTGCAGCGCAGCACATACAGCCTCCACATGGCCCTTATGGCTTGCCTGGCCTACCCTCCGGCTGCATACTATGTAGGTTGATAGGATGTGGGATTGTGTCGCAAGTGCCAGATGCCGGATGGTGTTCAGGGGCCCGCACATGCAGCTAAGTAGCAGTCCAACTTCATGCGCATGCATCGCAACATCATGAGTCATCTTGGTGCTGCATGCCTTGCTATCTTACCAACCAGCTCCCATGTCTTATGTATGAACGCACATAGCTGATGTTGTGATGTGCGTCTGAAGCACCCTGCAGGCTGTTGTGCATGCGCTAGGGGCGCTGTTTGTGTGCTCCTACATCACCGACTCGCAGCACCTGTGTGCTCAAGGGCTCATCTCATGGGCACAATTTTGGCCGTCTCTCACCCTGCCGGCCATCAATGCAGTCTGCTGTGTGACGCGAGTCGTGTCTGTGCTCATGGACCACTGGAGCTGGCGCACCACATGGGCCAATGAGCTGGCATGGTGTGTGCAACTGCTGCAGCAGCATTGTGATTCAACTGGCCTTTGTTGCGTTGCTGTGCATGGAGGCAGCAGCTTGTTAGCTCCTGGGTAAAGACGTTGAGGTGCACGTTTCTGATGGATTCAGACGAAGTATTAAAAGGTTGGGGCTCCTTGACTAAAGCTGGATCCATGTTCGTTTGGTGTTCCATCCAATGGTGCAGGTATTCGCTGCTGGCTGTGCAGCTGGTTGTGACGCTTCTGCAGCCATATGAACCCCGCCCAAATGCTGTGTGGCGCTGTTATGCCTTGTTCCTTCTGGTTGGCACAGCATCAGCTACCACCATGCCTCTGTTCAGTCTGCGTGCGGTAGCTGCCTGTGTGACGTACAGCTTCTTGCAGGCGTGGGTGCTGGGGCTGCCCCACCCGGCCATCCCTGGCCTCCCTGGTCCTATACCACTGCCTGGTGCACTATCCAGCCTGGCCATGCGCGCACTGCTGGGTGTGCCGGAGTACCCTGTCACAGCGCTGGTGGCAGTACTGCTGTTTGGAGCACTGCACGGCGTACATGAGTTGACCCTTGGGTTCAGGGGCAGTGATGGCTCCGCAAATGCTGCAGCAAGCGCATGTGGGTCCGCACACGGTGGACTGCATTAGGTACACTGAGCTGTAGCACATTGGGTACCTTCACTTTGGCTGCGTGTCGACCTTCTGTTGACTGGAGCATGGACGTGAGGTCATGCATGGCAACCATTGCATCCATTGTTTACCCAACATGTTTTGTTGTACATTTCCTGTGCAGTTCTCGGGTTGGGACTGATAGGCAGTGCGCTGGCCTCGGCAGCATGGAGCCACATAGAAGCAGGGCAGCGCCAGATGGTGGTGGCGGTTCTGCATGGCTCTCTACAGCGAGTCACTCTGGGGTGGACGGGCAGGGAGCTGGTAGAGGTCAACAATTTACAGAGGCAGCAGGGTGGTCTGCACAACCTGGTGGCAGCACTCCTGCTACTTGCGGCAATGCTGCCAGTCTGCACAAGACTGCTTGCAGTGCTGCGGGCAGTACTGGCAGTGCTTGCCCGCCGGTACGCCACTAGCCGGCTGCCTGCGGTTCAACCTGGGGGCACTATATCTCATGTGGTCACCTCGGGCAGCCCCCAGCAGCTGGATGCAGGCGGCCTAGCTGTGCGGCATGACAGCGGGTGGGTGGTGGCATCCACAGTGGTGCCGGGCATGGCAGAGGAGGAGGCAGAGCAGGACGACGAGGTAGGAGAGGTTCAAGTGGCTGCAGAGGCATGCCAGGATGCACATCACCAGCAGGCAGGCACAGAGCGTGGCAAGAACATGACAAATCCCTCCTCCCGACCGCGCTCCAGTGCTCTCGCCTGGACCCCGAAAGGCAGCCGGCCCAGTGCGCCACAGCATCCCAGCATCCCCAGATGCATCCACCTGCCCAGTGCGAGTGCAGGAGAACTCACGCTGCCTTCTCTTGCGGATCAGATCCAACATATTACTATCAGTCCAGCTTCTCTCGCCAGTATAAGCGCAGCACAGTATACCAGCTTCAATCCTGCGCAGCTCGACCATTCACAGCAGCAGCCCGCACAAGACACCGGCTCATAGCCCGGAACACATGGGACAGCATGTTCTGCGACCACATGAGGACGGTCTGAGAGGCAAGAATGATAAGGCAGCGGGCACCGAACAGCAGCCCCTTCCGCGCAACCATCTCCACACCAATGGTGGCCAGCATGGGGGCACTGTACTGCACAGCTGACGAGGAAGGCGCTGGGACAGGACTACAGGCTGGCATGTACTGGCCGCGAGTGGGTGTGATGGCGTGCCTCACACTGCATCGATGTGCAAGTGCACCTGCCATGCTCACATGGGTGAGCGATGCGCCTGCACTTGCATTTCGTCTTACAGCAACTGGCGATGCCTTTGTAGACACTGGCAGAGCTTCATGCCCCTTGGCCCATGCCAGCTCTGGGTAGTTGGTTGCTGCACCAGGGCATGTCATGCACAGCAGTACACCGCAGATTGCGCAGAGCTTTGCAAGTTAAACTGCAATTGGTGGGTTTTCCAACCGCAAGTGCTGCGTGATGGCAGCAGGGCAGCAACTGCAAGAGTGGCTGGAGCAGCATGCGCATCTGCATGTGGCTCCGCTTATTTGTGTGGCAGCCTCTGTTGTAGCATTGTTTGTGCACCACTTCTGCGAGCTACTTTGGATGTAGATGGTATTGTATTGCTGATATTTACAGCCTGAAATTCTCGTATAGTGAACTTGTTGCTGAAGTGCAGGCATGCTACGTAGCATACATATGTGCTGCAGCTGTCAATGTAGGTTGACATATTTTCGTGATAATGGCATCGAGGTTGCGATACTGCTCGCTGAGAGACACGCATCTCTCCTTAAACAAGGAGGTGTAACATGCTGCGTATACAGCGTATTGCTGGTGCGACCTGGGTTGCTGCTGCATCTGCAGCAGCTCAGTGGCATCAGCTTGATTGTGGTTATGTGCCTGACATGGCACCAATTCCAGCTGTCAATGGCTTTGGCTGTTGCTGCTCCCACGGGGCACAAGCGGCTGTAAATCAAGCAGGCTTGTTACCAGTCAGTGGAGGCAGTCTTACGGTGGTCCGCTGGGCAGGTGCGCCAAGACGGAGACGGGGGAGTGCGTTCATCACTAGTCGGCTTTGTTTATGATTGTTTCGGTTAGTTGATGCTATTGATGCTGGACTTCCTTGATAACAATGCACGCCCTGTGAGATGTGAGATACAAGGTACAAAGTCCCCAGCGATTACTGTCTCAAGCCGTGGCAGCGATCTCGTTATAGCATGCTTAGGATATGATGGACTTCATCTAGGGTAGCAAACGTAAACTATGAGGCCGATCCAGTTTGGCTGTACATCGGTGCTAGCGCTCCCCAGCCATACTTCCAGACCATCAGCTATGGTCAGGCCCGCATCAGCCCAGGTGCCCATGGATCGACAAGTGTACATAATCGGGCTTACATGCTACAGAAGCACCATATCAGCTCTCAATACTGCCTGCGGTTGAACCCTGCCTGGGATGCAGGGGTCGTCCAGTGCTGCCTTTTTGAGGCCTTGGGGAGCGGTGCAAGGATTGGGATTGCCGCGGCACCTGCGCATCAGGCCTTCTGCTGCAGTGGTGAGTCTCCTGTATGCACCTTCCTTTCGGAGGTGATTCTCGCTTGACCCTAAAACACCAACCATCGCTGCAGGGCAACGACAATGGTTTGCAACTACATGAGGCTACAACCACCGCGGCTTCTGTGGCGCCCACGTCCACACTGTCGGGAGTTGCCGCTTCTCGGGCCCAGCAAGTACACATGCTGGCGCCCTTGGCGACGGCATCACAATGGACAGCGCAAAAACAAGGGTATGTTTTACCAGCATAATGTGGTTTTCCCCAATCTGCTGTGCATTGAGCATGGGCCAACCATGACCCACATGGAGTACATCAGGCAGTCAGGCACAGCGCTCCAGCTGGTGCATCATGTGTGTAGCCATGCTCGCACTGTGCAGTTACCTGCGCTTGTGGTGTATGCCTTGTCTGCAAACACGTTGACACATCACCTGCACTACACACGCTCAAGGTGCAGGAGTGCATGCCACCTCATGCACGCTGCCCGTGGGCGTGTGCTATGCATACGCACACGTTATGCTAACGACTGGCATTTAATAGCTACATACGGGTTGCAACTGCCAATCATGCTGTGTTGCATGTGCCCTACCTGCAGGCTCAATATTCCTGGTGTGGCCTTGGGCGTGCTCCTGACAATCGCTATGCAGGCGGCCATGCGATGGCTGACTCGCCAGCAATGGGCGCGTCAGTTCCTCGACATGTTGGATGCCCGCAGGCGCTCATGGCAAGGCACGTCTACATCTGCTCCGGAATCCAGCGGCACGCTACCTTCCACCGACATCGCAGCAGCAGCGGGGTTGCAGCGGCTGCTACCAGGCAGCACTTCCGGGGCGGAAAGCAGCAGCCACAGGTCAGCACATTCTGGGGCGCGATGGGCAGCAGCACACTCTAGCAGCAGCGTCAGCATGGATGTTCCTACTGTGCCACCTACACCCAGAACAGACGCAACAACGCAGACGCTGATGCAGGGGGAATCAGTGGAATGGGTCAACATGTGCTTCCGCAAGGTGAGGTGCAGTGGAGACACAGAAAAGGCACGGAAAACAAGGTAGCTAGTGTGGTGAGGGAGGAGGAACAGGGGCTGTGTGCCTTTAAGGCAGCGAGTCACGTCCAGCTTGAAGGGCAGGAACCACAGGCATCTTGACATATGCATGCTCATGCATGCTGGTTGCCACTGCCTCCTGAGTGCTGCCCGTGCCGCATGGTCCCATGCAACAGGCATGGCGCGTGTACCAACGCGGCTTGGAGCGCTGGATCATTGACCTGCTGCAGCCCGTGTTTGACGGCCTGGTGCGGGATGGCAGCGTGCCGCGGTTTGTGCAGGTGTGCGGGACTTCGGGTTTATGGTACATACTTGTTGTGTTACTGGAAACATGCTGCCCGTGCTGCCATACGTACTTGCCTGTGCTGGCATGTGGCATGCAGCTTGAACCGTGGCAAGAGTATGACCACGGGTGCAACATAAGGGGGGGTTGGGCAGGAGGCACAGCTGGAGGATATGCTGAGTAGGACACCACACTGCAGTACTACGTCCTCAACATCTACAAGCAAACATGGGTTGTATATCAACTTTGCAGATGAGCAGTATGTCTGTACACGCTGCCTGTGCCATACTGCCCTCGTCTGCAATTCGCCGTGATTTGTAGCGGCTGCGCATTGTGGAGCTGACGCTGGACCATGAGGCGCCACACTTCTCAAACATGCGCCGACGCTACAGCCGCAAGGTGCGCTGGTGGCAGCACCCAGCATTGGATCGCAAGCCTGACGGCAATGTATGACACGCATTGAGACTACCAATTGTAAACCTGATACCTGCTGCATCTGACCAGCACAGCCTGTGCGGTCAGGGGTGCGACAGTTTCCTGAGCAATCTTGCTCAGATCTGCTCTGCGGCTGCAGGATTCGGACCTCACAGGTGTGGTGGACCTGCGGTACACGGGCGGTGTTCGCATGCTGCTCATGCTGGAGATTGGGGAGGGCCGGTGGCGCTTCAAGGTGCGCGAGCTGCTTGGCTTCTTTATCGTACCGTCCTTGCCAGTGCTCCATTGTAGCAACCCAACAAGTAATCCAGCTACCGTATGCCATTTGTTGACATGTATTATGGGGTAGATGGGGAAGGGCTCAGACCGCAGGCATTGGAGCTGCAAGTTAAGCTCCTGTGCTGGTGGGAACCTTTGGCTTCGCTGATGCTTGACAATGTTCGTATGCTTGAATGGATCATCATTACGCCTATGTCATATTTGGCATTTGATGCGGTCTGGCATCTGTGCAGGTCCCTGTGCTGGTATCTGACCTGGACCTGGAATGCCAGCTGTGGCTCAAGGTCCGTCTGGCGCCTATATGCCCCTGGATTGGCACGCTGTCCTTTGCGTTCGTGGGGCCACCCAACGTCAAGGTGCAGCTGTCGCCGTACAACCGGGTGCGGCTTATGCGCGTGCCCATCATCCAGGTGAGTGGACTTGCCAGCTGATGTGTACTGCAGACATTCTTTTGTTACTATGGCTAGTATGGCTGATATCACTGTACTGTGTACTCTATCAGCCATACAGTACAGTGCTGATGTGTACTGCATGGCTCTGCATTGTGGTTGTCTATCTATGTTACAGTACATGGATAGTAACAAATGCTGAATGGTTTCACCATCATGCGTACTCAATACTTATGTTGTTTTGCACTCTGTGTGAATGCACCTTGGCATGCTGACCCCTTGCAGTCTTTCCTGCGCAAGCTGCTTACTGTGGACCTGCCAGGGCTCATGGTGCTGCCCAAGAGGCTGGAGGTCAACATCCCACCCAGCGTGACCAGCGTAGCAGAAGCAGCAGTGGGGCGCGACACCATCATGCGCGCTGTGGCATCCGCGGTGCTGCAGGTGCGCGCATGTCCCAAGCAGCAGGCGAGCAGATGCCGCTTGGGGCCATGGTTGAGTTTGAGAAGGTTGCGGGCCTGAGCTTCAGCATGGACATTGTGCGGCACAGCAAGTTGCCTGTGCGGGTATGACACCGCTCCTGTTAATGTAGCGCAGGGACCTTTCTTCTTAGCTGCGTGTTGTGTTTGCATGCACAGGCTGATGCTGTGGAGCAGGCACTGCTGACAGCTTTGCCGCTGGGGCCACAGACACCTGCAGGCGGCATCACACTGCCTGAATTTTTCAGGGTGGGTGTGTCCTTGCATATGGACTGGATTGTTATACCTGAGCTAAAGCAGCTTCCAGGGAGCATGCAGTCATGCCATTGCTTGAATCTGGTCTTCGATACAGTATGCTGATGCGCCAACAGTGCTTGTGTGCCTGAGGGTGGCAGATGGTGAATGTGCTAGGTCTTGTGTGTGCATGACGGGCTGGATGTCACAGCAACTGTTGCCCTTTGCACTCCGCAGGGCGAGCTGGATGTGGTGCTGCGTGAGGGCCGCAACCTGCCTGTTTGGGGCTTCCCCGGCCAATCCAACCCTTACTGCCGCCTGTTGCTGGGCGAGCAGGTGTGCACTGTGTTAGTGGCTGCAACACTTGGCCCTGCCTGATTTGAATTGAGGAAGGTGCCTCCTGCACAGCCTTTTCCGTTGCACAGCTGCTTAAAAGCTTGGTTGGTGATTGTTGGATTGAATGCACTCGCTATGCCTTCTGCATCACTGTGTCGTGACAACTCACACGCACCACGTCGTGATCCCACCTCTCACGCCGGGGCTGCATCATGCAGGCAGTACAGTCGCGCCGTGACGATGACACATCATCACCTGGCCGCCACAAACACCCAGTGTGGAACCAGGAGTTCCAGTTCCTTGTGGAGGACCCTAGTGTGCAGACGCTAGAGCTGCAGGTGCGTACAACGGCTTGGGTTGCAGCTGCGTGGAATGTGTGCCAAGATGTAGTCCTATGTGCAGTGCTAATGGTGTGGTAAGATGCTGATGGTGCCAGGCCAGCGGGGCATGCAGGTTCTGCCAGTTTGCTCAGCCTTGTGCTCTGCTCAACCATTAGGTCTGTTTGGGCATGCAGCCAGCTGTCCTTTCCCTTCTTGGTCCACAGGTGCGTGATTCGCACCTCACGGGGCGTGTGGAGGTGGGCACTGCCAACATCAAGCTGTCTTGCCTCCCGGCCGAGGGCGGCAAGGTGTCAATGTGGCTGCCACTGAAGGTGCGCCATTTCAATTCACAACAACATGACAAGCACATGGGCCGCTAACCGGTAGCTGTGCTGGCTTGGTACTGATGGGTCTGATGCATCAAGAAGCACTCACTGTCCCTGTTAGTTTACGGTTAGGTTGTGTTTCATTTACTGCTTGTACAGGCACCCTCCGGGTACGGTGGTCGGCCAGGTCAGTACGATGGTGAGATCTTGATTGAGCTGACATACAAGCCGTTTGAGGAGGATGAGCAGGACAGCGGTTACCGAGAGGCGGAGGCATTCCAGCGCACGCTGCAGCAGCTGACCAACGCTGCAGAGGAGCGGATCACAGATATCAGGTCAGCTGCAGCTGCATCATCACGTGCAGCAGTTGCGGCATCTGCTGCCATTTCTGCCATTGCGATGACCAAAGCGGCTGCTGCTCGCGCCGCTGCACGTGCGGCAAAGGCTGCGCAACAGGCAGCAGCAGCAGCAGCGGAGCAGGCTGCGGCAGTTGCTCGCCTGCCATCGCCATCCCCACTAACCCCTGGCCAGGATGACAAGGGGGGCAAAGGGGGCAAGGGAGAGGACAAAGATCCCGATGAGGGAGGCAGCAATGATGGCTCAGGCCGGGCAGGCAGTGCTGCTGGTGCAGTTGGTGAACCGCTGCAGGCAGCGGCTGCCAGTGCACGCAGGAGCAGCAGCAATGGTACTGGTGCAATGTATGTCGAGCCAGATGCGGTGATCCCTCCTATTGGTCCTGGCTACGATTTTGAGCTGTCTGCAGAGCAGCAGCTTCTCAACTCCTTGAATGAGCGCATGACACCCGAGGAGATGGCTCAGGCACTCTTTGTGTCCCAGCGTGCAGCGGCCTCAGCAGCTGCTGCAGCCACAACCGGGACGTCAGGTGCTGCTGCTCCTCTTCCTCATTCACCCTTGGCCACTGCAGCTGCAGTGCCACCCAAGCAGCCAGATCCAGCATCATCTCAGCCAGCCAGCATGGGTGCAGCAGCATCAGCCCAGCGTGCAGACAGAACCAAGACAGTGCAAGCCATTCATGAAGCACCTGCTGTGCAGGTGCCCACAGCCAGCAAACCAGTTGGACCTGAAGCAGCTCCCGCACCATCCGGGCCTGAACTGTCTGCTCCTGACCAAGGTTCGATGGATTGGATGGATCATGGGGGTATGGCAACTGCACCTCCTGAGGCCCCTGGGGACATAGGCCATGGGACGAACCATGTGAAGCCAGGGGATTCAAAGGCCCATAGCGATGTGCCAAGCCCAGCACCTGCAGCATCGACCGCAGTCAGCGGCAGTCATACTGATGGGAGCCAGCCGGGGCAGCACCCTCCCCTGCCGCTGGTCCTTAATCGGGTTCATGACCTGGGTATGTCAGTGGGCTCGGTCTTTGGGCTGGGCAAACCCCAGAAACGAAGTATGCCAGGTGCCAGCGGCCCTGATGCCCTGCAGGATGCTGCTGCAGGCATCAACAGTCGGACACAAGCAGGCAGCAGGGATGGCCAGAGCCACCACCACACGGATGCTGCCACTGGGGCGCCACACAGCAACACTTCCTGGGCTGCGCCCCTGTTTGCCGCCCTGTCGATCCTTATGTCTGCACCATCTGGCAAGGCGGCTGATATGGACAAACATGCGGGCCAGGACAAGGGACATACAGAGCAGAACGCCAGGGACAAGCAACAGACAGCAATGCAGCTTCTGAAGGAGCCAGGTAACGCGCCGACAGCACCACAGAGTCAACGACCATGGTGGGACTTCTGGTCGCCCAAAGAGTGAGTCCGCACATCGTGCTTGCGGAGATGCTGGGCAGGGTTGATTGCATTGTGGTCTGCTCGGTAGGCAGTCATGCATGAGAGAAAGCTTCAAGATTTTGAGAAAATTTCAAAGCTGCAAGATCAACATAATATGGGCACGGCAACACAATCGGTGTGATGGCTTGCTTGCTTGACGCTGCAGGGAGCAGCCTGACCCGTCAGCCCGCGTGGGTGGTAGTGACACAGAGGATGAGGCAGCTGCTGCTGGTGATGGCATGGCGATGGCAACACGAGAAGTGGTGTCAACACGGCCACAGGGTGACCAGGTACAGAATGGTGGTGAGCTTGTGCTGTTTTATTTTGGTTGGTGTTTTTCATGATAGCGGTTTCAAAGATCACGGCATGGGTGGCAATTGGCAAGGACCAAATGGGGCACACACAGGTGCATGTGCACTGATCAATGCCTTTCTCTTTGAAATGCATTGTCATGATGTCCAGCGTGTGACAATGCCGGTCCAATTGCTGCTGCTGCCGCCGCGCAGTTTGCTGGGCGGCCGTGGTGGAAGTTCTGGGATAAGGAAAGCAGAAAGGGGCATCATTTCATTGGCAGCACGAGGAAGGAGGGTGGGGGTGGTGCGGCGGCAGAGAGGCAGGCAGGGGAGAGCAAGCCGGTGGAAGCCATCATCATCCCCCCTGATTTGCCTATTGAGGAGATAGCCAAGTGGGTCGTAGTGGTGTGAAATGAACTGCTTCTGTTGCAGCAATTCCCTTCTGTGTGGTGCTTGCATGCTGTTTGCTTGCTGGTGCCTGCAGCACTGTCTGCCCACTGCATCCATATCCCCATGCATCAAGCAAGATAGCAGGACCCAGACTGTCGGTGCTGGCATGCTTCCCGCTTTGCCACCGTAGGAACTGTAGCCTGACACCATGCATGGTTTGTGTGTGTTGTGCTGCTCTGTACAGGGAGGTGGCACGGTTGAAGGAGGAGAGCTGGCGGTCACGGGAGGACCACGTGGAGTCACTGTGGGCGGCAGCTGTGGAGAAGAATGATCGCTCCTGGGTCATGCTGATGTGTTTCCTGTTGGCTGTGGCAGTGGGCATGCTGGTGGTGGTGGCGGTGCGGCTGCAGGCCGTGGAGTCGACTGCTGAGGTGTCGCTACAGGCTGCAGACGCGGGGGAGCTCACCCTGGGGCTCATTATGCTACAGTGGATCTCAATGATGCAGCTGTGAAGGCCTGCCATGCACCCTTTTCATGTCAGACAGGCAGGACAGCAGAGGCTCACAGGCCCAGGACCTTGATGAGCGTGGCCTGTTTGTTCCAAACCAGAGCATGTAGGTGTCTGCTGGATATGCTGATCACATGCATCATCAAGCACCCTCAGGTGACACAAATCATCGGCTATCGTGGGTCTCGCGTTATGCCGTTTGAGTGGCCATGAAGCAACCTGGCCTGTCGACCACACACGTCCGGGAGCTGTTGAGGTGCGGAGGGGCACTTGTTAGTAGCAGTTAGCAATGCCAGGGCGGCACAGGGATCAGCTGGCTGGCTCCGGCCATTACCAGACACCCATGATGGCCTGGAGCGGACATGCAGCTGAGCCAGTAAAAAGAACGAGGATGTGAGGTTGTGATCTTGCTCATTGGCCAGCACGTCGTCGCAGTGGCAAAGAACTGATCGTCTTGTTGGCCGCCATGTCATGTGCCAAGTTGCATGTTGGTGGTGCTGCGGTGTGATTTATTGCTGCATGTGGCAGTGTCCTGGTGCATGCAAGGTTGCATGCTGAAAAACAGGCGTATGGACGATGCGATGAGTGTGCCATATGGTCGTTGTGGCAGGAGTTGCTGAGAGATGCGTTTTTGGTGCGGGTTGCATCTCATGAGGAGCAATTTGTTCATGATTACGATTAGCTGAGCAGGCAACGCATGCATTATGCTTCACCATAGCCATCGGACCTATTGAAGAGGCAGTGCACACAAAATTCAATAGTTTCTGCCATGATGGGCGGTTTCATGCCAGGACCAGTTGCTGCTGAGGAAGCACCAGGTGTCTGCCAGATGTCCAGGCAATATTGAAACGACGTTTCACATGAAGCATTAACCAGAGCAATGACTGCGTTGTTTACATTCAGTGGTGGCTAAATGCACGTCGCCTTTTTTATGGCCTGACGAACCCATGCAGCAGCTTCCGAACATGTGACACTTAGCACACGCAGCATGATGGCCTGCTCATCACACTGAGTCGGCATAATAAAACGCTGAAGCACATACATTGACGCGGTACTTCGTCTTCATGTTCTGATCTATAACACTCCAGATTTCATCAGCGAGTGGCGAACTGGTGATCCGACAACCTTAGGCCGACCAGCATGGTGCCCGCCGGCGACCACCACCCCAACGAGCATGCAACCGTGAACAGCGCCGAGGATGACCTAATGCCCATGGTGAGCAAAGCAGACCTACCATACATACCAACCTGGTCGTATTCGTTCGACAAGGCGTGCCCCTTGCCACCATCGCAAGTGTTAGCTTCACCTCTTGTGTGCGTCAAAATGAGTGGCAGCTTGTCAGCACCATGTCCTTGTCATGGCATTAGGCCTGGCTGGCTCAAGCTGTGTACATGTTGGTAATAGGGTCCATAATGCTGCATGCCCACGGGTAATGCCACTGTTGTGCAGGTGATGCAGATGGGGTTGATGAGCCGGCTGGGCGCCTCCAGCTCAAACACTCAGGTCATTTTGGCCATGCTGTTGCCTTTCCTTCTGAAGTACCTTGCTTCTCTGGCCGCCTTCGTCTATGCCCACCCCCGCTGGCGCCGCAACAATGCGTACACGCGCACCATCCGTCATGAGCGCGCGCTCACCTGGTACTACAGGCCTGACATTGACGGTGAGCGATTCCTTGTGTAGCTAGCCAAGATCACAGTGTTGGTGCCTGGCACCTGCATGTTCTGAGCAGCGGCACGCACCTGTGACTGGGCAACATCTCATCCCATAACTGCACTTGTACGCCCCTACCGCTGACACAGTTTTTAGAGAGAGGTTACAAGGGGACGAAAAAGACAATCCGCTGACCTTAACCTAACATCACACCCACAACGCAGACGAAGAGCATGCGCCCGCATCGGTGCTACAGCGCGCCATCCTTGCCCATATCAACAGAGCCTACCCCCACAAGTGCCTGGAGTGGAAGGCGGCTGAAGTCAATGCACGCAAGGCCCTGAAAGCAAAGAGCGGCAGTGACGGCGGCCGCGGCAGCCGCAGGGGCGGGGACAGTGATGACGAAGGCGGGGATGATGTAGAGGTGCCCATGTATGGCTACCTTACCAGCCCTCCCGAGGGCCAGTTTGTCCATGTCAGTGTTGGGCACATGGGCAGTCTGATGTGTGATCTATCTTTTTTTCATGTGACAGCATCTATTGTTTGTTCAGGTGGAACTCTTTGGTGCATGCACCAAACACAGCACCATCATGCGTCAGAAAGCTGACTGCCTCACTCCTAGCTGTGCATGCTCTCTCCCGCCGTTTACCTGTACCTTCACAACCATACTTGTCCACTGTATCGCAGGTTACTGACCAAATCGAGCTGTGCCGCCTCGTGGATGAGCCTGGGCAGCGCGAGGGCAAAGCTGAGCGCCCCACCCACCAGACCATCACATTCACGCTGCAGTGCAATCATCGTGACGGCGCACGGCTGGTGGATGAATTCCTGGCCCAGGCGGTGGCTTCGTACAATGAGTCCCTGTGCAATTGCATTGACCGCGCGCGCTATCTGTATGTTCCTGTGTTGGGTGCTGAGGCCAAGGGGACCGCTGGTGCAGATGGGGAGGGGGTTCGTCGGGGGGGTTCAGGCGTTGTGGGCCCTGCATACCGCCGCTACCGGCTGGGTGAGAACCGAACCTTTGCCTCCTTCTTCCACCCTGACAAGTCCGCGATCCTGCAGCTGGTGGATGCGTTTGCCAACAAGACTGGCAAGTTTGCCATCCCTGGGGTGAGCAGGCCTAATGCATGTTGTTGAGCAGCTCGTGGTGCTCATCTCAGGTGTTTTGCAGTCCTGATGGGTGCATTGCGATTGAAAAGTGCCTGCTCATTGGAAAGTGTTTGATCATTGCCCATTGCTTGACTGGTTTCTCTGCTTGGTGTGGCGTGCAAGTCCCCCCCCCCCCCCTCCCCGCACACACCACACCGCGCGCCCTGAGCGTCCGATACCCCAACGCTCATCGCCCCTTCATCTATGGCTGATGCATCACATCGGCTTTGTTTTCTGCCCGCAGTACCCTCAAAACTGGGCTTCCTGTTACATGGGCCCCCTGGCACTGGCAAGACATCTTTCATTAAAGCTTTGGCCCACTACACTGGCCGCCACGTTGTCTCCATCCCCTTGTCCAAGGTTAGTGGTGTCACGGCTTATCCCTGCTTGCGGGTAGTTGCTCCTGGGTGTGCATGTAATCACGCGGCTTACGATGTCAGGCTGAGCGTTGCTCCCCCCGTACATCCCACAGGTGCGCACCAACCAGGAGCTGATGGACCTGATGCACGACCAGGCATTGCGCCTGTACGGCTTTGATGATGGCCACACCGCGCCCCTGGCCTTCAACAAAGTCATATATGTGATGGAGGATGTGGATGCAGCATCTGATGTGGTGCGTCGCCGAGCCCGTCCAGCTCCTGTGGCATATGACACTCTTTGCGCAGATGTGCCACCCTCTGCACCTGCCACTGTTCATGCCACTAATGTCTCGGAGGTGGCTGAAGCCAGGGAGGCCGATGCTGTTGCTACAGCCACTGCCGCTCTCAAGCTGGTTCGCACTGTGAGCGCCAAGCTGGCACATGCCGCCTTGCAGCCCTTGCCCTGCCCTGCCGCAGCTGTCAACACCCTTCAGGGCGCCTTGCACAAGGAGGGGTCTCCTGTTTCCTTTGCCCCAGCCACACCCACACCTGAGTCAGAATGCAGCTCTGATTGTTCGCCAGACCCGTCGGATTCTTGCAGTATGC
>QAXD01000187.1:183352-254908 GCA_004335575.1 Haematococcus sp. NG2
AGAGTCTGGGGTGTTTCTGCCTAGGTGCTGTCGCCTTTTGCGTTGTTGCCGTCTGAGTTCGCTGTCCGGTCTCCTCTCTTTCTTTCTTCCTGTGTAATCTGTCTATCTCTAAAGCACAGCCAAACACCAGGCAAACCTCGAGCAGGATAAAAGCACACCACCAAGACCTGCCCAACCACGTAAGACCTGCAGCTGCTAGAGAGATAGATAGATTACACAGGAAGCTGCCGTGCTACCAACTAACGTGCGGCCCTTGCTGAAAAAGGCAGCTTTGTCTATTCCCTGCTTTCCTGTCACCCGTCCCCGTGTCCCCCGTTGCCCGTGTGCGGCGGCTTTTGGTAGGCTTGCGAGGTGGTCAGGTCCTGGTTATTGCTCTATGGCTGTATGCTTACAACTGCCGAGTCCGGGGTGTTTCAGTGCGTGTTGATCGTTTCTGTGCTGTCGTCTGTGTTCCTGTTTTTCTGCTTGAGTGACCTCTCTCTCAGGGTAGGTTCACAACTGTGACGTTTACACCCACACAGACACAGCATTCACACCCAACGGAAACGTTCATGCCGTGACAGTACACGAAGATTGTTTGCCTTGGGTTCGATGGCTTGCACAATATATGCTCATCGAATTGTACGATGCAAGATAAGTCTGAGTTTGTACATCCTTTGGACACCCTCATACTACTGTGATGATGCTAGCAGTGACCGGTAGAATTGGTCAAAGCAGAAGGGCTCCACATTGAGCTCCAGTGCAGACACAGGGTAAGGGATATCAAAGGCAGCCAGCACCTGCCCATGCAACAGAGGAATTGTTGGTGTCAGAAAAGAGACTTACAATGAGCGCACATCGCACAGCCAAAACATTTGCACAGGTTGGTGCACATGATGCACGACACATTCACTTCAGCTCAAGCACTCACTTCTGGGTGCACAATACCGAAGGCGCCAACCTCTTGCCCACGAGCGTAAACTTTGGCCTGTCGCCCAGGGAAGAATGCTGGGTCGTTGGATGGCTGCCAGCTGTATGCACCACCAAACTTGGTCTCCGTTGCCTTGTCGCCAGCACCCATGAGTGGCACACCCAATACCTGAAGATGCAGAACAAACCAGCCCCAGATGAGCCACACCATGCAGGCACAGTAAAACACAGCTGTTTCAGTAATCAAAGCACAAACAAACTCACTTCCATGATGCGGTTGAGAAGGCCGTGGATGACCTCAAAACCCGCTTCCTTGTTGCACACGACAGCAACGACGTGGCGCTCATTGCGCGCACCAACATCTTTGCCGTTATCAATAAACACCACATCGCTGACCTGCCAAAAGGCAGCCACAGGTGGTGGTGGTGGTGTGTTTGTGGGGGTTGCGGGGACACAGAGGTGATGATAAGGGAATGGCTGCTTCAGGGGCTCCTCGGGGTGATGCTGACAGCACATGTACCCGGACCACGTTTCCGGTGACTCAAATGCTTATGCTGCTCATGCTGTCAGTGCAATAAATGATGAAATGTTCATAAGGGTTTGTGAAATGCAAGACCTGCGCAGGACCAAGCCTGATGCATGCAGTGCAAAGGCTGACCTCAAACAGCTTGATAGGCAGTGGCGCGTCCTTGTTTGCGCCTAAGGTCTTCAGCGCAGCTGGCAGCAGCGTCGTGCGGCAGACCTCGAACTCAGCTGTTGCAGGATTACCGATTTCCACTGCATCCCCCTCTGGCCGCCGGAGGTATGTGAAGTTCTCGGCCTTGGAGCATAGCGCCCATGTCAGCACCTCAGTGTAGCCCGCCATCGCGCATTCAGCACGCAGCAGCTCAGACAGCTGTGCAATTGGAAGCTCCCGGCCTTGCGTGTACACAGATGGGATGCGCTTGGGGATGTTGTTGTACCCGTATGCAATGGCCACGTCCTCTATGACATCGCATGCATGCAATATGTCTGAGCGTGAAGGTGGAACACAAAGGTCCAGCGCATCTCCAGATGCTGACACACTGGCCTCCAGCTGCATACGGTTGAGCAGTGATGCGATATCGCTAGCCTTGAGCTCCAGGCCGAGCTGGCCATTGATCATGCTCACTGGCACTGACAAGGTGCGGCTGGACAGGTCAGGGTACACTGCATGGAGGAGACACATAGCACATGCAAAGCGTCATGGTCATTCCAATGCACAATGTATTGTATGTGACACAGATGGCTGGTTGCATGATCAAGCCCTGCAAGTGCACAAACCCTTCGACACATTGCAGTAGCTCTGCATTTTGCCACCAAGCAAATCATTACCCAACAATGATCTTTGCAGCCCAGAGCCCACATATAACCCCGGCCCTGATATCCCCCCACCCATAATGACCTCACACACCTTCCGTGTGCCCTGATGCGTCTGTGACCTGCACGGGCTCCACTTCAAACGGGGTGCTGCAATACTCGGAGAACATGCACACCACTGTGTTGAGTACCACCTTGGCCTTGGTCAGGTCAGTAGCAGTACACTCGATGAAGACATCACGCGTTTCAAGAGTGATCTGTGATGCAAGAGCAGGGCGGCACAAATGGTGTGCTACTGGCACAAAACATCCACCCGTGGCTGCCTGTGCTCCCTGCACCCTGAAACCCTGGCTGGCTGCCATGCTCAAACACACCACACATGAACTGGTCAATTCTATGTACAATCCCACTCAGCAATCCCCACGCACAGCGGAGTGTGATCCGTTGATGATGGGTGGCAGTGACAGCACAGTGCGGTTAGCATCATAAATGACAGGGTAGACCACAGAGTCCTTGATGATCGGCACGTACTTCTTCAGCTTCTGGTCATTCTCCAGATAATACTGCGGGGACAGGGCATAACTCAACGCATTGATTACCACCAGGTTAATGTGCAGATGTGTAGAATGTGTGACGCAACAGGTGCACAGATCCCAACTGAAGTTGCAACTAGCCACTTCCCACACTGTGGTGATTATGCACAACAGCCATCTTCCGTCTGGTAATCTGTCCAGCTCTAGCCATGCATCAATTCTGAGAAAACACACCTGCATGAGGTCGTTTGCCTTGAACTCCTCAGTCTGCTTCAGAGGTGCAAACTTGATGTCCTCGGGTGGCAATGCCTCGTAGGTAAACGGCCCCTGCACATGCATATCGTGCAGCAACATTTATCGACACCTTGCTGCTGCAACATGCAGCTGCTTGATGACATTTGGCGAAGAACAAAGCACGTTATAAGGTGCACGATAATGTATGCGAGCGGGTCTGCATTCGTCAATGCAACCAGTGCCAACCTTGATGGTCGCCAGGTCGTGCGTGCCGATGGCAACCAGCGTGCGCTGCCTGCACAGGTTCTGGTGCAACTTGTCCTGCAGATCAATGAAGCTGTTGTACCGCGTGGCATCGAACTTGACGCCACGCAGCACAGCACACACCACAAATGGACGCACTAGGACTGTCTCTGGTCTAACGATCATCTGTTGCATCTGCTTGCCTGCAAGCATGCATAACAACAGGACATTGGGGTTGATCAGGGCCCCCGTGTGTATGGCGCTCGATGGTTGTCCTGGCTCCACAACGACAACACACAGCTTGCTGTTCGCAGCGACTGTACCGCCAAATAAGCCCCGCACCAGCCATGTCTGCCAGCTTGAACTTGGGAGGCTTGGCACCGTGCTTGAACACATTCAGGGCCCGAGAGATGCCCTCCAGGCACAACATATCATAACGGTTGGCTGGGATGTCAATCTTGTACAGCACCTCCTCGTTCGCCCCCTGCACTTCCTCCCCCTTGTTCAGGCGCAGCATCTCTTTCTCGGTCGTCTGCGCCGAGCGCCACCGCCAGCACGCATGCTTCGGCAACAGTTAGCAGGCCCATGAAGCAGCCATGAGCACCTACCACGTCGTCCAACTCGATGCCATACTCGAAGCACAGGTCTTCAAATTGCTCATCTGTGTACACCTTGCCCAGCTTCTCGAACAGCTTATCCCGTCCCACGCCAACCGTCGGCTGCAGGGCAGATCCCAGCATCCAATAGTTTGGGCTGCGTTTAAATGCTCACAGGAGGTAAATCAGCCAGCCGGAATGCAATTCCACACCATTGCTACAAAGCTGCTGGTATTAAAGTTGCAATTACAGCTGTGATGCGTAAATTGAATCACAGACGGTGAAAGGTGCGCGACCAATCGAGCTACTGTGATCACAGAGCCGGAAGATGCGAAGCGTTTAGCTAGGGTGAACAGCATGCACGTAGACAGGTATAATGACACGGGGGCGGAAATGGCGAAGTCAATGATGAGAAGAATGATAACATTTGTTTCGCACACCGATGAACCAATCTAACTCGTATACCGTCCCAAAGCTGCTGCTGCTGTGATAATCATATAGTCCGACCCTCTGGGTGCTGATCTGTGAGCGATCCTGGAGGCTTGAGCTATGGCTGGAGAAAGCCAGTACAGGTAAGCTGTGCTGAAGCTTGCTTATCAGGCTTTTTTGAGAAGTCAGATCACGCTGCATTATGCATAGCCCTACTCAACACCTGCATTGCACGCACCTTTACTTCTGCCCACAGCTTCTCGCTGACTACATTCTCGCCCAGTGGCAAGTTGGTTCAGATCGAGTATGCTCTCAATGCCGTGGGTGCGGGCGCCACGTCGCTGGGGATTAGCGCCTCGGACGGTGTGGTGATCGCCACGGAGAAGAAGCTGCCTTCTGCTCTGGTGGATGAAACCACTGTGCAGAAAATTTCCATGCTCACTCCCAACATTGGCGTTGTTTATAGCGGCATGGGGCCTGACTACCGTGTGCTGGTCCGCAAGGCACGCAAGACAGCCCAGGCATACTACTCTCTGTACAAGGAGCACATACCGGTGGCACAGCTTGTGCGAGAAACAGCAGCAGTGATGCAGGAATTCACACGTGCGTGGTGTGTTGCGTATGGTTGATACACCGAGCTGCTTCATCATGGGCTCCGTCACATGTTTGTAGCATGTACGCTTCCTGCTCAGTCCAGCCCGTGTGCATGCCAAAAGAGGCACGCTTCTTCCCAGGTTGTGTTGTACATCGGTAGATGCAGCACCTGGTTTGATGCATGCACGCAGAGTCAGGAGGTGTGCGGCCCTTCGGTGTGTCCCTGCTGCTGGCGGGGCTGGATGACAACGGGCCACAGTTGTACCAGATTGACCCATCTGGCTCCTATTTCGCATGGAAAGCGAGTGCCATTGGCAAGAACATGGTCAACGCCAAGACTTTCTTGGAGAAGCGCTACAGCGATGAGGTGCGCCATGGTTGGATGGTCCTGCATGGTTGGCAGGGTGGTCAACAGGAAGGGTACCCTCGCCATGGCGCTGAAGATGTGTAACTGCACCTAGAGGGCTGCTGGGCTGACGTTAACGCAACTGTTGGTACAGCAATGGTGACACCTGGCACATTGTTTTGCTTATGCCCTGCATGCACAGGTCGGTATCGAAGACGCAATTCACACAGCATTGCTCACTTTGAAAGAGGGGTTTGAGGGGCAGGTGTCAGGAGCAAACATTGAGGTGGGTGTTATTGGGCGCGACCGCAAGTTTCGTGTGCTGTCGGAGGCAGAGGTGCAGGATTACCTCCAGGAGGTGGAGTAAGCTGTGGAGTAGCTGACATTAGCTATGGCAGGGAGCCTGTGTGGACACTTGCTTTAGGGGCACTGTTACAATGGCACTCCATTCCCATCTCATGAAACCTAGCCCAACTGGAATATCCAATATGCGAAACCATACACCACCCCCCTCCTGCATCCGGCCAGCCAGTTTAGCACAAGCAACAACACACCCATCTCCATACAGGTTAAGCTGTTGCACCTACAGGCATCTGAGCTGCACCAGCACGTGCACCTGTGCGGCTTTTAGCATACATGTACAGGCCAGAGGTGGTATGAATGGTGGCACCTGTGGTCATTCCAATTTTTTGGTTGGGCACCAATGTGAAGTCAAACTGCTTGAGCAGCACAGCAAGTGCCACCACACCCTCCATCAGCGCGAATTGATCACCAACGCATTTGCGCGGCCCACCACTGAAAGGGATGTATCTGTAGGGTGAAAGCAGCACAGTCTTCATGTCAGCATTGCAATCAAATGTGGTAAAATGGTGCATTGTGCTGAGGCAAGTTCGCAGCTCTGGCTGTGAAACTCCAGCGCATACACACCTGAAGTCAGTGTTCTGCTCGTTAGGCACAGGGCCCTCCAGGGGACCAAAACGCTCGGGCTCGAACACTTCAGGGTTGACCCAGACAGCAGGTGAGTGGTGGATGTTGTACACACTGATCATCACATCTTGGCCCTTGGCTACCTCGTAGCCACCAGGCAGCACATCAGGCACAAGGGCTCGTCGAAGCAGGACAGGAGGGTGCGGGTACAGGCGCATTGACTCATTGATGCAGCGCATCACATAGCGCAGGTTCATGAAGTCGTTGATGTCAGGCTGCTCCTTGCCCTCTAGAATCCTGTCCACCTCCTCCTGCACACATAGTGATACATCGCTCATGGAAAGTCAAGCGTGATTGTTCAGGGTTGGAATGTGGTGAGATGTCAGGCACATGTCATATCAAACAGAGAACTAAGATATGTTTCCTTGCCGTATGCACACATGCTTGATTCACATACATGACTCACTGATGTGTACCCCGTCTGCTGGCCCTTACTAAAAGAGCTTCTATTGTAACGTTGCGCCACCAAGCCACACCCATATGCAGCACAGAGGATGGTACCTGTGCCTTGGCAAGCTTGTCAGGGTTTTGGCAGAGCAGATACAGCGTCCACGTGAGTGCGGAGCCTGTTGTCTCATGGCCAGCCACCAGCATCGACAACAGATCATCACGAAGCTGCATGGAGTCCACCTCCTCACGTGCCGCAATGAGAAAGCGCAGCACACTGGGATCCGCCTGGTTCATGTACTCGCGGCCCTCGGCGCTGGCTGCACTAGCTGCTGCCATCTCCTCCTCATCCACCATCGCCTGAGATGCGCAGCAAGGAAGGCGAGTTAGGTGCAGCACAGGCTGTACGTCAGCATGCATGGACATGCACCATTGTCTTGAAGCTGCTTGACTAGCATTCCTGCATGCTGATGCAACCAAGCACACCTTGCACTGGCGGATGAGGTCATTGGTGGTCTTGCGGATCAACTCGACAGCTTCAGCCGCTTTCCGCTGCCGCGGCACTAGCTGACACAGCAGAGGGATCTGCGCAAGCAAGAAGCTATTTAAATGCAATGAGTTTCTGGCATGTCAGGTATAGCGCGTGTTGTCACCCTCCCACCCGCATATCGTACAGACAGACACACACAACTGTCACCCAGTCACGTCTTGCTCGCGCTCACCTTCCAGTATGGCAGCAGGTCAGTTGCACGCTGCTCTGTTTCTTTGAGTGATGTGTACACAGCCTGAATGAGTGGTGAGTCGGTTGTGAGTGAGTTGAAATCATAGTTGAACACAGACTTCCCGATCACATCCAGTGTCAGCTGGGAAAACTGGGCCTCCATATTAACCGGTTGGCCCCCGCTCGCATGTAGCTTTTCACACAGGAATAGCGCTGATGGACCGAACACACGATCAATCATGGCTTCCAGGTATGCCCTGCAGGGTGCAAAACGAGCAGGTGCCACATCAGATAAAAAAGAACCATGCTGCTGACTTTGCTGACATGCATCAGTGCACCCATAGCCCAGTCCGATAATTTCTCCATCCCCCCGTACCACCCCCCCCCCTTTGGGCCCCTCCTCAGGACTTCACTCTGGTGCACTCTCACCTGTGCAACGCTGGCCCGACAGCTTTGCGGCGTGCACGCCATGCGTCACCACCTGCAATGGCAAAGCCCTGCCCAAACAAGAACTCTGATACTTCAGCGACGAGGCCCTTTTCATAGATATTCTTGGAGGGGTTGTCGGTGCCACGCAGCACGTGCTTTGCTGCTGCCGGGTCGGAGATGACGAGGAACGAGGACACGGGCCCCGTGGGCAGCAGGTACACAGGGCCAGATTCTACCATCCACTTGTACAAGGCCTGGAACAATGCGCCCCCCAGCAGGTCCTTGATGTCCTCTGGCTTAGCGTTGGCCACAGGGATGTTCTGCAAGCATGTCCATGCCCAGAAACGTCCCATGGCACCTCCTGCAGCACCTCAAGCTGCTTGCTCAACTAATGTGAACTCATTGAGAGGATGTAAAAGCAAATGCTAGCACCTACTAGGCCTGTGCACGAGCCGCACGTCCATGCACAAGAAGCCATGCAACACTCACCCCCTTGCCGCTCCACAACAGGTTCAATTGCGTCAGCCTGCATGCATGCACATTGTAAACATCGCGATCGTCCATAATTCCCTGCCATACGCAAGTGGGTAAAAACCCAGAGCCTCACCATCCAGGTGATGACCATGTGCTGCCGGCACCAGATGCATCGATTGCCTTCCCAGTGGTCTGATCCTCCTGTTTGTCGTTCAGTAATGGTTTGGTGTTGAAATGTTGCGGAGATGGTACACTGCCTGGTACAAATGGCTGGAATGAGCCCGCACCTCCGTTGGCTGCGCACGAGCTATGAAGCGACGTGCATTGCCGGTGCGTCCTGGTCGTGCTGGCAGAGGCACCGCAGTGCGATGCACACTCTGGCAGGTGTTGGCCACATTGCACACAGGGTATGAGCGCGAGATCTGCATTATGATTACCGCTCCGATGTGATACTGCGCAAGGATATGGCTGCTCACCCTCGTCACTGTTTTTTGTTGTTTGAGCAGATCATTTTGATTCCATTGATTGTTGCTGAGCAATTGATTTAATTTATTCAATTTGACCATTGTTAAGTCATGGCGGCAATCATGAGAACTGGTGACAGGCGGCCCCGTCTTGGAGTGCCAAGCCACACGCGCCTTGCAGAGGCTGCGTTCGGTGATTGAGCGATCAGCAATTAGAAATTAGTGAGCATTAGAAATAGGACATGCGGCGCTCGGGTGGGGCAGCAGTGGGAGACAGCAGCGGCGCTGATGTTCAACTGCATCACGGTAAGGCGCCTAATGCAACGCTGATGTTCGGCTTTCTTCTGCCTGTTGAGATGCCTAAGCTGTCGAGACCTGGTGATTTGATGACCTCAGCTGCGGATCCTCATGGGCCGCCGACGCTGGAGTGGGGGTGCAAGAAGCTCCGAGGGAGTCGGAAGCGCCGGGCGGATCTCAACGTCCTGCACAGCGTCCTGCACAGCGAGGTGCGGTGGTTCCTCAGCAGCCGTGCATGATGAATGCATGCAGCATAATGATCTGCGCTGACCATAATGATCTGCGCTGACCTTAATCCTTGCACCTGCGCAGGGGGGCTGTGGAGCTGGCAGCCGTCAACGCACCGGGGGTGATCCCATCCTCAGGCATCACCGGGAAGCGTCTGCGGTGAACAAGGAGGCGAAGGCGGGCCACGCCACGCCTACCGACGAGCAGTTTGAAGAGTTTGTGCGCTCGAACTTGCGAATTTCCCAGTTCACAGCACCCGCGGACGGGCCTTTGCTGCTGAGGCAGCTGCTGGCCACCATCAAGCACAGCAGCAGCAGCAACAGCACTATTAGCAGCAGCAGCAGCAGCAGCAACATCAGAGACTCTAATCTAAGGCGATTCCTAAGGAGACTCTAATCTAACGAATGCCCAGTTTCATTTTTTCTGAATGCGATGGGATCATCATGTCGATAGGGCACGTCGTTTGGTTCTGACACCCAACATTGCATACGGACTGTTGGCTATCAGGATCTGTGCCCCCGTGCTGTAACACAGCAAATTTCTCATCTTCCTAAAACCAACAATGTGAGCTCCCTTGACGCGCCGTTGTTACGGCAGCTGCAAAACAGTTATCCAGTGGACGCACGATTGCCCGAATGCGACGTGTTTGTGGTGCAGTGCTGCTGGCCGTGGCTTGCGCCTGCGCTGGGAGGAGGCTAGAGACCAAGTGAAGTTATTTTAGAACTTGTTGATGATAGCTTTTTAATAAATTGGGATAATAATCGCCCGGGCTGGTAGCGTGCACAGACATGTGAGCGTGCACAGGTACCAATGCTGCTGTTCATTTAGGCATGGTTGCCAACGATGAAGCTGCATTTCAGTCACAACTTGAAGCACAGAAATCCCCAAATGCTTACATCAGGAGTCGTTAGGCCCATGCCAAAAGCATCTGGGCAAAAGTCAGGATATCAACTGAACACTTGTGCCATGTGAAGAAGGCAATGAGCCAGAACTCCATGTTCTGTGGGCCAGGCAACTGGCCAGTCTGCCATGTGATGAACATGGCTGGCACCACAGCCGTCCACAGTAGGTGGTTTGGCACCACGTACTCATACGCCACCGTGCACAGAATTGCTGCGCACCAGGAGGCACCAAGGATCAGGTCAGCATCACACCAAAAGCAGGCCCAGTACAAGCATCCAGTATGCGAGCGTACCAGAGGCTGGACACTCGTGTTGATCTCACAGGGCAGTCAGTACGCAGGACATACTTACGGAATAACAGTCTGTCCCATGCGAAGATCTCCCAGAACCAGCGCTCGTTTTCCGTGCGGTTGCGCCAATACCATATCCTCTCACCCTCTGACATCAGAAAATGCTCGTACCTGCAGCACAGAGGCCAAAGCATACATCGCGGGCCCAAAAGCATTGTCACTATGGCGTGCTCCAGCACATTGCACAGTCACGCGCAGAGCGACAGAGGTCGCATTCACCGCGTTGACCTCCAGCTGGCACCACTGAACTTGCCTTTGTGAAGCAAACAGGTCATGCCATCCCCTCCATAAGGCGGATGCCGCTGTAAAGGGCAGTGTGATCAAATCTTGCAACACCTTCCGTACGCGGTAGAGCGTGAGTGCTATCCCGCTGACCTGTGTTGTGTGCCTGCACACATGTTGCATGCATTCACTCGTGTCATAGATCTACGATGCGCTGAAACAGGTTATGCAACAGCCACGGCAGCAGTCCAATCAGTAAATGTGTTGTGTAAAACATGCTATCATCCACAGCAGAACAAAAGGCCTCACAGGAAATCGCGTGCTATCTGCACATCGGTCATCGCCTGCTCAATAGGTGGCTGCTTGGACTGTGGTGGTAGCCCTCCTGGCACCAGTATCTTCTCCAGGGGCTCCAGGAGCTTCCCAGCTGCCTCATCTGCCTGACTTGCAATCTCCATGTTGGCAGCAGCTTGGTTCATGCGCAGCTTGTGCTGGGCATTCTCCATGTCCCGCATGGCTGCGCTCTGCTTGTCAATAGCCTCCCCCAACTTCCTCAGCACCTCTGGCTCCTTGCCTGGCTGTGATTCAGCACCCTCCAGGTAGTCCCGCCGAGAACTGAACCACTGTCGCACCTTCAGCGACCAGTAGGCTGAGAAATCTGCCTTCCGTGCAGCATCCTTGCTGTCCTCCGGACCACCTGGAGCCTTGCCCCTGCGATCCTTACCATCGTTGGCTTGGCACACAATGACTGTGCGCCGATGATGATGCGGTGCTGGATCATAACATAATCGACTAGCTGGAGATGGCACCCTTTGGCTGCCGCAATGGCGTATGCCTTGAGTCCCAGGCAGCAACAACATATGTAATTGCAATGCTCCAGCTACACGACGTACAAACTGGTTAAATGACACAAATGCTGGGTTGCAGGGAGAAAGGTGTGGTCTGTCCTTTCTTGCTGGTTTGTCTTTTACTTGAAATTTGCTCTAGTTTTGCTCATTATTGCTGAGGTTTACTTGGTGACGTCTTGCATCAGCCCGTTTTTACACCGGGGTCCATCTCTTCAACACGCCCTTTATATCTGACATTGAAACACTGTGAACTATCTTCTCACCTTCTCGCCATGCTTCGGTGGTGAGTGGGTGCTGGCTGCTGTTCCACGCCACGATTGTGTCAGTGAACTAAAACAATATTAACCTCATTTTCACAGGCACGCGGTGGACGTGAAGGGTACGCCGCGACCTGGACCGCCAGCGTGGTTCTCAACGCAAGGTTGGCTTTGTGAATGCATGGCAGCGTGGATGGATCACTGTCAACATGCCTGTCTTCGCCGTCTACGCTGTGCTGATGCAACCGTGTATCTTCCACATTTTGCATGCAGGGTCACCATGCGCACACATCAGATACCGGGTGCAGCAGCCCCAGGCAGAGTCAGCACTTTCAAACAGCAGCGGCACTCCGAGCACGGCAGATGCTGGAAAAGTGCTGAGCAAGCGTCAGCAGCAACTGTTGTCCATGGGGCTTGAGGATGGTTGGGGTGTGCTTTCGACTGGCACATCCACCAGTGATGGCCATGCAACAGCAGATGAGCAGCCAAGCACCAACAACATTCCCTTGAAACAACCAACCAAGGAAACCAAGAAGCCCAAAGCTGTGCGCAAGGCTGAAGCCATCAATTCATTGCATGAACGTGCATCAGGGCAGCAGGCTGGACTGAAGCGTATGCACAAGGCGCCAGCTGGGCCTGGGCGATCACCATATGTCGACATGCGGTCAGAGCAGGGCATGCTGGGGCTAGCATTGCTTCAGCACCGGCTGCGTGCAGGCGGTGGTAAGTGCGGTCATAGTTGCATGCGCTTGTATCGCCAGGCCCAGGATACAATGCACCAAACATGTGTTTATGATCACATGCGCTCGAACTGTTGTGCTTGCTGTGCATTTTGTACTGCATGTTTGCATTCTCTGGCTGAATGGTGTGCTCTGTCCATGTTCTGTTGCTGGCATTTGCTCAGATGCGCCTTTGTCCCCTGAAGATCTAAAGAAGATCAAGGCCGCTGCCACAGCTGCCAAAGAGGGTCAGGGAGCACATCAGGACGCACCAGGAAAGACAGCAGGCAGGGGCAAGATCGTTTATGTGGATGAGGACGATAACATCATAGGCGAGGATGATGAGGCGGAGGACGTGACAGACGCCCCTACACCCACATTCAGTCTGACCATTGGGGAGGCAGGCACGGTAAGGCAAAAGGGATCTGCATGCACATGCCTTGCAAGCATTCTACTTTGCTACACATGCCACCAATGCCCTTTTCTGTGGCATACCAGGTGTGTGTGCCTTGGCAGCGCCCCTGTGTTCTTTGTTGCCTTAGCTGTAGCATTCTGTTACCACCATGCGCAGGAGTTTGCAGAATATGACAAAGCAGGGAATGTGACACGCAAGGCTGCTGCCAACCTTAATGACCTTGAGGACAATGAGAGCGTAGGGGAAGCAGAAGAGAGTGAGGATGAGGATGCTATGGACTTCAGTGGGGGGGCATGGGCAAAGCTGAGCAAGATATCAGTGAGGGCAGTCAGCAGCCAGAAAGCATCAGAGCCATGGACTGGGACAGCTAATGAGGAGGAGGATGAGCCTGTCGACCTTAACACTGGCACACCCCTGTCTGCACGTGAAATGGAGGCCCTCCTGGGTGGGGAGGGGATCAGTGGGGTGGGCAAGCTGCTAGGCGGCAAGGAGCAGGAAGAGGAAGAGGATGATTGGGGCCTGACTGAGCTGGGAAGCGGGCAGCAAACACTAATGGAGCAGCTGGGTGTTGTGGAGTCCAGGAAAGGGAAGATGGCGCGTGGCCCAAGGCTTGGAGAAGGCACATCAGAGGGGGACCCACTGGAGGGTACGCTGTGGGCAGATGGTGCAACAGTGACATGGGGCGGCAGTGGGGCACGGGGTGGCGACGTAGAAGCTGCAACAGGGGTGGATCTGGCAGAGCAGGAGGCGCTGCTCCTGCGCATGTTCAAGCCGCACAAGGTGCGAGGCGCTTGGTACTCACCGACAGTCTGTAAATGGCATGGTTGGTTCATGACCTGCTGTATGTATGCATACTCTTTGCCTACAGGTTGCCAAGCTGATGCAGCACCAGCGTGCTGCTCTCCAGGCTTCCATTGACCTGAAACGTGCAAAGTCAACACGGGGCGCTTTTGGCTCCGAGGCTAAGCTGCATGAGAAGCTGCGCATAATTGCTGGCACAGCTGCCAATAAACGGCTGCTTTCCAGTCAGGGATCCACGACACGGCCCATGATGGAGAAGGTACGTCTTGGTGGCAAAGCAACAAATTGATTTGTTGATACATGCATGAGCTGGGTCTATGTTGATGTGCACAGCCCCAGGCTTGTTTTAAGCACATGGACGGCACAGTTGTGCTGCACCTTAATAACAAATGTTCATGGCTGTCTGTGGCTGACAGGTGCGGGCTGCCATTTTCAACATGATCCTGGCGCAGGCTGGCTCGGGCAGCGAGTTGCCGACGGAGTCACGGTGGCTGGATTTGTTTGCGGGTACAGGCAGTGTAGGGTTGGAGGCACTGTCGCGTGGTGCAGGAACCGCGCACTTTGTGGAGGCAGACCCATGGGTGGTGCGCAACGTGCTTGGGGCCAACATCAAGATGTGCGGCTTCAACAAGAAGAGTGTGGTTCACACATTGAAGGTGGAGGACTTCTTGCGCAAGGCCATTCACCTGCCAAGGTTTGCTGGCGGCGCGTTTGACTTCATTTCCATGTGCCCGCCGTACCTGCTCGTCTCGTACCCGGAACTGTTTGACCTTATCCAGAAGGCGTCACTCATACACGACAAAACCATCATGTTTGTTGAGTACCCCAAGCAGCTGGCGCATCAGGTGGGATCATCGACCATTAGATTTGCTGCATGCTTTGTCATGTCAAGGATGTCATGTTTGGGTACACTAGCATAGACCACTACCGTTTAGGCATGGCCACACTGGTCACTCGTGCAGGTGCCGGACAATGTAGGGCCGCTGGAGAAGGTGCGCGACCGCAAGTACGGGCGCACATGGATTGCGGTGTACGCGCCACGGATGGTGCAAGATGAACACCATGGGGTGCATGGCCGGGATAGCCTGGATCTCATGGTAGAATCCGATTAGAGCTGACCTTACACATACTGCCAGGTGCCGACCAAAGGGCAAAAATAGTTGCACATCAACGCCAATAACAATGGGGCATAATGGTGCGCTCAGGCACTCAGATTGCACAAGAACGAAATACGTACAAGCTAAAGCGGTTGCAGTGATCACCAGTATACAATGAGAAGACATGCTGGTAGCATGCCATGAGAATGTGGTGTGGGTGCAGAGCTGTCTTGGGTTGGATGCAGACAGCTTCCAGTGGAGCTGCTGTCATCAACTTGCAGATCCATCTGTCAGGATGGCTCAGGGCATGCGAATGTGCACTGTTTTCATTGTCTCACTGCAAGGTCGTGATGTCAAGACGAGGGTGTACAGCTGATTTCTGTTGCTAAGCTGTTTGCTAGTCACTTTCGTCCATTGAATTGGTGCAGCAGCTGCTACATTTTTGATCTGGCAATCGGCCCCCCTGCAATGACATTACAGGTGCTCGATTGCATCCACCATTATGCATCTTGTGTGAAGCGGGTCAAAGTGCTGGTCACCCAGAGGAGTCCACACTTGTACCGGTGGACGCACGCGTGTTTGTGTGTGTGGGTGAGACAAGGTTGAGCAGAGGGCGCCAGACTGAGCCAGCTGATGAGGAGGGACCCCTGCCAAAGCCAGCGGCAGGTGTTTGGTGTAGCTGCAGCTGGTCGGCAGCTACAGCTGAGGAGCCTGAGGATGGGAATCTCAACCCAGTGATCTGGTTTGAGGAGAAGCAGCAGCTGAGATCTAAGAGCACGGCAGCAGCAACCCCACAGGCCGGAGTGCCAATGGCAGGAGTATGCGCATAGCGGCAGCAGCAACAACACCACGCAACAGCAAGCCCAGGTGGCAAGCTATCAGCTGCAGCAGCCAACAGCCCAGGCAGCAGCAGGAGGGCCATGGCTGCAACAGCAGCTTCTGTAAGCAGCAGCCCTACCTCAGCAGCTGGTACACACATCAGACACTCTCAGGATGGCTGCAGAGCACACAGCAGGAGAGGCCAGCACCCAACAGCCCTAGGCCTGCCAAGAGGCCAGCATTTGGCTCGAGCTCCCTCAGGGCTGTGGTGGCTGCAGTGGGCAATCTGCAGCCTCCTTCAACAGCAATGGCAACTGTGGTTGCCACCCCTGTGGCATCACAGGTGGCAGCCAATGCATCAACACCAGCTAATGCAAGGTCAGGTGCAGGTGGTGGTGCTGCTGATGCAACAGCCACCACCAGCCCACCCAAGGCAGGATCAGTTGTTGTTGTTGTTGTTGTTGTTATACCGTAAGCCAGTCAAGGGCTCATAGGCGGCATATCATTTCCAGTTCCCGTATCATATTCCGATCTTTACCCCGTCCATCCCCGGTAGCTGTTACCCATGACCCACAGCTCCCTACATGTCCTACCAAGCAGACCTCTCTCAACCAGGCATTCCAAACCTCTCACCATGCACAACCCTACACTATCATGCGCTGTGCTGGGCCTGAGCCCCTAGGTCTTTCCAGGCTTGATAGGTGCAGCTCCACGGCCTTGGTACCTGCGGGCTGAGCGTTAAGGCTCCTGCTCACCGCGCCCACTGATTGGGACCAGACATTCATCTGGCAGTGGCTCTCTGGACCTGACATGCCGAAAATCGGATCCCACCAAATCGCCTAAATCGGATCCCGGAACCACTCCTGTATGAACCAGGAGGTTGGCTTACCAACTTAGCCATGTCAGGCCCAAGTCAGGATCAGGGCCAGGGAGAGCAGCTGCAAGGGCAGCCGTTGTGCTTGCTGCTGCTGATGCAGCAAGGGCAGCACCACACACCACAGCAGCAACAACAACAGCTGCTGCCTGTGTCACTACTGCAGCAGGGCCAGGGCCATCTAGTGTTGCAGCCAGCACCAAACCATCTGGCAAGAAGGTGGTGTACTGCAACCTGTGTGTATACTACCTGGACAGTGAGGTGCTGAAGGCAACTTGTACAACCCAGGGCTGCACAGCCAAGGCCAAGGGCTATACAAAGAAGCAGCTGTACCAGGATGCAGGGAAACACAATGTGGAGAAGCATGGTGCTTCATGGCTCATATATATATAGGGGAAGAGAGGGGCAAGCCAGCAGCAGCCAAGAAGTGATGTGTGGGCAGTAGACAACTATGACAGTGCTGATGGACTTGTTTCCAACGTGGATCTTGGGGTTATCCATCATGGCATGGGTGTGTAGATTTCCCATGACAGTAAGGGTTGTGCATGCACCATACTCCACCATTTTCCTCACGCCCACTTGCATGCTGCTGGTCGCCCTTCCCTCTTTCCTCTTTTATCCTTCCTCCCCCCTCTCCTTCCCCATACGCATGGGATTTTCCTCTTTTCACCCTTCACATACATGCGGAAAATTTCCCCCGCCTGTGTGTAGGGGGTGTGGGTTTGTATGTGTGTGTGTGTTTGGGGGGGGGGAGCAGCCTGCATGTGTGTTATAATAATGCATGGGGCATTTTTTGACCAAGATAGAGCGAGAATAGGTACACAGGAACGAACGAAGAGAGAGAAGAAGAACAGACAACAATCACAACAGGCAACAATGCAGAAGGTGACAGCAAACAGGCTGAAACACCCCAGACTCAGCAGCCAAAAGGGGGGCGATTATGTAGTCTGCAATCAAAATGCTCATTCATTTGCGAGTTTGGCAGTAACCTTTTTCTTACATTCATGCAAAGGCAACATATGATTGCACCTCGCTGCTAGTGCCGAGGACGGGAAGCAGACCTCAGTCTATGCCCAGAATTCCAAGCAAGCCATTTACAAAACTCCCAGCAAAACATGTGCAGCACCAATGCGGCCAGTACCAGCCATGCCTGTGGCAATCAGGCACCCTGCTCTGAAAGTGGCAGTGCCTGGTAATATCCACTGCAAGTGTCTGGAAAGTCAAGTCACTCACATTGACACATCCCCACCTCCTAGGCTGATACTGTCATCACTCATCTGCAGCCGTGTGGGTGCAGGGTTGCGCTGCAGCTCAGGTGACGCTGCCCGTGGTGGTGGTGATGAGCCATGTACAGACGGTTGTGCAATGGCCAGGGCTCCGGCCCCTGCTACTGGTCCTTGCCCCTCAAACGCGCACGATATGTCGGCGCTGCGGCTGAGCTGCGCGGGCTCCTCCAAGATAGGTGCCATGGGGGCTGATCCTGCTGCGCTTGCTGTTGACTGGTTCCCATAACCAGCAGGCGGCTGCTGAGATGCTGCTGCCGCCACAGCCACTGCTGCGGTAGGCGCCAAGGTTGCAGGGTTGGTTGTGAATCCATACGTCCGGCCCTGGGGATCCAGTGGGCCCCACACTGGCTTAGGGGGCGCAGATGGTGGAGCATCCTGTGCAATGCGCACCACACGGAACTGGAAGATGGCCCAATCGTGGCCGCCCACGCTGAACACCTGCAGTTTGCCATGTTGTGTGGCAGCAAAAGGAGGGGCAGAGGCCTCAGAAGCTGCATGGTCAAGGTGGTACAGAGGCATTTGCTCAGCCTGACGATTAAACAGCGCACACAATTTGAAAAAAGCGCTGTTCATCCTCCACGCACATGTGAATCATCTGAGCTCCAGCGCACACCCATGACATGGCTGCTGTGGCCGCGGTAAGCACGGTGCGGAGCGTCTTCCACCACGCATGGGTAATTGAATAGCTTCACGAGGCCATGGTCATCTGCTGTCACCAGGAACTGCACAGGGCCAAGCAAGAAAGAGGATGCGACCAGGCTACCACTCCATGCAGTGGACAGCTATCTAACTGGATCCACTTGACAACCATGTGGCATACAGTTGCAGCATACGAAGCACATGGGCGATACCTCCTTGCTCTTGGAGCGATCCACGCTGTTGATGTCAGTGCCATCCGCGTAGTCAGGCCAGATTCCCATCACAGGGAAGCCCAGCATAACGGTGTAGGTGGCCCATGCGGCGTCGCGCTCTGGCATTGTGATCTGTAATGTGCGTGCATGCCGATTGGTGGCACTAGTCCTTACTGGGGAGATGCTGGAGGGACAGAAGCTTGTCAAAAAGCTTCAGCTTATGTCCATGTTGGCGGCGCTGCCGCCCTCATCCCCTTATTCCCTGCCAGCCCAATATAGCCGCCACTCCAAGAAACACATGACTACGCACCTGCTTGCCCGTCCGTGCATTCCATACCAGCAGCTCCAGGTCTGCGCTGACTGTCTGGATCATCGAGCTGTCCAGGCTCCAGTCCAGAGCGCGGACAGTGGAGGAGTGCCCAGTGCAACGTGCAATCCTTGTATAGCCACGGTCAACGCTGCAGGGGCAGAGAGCAACCACAGGGGTGATTGGGGAATCGGCCAGCAGGTACATAGCTGCCTGCTTCATCCTGCTATGGAGTGCATTGGCCCAACACACAAATAACTGCACCTGTAAATATCGACCCATGTATCAACGGTGGTTGTGGCCAGGAACTTGGCGTTAGGTGAATATTTGACATCTGAGATACCCTCCTTGCTGTCCTTAGCGTCATGCAGCGGCCGCAGGTTCTGGCCCTCATCCAGAATCTGACAGCAGGAGGGATTGGAGCAAGCAAGCAACTGAGAATGGCACACATCCATTAGCAGACAAATCATGAAACGTACATGCATTGAAATACTTGCATGCATGCAGTGATATAGACCCCCAGCATAGAACAAGACCAGGTTACTCTCAGGCACACTCACCTTCAAGTGCCCTTTAGCACCGCCCACAGCCAGGTGGTGTGTGGTGGTGGAGGCGATTGGGATCGGGCTGTAGCCAATGCAACGTGGTGTGAAGCCCACAGCAGCGCCTGAAGTGTTTGGGTGTGCAAACACAGTGCAACGCAGTGAAGCTTTTGTGGCCTGCAACAGGTACTTCCAGCAAACCCGCATCAGGATGCTGATATGGACATGTACGTGCTGTTACACTTGGCATCGAGTCAGAAGTAACTCACAAGCGGTTAGCGCGCGTGTGGTGGAGTCCCAAATGTGCACGTGGCCGGAGTCGGCGCACGTCGCAAAGATGGCAGGGTTTGTGGGGTGCGTGGCGATCTGGTACACATCGCCTGAGTGCCCATCAAGCAAAGTCTCCTGCAGCCGCAGACCGAAGTATGCAGTGATGCAAAGCTGAGCATTCAAAAAACGCCTGAAGTGCAGCTTGATTTAGCACTCGTGAAATAGCTTTCATGCCGAAGGATAGCACGAGCATCTGGCATCAAGCCTACCGTGGTCGTCTCAGTGAGCTCAATGATGTCACAGTGGTGTGTGCCCACTACAATGCGATCCAGCTCAGGCGAATAGTCAATCGCCCTACGGGGACCACATGACAGCGTGTAAAACGTCAGATCAGCATTAGCGCATGTCATTTTCATGCCTGCCTCTATTTGCTTCTCCAGCAGGCAATGTATGGGCTGATTGCGTACACACCTGATGCGAGGTGCCCACTTGTCGCTCGCGCCAAAGGGGCTTCGCAGCTGCATGCTCTGCCCCGCGAAGCGGGACTCAGCGATCATGCCATCTGACACGTCCCACTGCAGAATTGTACCATCTGCACCACCTGACAGAAGCACCTTGCCATCCTTGCATAGGCGCAGGCCACGCACACCCTCATAGCTAGGGTGCCCATCTGCCTGGATGACCTGGGGTCCAGGCCGATGAGCGGCAATACACTTGATAGCCGCACTGCCTCTGAAGACCAGTAGGGAGCCGTCAGCAGCGCCAGCAGCGATGAGGCTCTCAGGCCCAGTGCGTGGTGGCAGCCACTGGACTGAGGTGATGTTCTGCATGGGGAACTTCCCTGCGGGGTGATGATATGGGGAGGTGAAGGGAGCGATCATCACTGAGCAGTGCTGGCATGCGCAGTCACAAGAAGGTGAGCATCTGGTCATCAATTCAGTTAAGTGCAGAACTTCATGCTCGCCCACCAAATGAAAGCTGTTTGCTTTGGTAGTTTGTGCCACCCTGGTCTCCGGTCCATAGCTTGATGTGCTTGCGACCAAACGTGATGAACATTGGCGGCCCACCATTGGTGCCCTCATACGGGTTCCACTCCACACCATACACTTGTGGAGGATCACCCATATGGCCCTTGCCCGTGAACAGCACACGTTGCTTGCGCCAGTCGTACACATACACGCTGTGCATGTTGTCAGTTGCAACAGCTGTCAGCCGCGTGCCGGTCACATTGAAGCCCAGTGCAATGATGCCACGAGCGGTCTTGTCAAACCGGAGCCGGACCTGTGCCCACATGTGCATCAGCCGCACTGTCATGCACATAGCCTCACAAAGGACAACCTATTCTTCTGCTACTGCCTTCTCGCCAATGTCAACCTGCCCCTGTCATCCATCCTGCAAACTCCACAGTCCACATACCAGCTCGGGCACTGCTGCAGCACCGTCGCCTGGCCGGTTGCCTGCACGCGAGTCCCAGATGGAGATGAACGGTCCCTCCTCTGTCGATGTCACCTGCCCTGTGGCCACCAGCGAGCGCTCAGGGAACCTCCTCCCATCCACGTCTATTGCCGCTGGGCACAGCGCGATGGACGAGATGTCGTCCGTGTGGGCAAGGAAGAAGTGCTGATGGTGCACAGGTGGGCGATGGTACACAACGCCTACGCCAGCTGTGTAGTACACAAGCTGGCCCGCACTGGTGTAAAACAGGTTCTGGGCTGTATTCTCATTGCCTGTACCACGACAAGATACACAGCCAGAGTGATAGACCAAGGTCAGCAGTGAATGAGACCCTGTGGATGATGTGGGTGCTTTGATGGAACATAGCTTAACGCTCAAGCAAGTGGACTCCGTACAAGCTTTGCTTCATGCCGCCACGCACCTTGATAGCCGTAGACAAACTCGAGGACAAGGCGTGCAGCGGGTAGGTCAGCAGACCTGTCCGCAAGAGCTGGGTCCCAGTTGCTGGGGGTGTAAACAGGCTTGCGGCAGTAGCGGTACAGGATCTTGCCATGAAAGTTTGCAGACGAGCCAGCAGTGAATGCACCCTTGCGGACTGTACATGCATTGCCAGTGATATCAGGTTGGACTGTCAGGAAATGTACGTCTCTGAGCTCCTTTGTAAGCGATCAGTACTGCTGTAAGCCATCAGTACTGCAGTGAATGCACCCCAGCCTGACATCACCATGCTGTGCCACTCCCATGCCGTACCTGGCATGTCCTGCGCCAGCTGCCGGGCCGGTTGTGTAATCAGCGCGTGTGCAAACACCTCGTACGGCATGACAGTGTCATAACCAAATCTGCGAAACAGCGCCTGTGCCTCTAGTGGGCTCACGTTCACGCCGACCTGGGCGCATACAGCGCAGAACTCATTGCAGTCCACATCGCCGCTGCCGTTGTCTACAGCCCTGCAGAGAGTTGAGGTGACACAGGCCACCATGAGTCTCAGCATTGGGATCCTCGCGGTTGTCTTCTTAACAGTTCTATATGCATGTATCATGCATATGCCCACGTGATGGTCCACAGCACCACATCATGAGCACAGTGCGCACTTGAACAGCCGCAGCAATAGATCCTGGCTGCCTTCATAGACCGAGCGCCGCATACGCACAGCATCACGTATTGCATCCTCCAGTACTGCAATATGAGCGTCAGTGATCACATTTGGCTCGCCACCATCTGCTGCTTCCCTGCATAGGCCCAACCACAGAGCGGATGGGGCAGTCTTAGATGCCTTGTTCCTGATCTTGTACATTATCATGTGCAGCAGTATCAAATGGTCTTATGTGCCTGGCAACACATCAGCATGGCGCCAAATAAAGCCATGCTCTTTCTAAGCAGAACACACATCATGCTAAGAGGCGGTGCAGGCTTGCAAAACATGGTCCACCAAAGCAGTGCATGTTGTAATTACTTGTTGGAACCATGCTGTAATTACTTACGCTGCACGCTGCGCCGCAAGCTGATGCTGTGAAGCATCCATTGTGGGGGAGTTGTACACACGGCTGCTGCTGGGGCGCGTGCCCACAGGTGGTGGTGTGCCAAACGTCCCGCTGCTGCGTGCACCTCCTCCCCCACCGCCACCACTTGCCTTGTTGGGCTCCAAACCCATACCCTGCAGCTTGTACTCAACTGTGCTGATGCCTGCCAAGGGTTTGGTAGTCTTCGAGACAGTGGCGCTGGTGGGCCGAACCTTTCCTGCAACGCAAGGCAAAGTCTGTGCTGTGTGTAGATGGTGCCGCACATCAAGCTGGACAGAAGTAACAATGCTGATGATGTACAAGTCACAATGTGTGCTGAGCACGCGCTTGGCCCAACACAACGCACCTGACGTCAGTGCGTGGGGAGTCACCTTGGGCAGCTCTTGATGGATGTCATTCCACACGTTTTTGGCACCAGCTGATGCTGGCCGAATCTTCTCGCGAATGCCTGCCATACCTGACCCACCACTCACACCTGTAGAGTATGCTGCAGGGGACAGGGCAGCTGCAACACCACCGCCTGCATATGCTGCGTTGGGTGCTGGTGACAGCGTTGTGGGTGATGCAGGTGCATTGCCAGCGCCTGATGCTCCGCGGGTTCTGCCAGCTGATGCAGGCCTGTATGAGGCAAAGGCCATGCAGGTTACCACTGCCGCACATGATGCATGTCAGCTTGCGCCAGATGTGCAAACGTGAAGTGATCCATGTATGCAAGCACATGCTTGTAACAGCATTACCACCTTGCTGGAGAGGGCATAGGGCTTCCATTGGCCTCCAGGCCACGTCCAGCCTTGCTCCAGGTCCCTCCCAATCCACCCTGCCAACCACCAACATACTGAGCGGGCAAACCAGGTTGCCCAGCTGCGGCAGAACGAACGACGCCCTCAAGGCGCCTCCGAGTGCTTTCGCCCATTGACATGGTTCGTCAGGAGAATTTCGTCTGGTCAACAGTCACGGGTTTGAAAAGCGGGCTTAGACAGCAGATACTGTCGCCTTTGAGCCAACACGGTTGCACAGCAGCTTCTTGAACATCATTGCTGTTAGATCGTGGGCCAGCAGGGGATGCGTGAAACGAAGGGATGTCCCCCTTATCCTAGCCTGCCTAGCCTTGCATCTCTTGTGGGCCCGCATTCTGACGCGGCCCGCATTCTGACGCTGAGATGAGTGAGAGTGTCCATAGTGTGCTGGTGCAAATGCAGGTAGTGGAGGAGCCCAAGGAGAGGAGGAGGAGAGGAGAGAGGAGAGGAGAGAGGAGGAGAGGAGGAGAGGAGAGAGGAGAGGAGGAGGGTTAGCAATTCGAACTGGCAGTAATGTATTGCCGGATATGGGGCATGCCGTGCGGGTAGCAACTGCACCTATCATTCAAGGATGCCAGTAGGGGCCGTTGAACCCAAAGAGGTTTACGGAAGTAGAGGGAAGGTGGAACCGTTTATGGACAACTGCATTTATTTTGCATGCGGCAATCTTGATATCTTACACGCTTGAACGAGCGTGATTCTTCGCCGCTTGTGACTCCCGTGCAAGCACAGCTTCAGACGTCAGCGGCAGCCATGCTTTTATTGCATGCGAAGTATCCGATGCGTCAACTAATCACATTGTTTTGCACCAGGATTTCGGTCGGGATGGGCGCTGCTATCGCAGCCGCTCGTGCCTCTGCTATCAATCTTTTGTTCGCCGCTTATCTCCTTACCGCGCATCTCCTCTTTTGGAAAACCCCTGGGAAACCAATTTCAAGATGAAAAGCTGCGCAATGTCGTCTAGGCATTCTTACAAGCGCATACAAGCGGTGCACACACTCTTGTTATTGTATCCAGTGAAGCGGCGGGGGCACGCATCAAACGAGATCTCAATGCGACAATATGTGGCAAATTGGTCAGTTTGTTGATGCTGATGCTGGATCATTTGGTGGACCCAGCAATTCATCGGAGTACTTCAACCCCTGTGCACAATAGTAATACGTCAGTGTTGCCTCAAACTGCCAAAGTTTTTATAGTTCCTGCTCCTGTTTCTGCTTCATTGATTGCTTCGTAGCCATGTATGCCTATAATGCATAATGTGCAGTGCCCACGACAACCCAACACACCAGAAGTGGCTATGCTGTGCGCAGGATATCCCATTTCCAAGCAAGCTCGCCAGCTGCTGTGACAGCTGGCCCCTGCTGCAACAGGAGGCTGGGCCTACAAGAGCCTGCAGCAGTTGCCGGTGCCTGGTCCCAGATGGCCAGGATGTTCCTGAATGCATATGGAACGTTCTCCGGCGGCAGGGGGTTGGCACGGATGTCGTCCACAGCATCCTGCATCCAAAAGCCAAGTTGCTGGTGACATGTCCGTCCGTCGATGCCTGTCCCCAGTGCCTGTGTCAGTCCTCTAATCAAGCAGATACAGCCATGGACCTGCCAAAGGCCGGTGGCTGACCCGTTGCATCCGCACCTTATGAGCAGCCGCCCACGCGCTGAGCGCCGCCTGCAATGTGCGTGCGTCCGCCTCATGCTCCAACACCACCAATGCCTCACACAGCATGCCGCCATCGTTCAGCACTGCAGTACCGGGCCCAGCCAGCAGCACATGCTCCACAAGAGAGGCCTCTTCCTCAGGGCTGCCCTGTCGCACACGTCCTTTGCGAGCCTTGGCTGCCCGCTTCTCGTTCGCCTTTTGCGCACGGCGGCCCCCAAGGGTACTGGGTGCGCGCGTGGATACGCCCGCGACTGTGCCTGCAGCACTGGTGTATGCATATACCTTCACTAAACCCCCATATGTGCCCATCTGAGCTTTTAGGAGCGCGGGCTATCCGCAATCGTGCGGGATTAGCTGTAGAAAATCTGGCATCTCAATCGCAGGATTCTAGGCAGCTCAGGGGCACAGAGACTAATGCAAAGCGCATGCTCTCACCCCTGCACTAGCGACACACTGATAGCTTGGCATGCATCAAGGTCGTCGCGATCGCAAAGTACCCACGCCAAGCAATGGATGGCAGGATAGCACCCTCAAATACCAAGGGATACTGCTACCACCAGCCCGAGTAGACATGCTGCTCAGCATGCAACACAGACCATGTGCTAGGATCAAGGGTTGCATAAACCCAACTCCCTCAACCCATCGGACTAACACAGGTGGCAATGTGGGCAGAAGGTGTCTAACTGCAAGAGACCCCCCCCCCTCTCCCCCCCTCCCTCCCCCCCTCCCCTTTCCCTAAAGCGTAAAGCCCTAAACCTTATACATTAGCACCCCCATGGCCATGTACATTACATGCATGTGGAATACTTGGCATCATGCACTCAATTGCACTTGAGATAACAGTATCGCAGCCCAGCAAATACAGTTGTGTGCTGCCCCTTCTCACCTGCACCTGAGTATGTATTCTCTGTGTACAACGACAAGCCTGTCAGCACGCTTACTCCCGCTTCAGACGCGCCATCGTCCTGCCTCACATCTGCGCCACCCTCTGTACCTGATTTGGAAAGTGGCGACACCATGTTTTGCGCAGTTTAAAACCATTATAATAACAATGCGGCAAGTGTTGTGCACGTGTGAAATGCATGCGTAATCGGTACATGTGCAGGAACAATGTGCCTGTGTTGAGTTTTATGCTGCAAACGTACAACACCCACCAGCCAACACATAAACCATCACAGCACACAGCATGATCAGTTTGCGCAAAAACAAATCCTACCTGCAGCTGTCTTCAGTGCCTCATCCAGCGCCAGCCGCTTTGCACGCACATCCTTAAGCCGTGCAAAGTACTTGGTGACTTGGAGCGACCCTTCCCGCGCCTCGTTCAACAGAGACGCAGCTGCCTCAGCAGCAGCAGGCGCCACAACAGTTCGCACCAGGTCAGCGCGGCCGTGTGCATATGCCACTCGCATCGCTTCCCTCCAGTCCCTGCTCATACACAGCGCCCATGCCGGAAACGGCAGCTCAATAAGTCATAGCACGCAACGCATTCGCTTAACAATCTAGTGTGGTACAGCGTTATGTCTTATGTGGGAAGCACACCTGGCGCGCGCAAACAGTGATACACTGTTGTCCACATCCCCTCCGTATGCCAGCAACAGCTGCGCAGCCGCGCCAGGCTGGGCCATGGGCCCACTCAGATCATCCGCCATCTCCACTGCCAGCTGCGACACAGCTACACGGTCATAGCCCAGGCGGCCAGCCACGATGAGCGCCTGTCGCCACTGGCCTGCCATCCTACAGCAGATGAGTGCGAGCTTGTCACATGAGAGACCAATTCCACTTGCAATAGCATAGGCCTGCACACAACACCCCGTTATAAAGGTGCAAAGGTACTCGAGGCACCCTGCACCTACACACTAACAGCCACTGACTACGCAAGCTGATGTCAAGCACCACTGCACCTGTACGTGCGCAGTGCATCGTCCAGCGCCCCTGCTGCTAAGTATGCCAGTGCAGCATCCTCGGACTTGCTGCTTGCCTCCAGGGTGGCACCCAATGCCACTAAGATGGCTTTGCGCCGTGCTAGTCGATCTGCCACATCTATGGTTGGGACTAGGCCTGCGTCGCACAGTGCCAGCAGCTGGCGCAGCAGGCCGTGTTGCTTGGCAAGAGCAAGTGCCAGGTCCCATGTCTGTGGTCCAGCAGCCACCAGGTGCTTCAGGGCCGACTCCCAACGGCCCAAATGCACATCGATAGCGTGGCAGCGCAGGTTGGTATCTGTGATGGCAGCGAAGCGGGACAGCTCAGCAGCATATTCCCCTGGGTCCTTCTGCAAGCAGACAAGCGCACCAGGGCAACAATCAGTGCGCAGGGGGTGGCTCACGCGCAACCTCTTTGCGGAACTCGTGGTTCCATGATGATGCATGCACACAGGCACCATCAGTCCGGCCACACCTGAGCATGTGTTATGACCATGAACGCAAGGGGCAGGTCATACAGCCCCAATGCAGCTCGGTATAGAGCATCCACGTCCACATGCAGCAGTAGTGCCTTCAACGCACGCTCTGCACGGCCACTGCCCTCAGCACCACCGGCACCTTGCACGCTGGTATCCTGCAAGGTTGGTGCAGTTTTCAAGCGCCGGAAGCGTCAGAACTGCAGCCATTGCAGCAGCCACAGTGCAATGCCGCTTTCGTGATCGCGCAGGTGCCAGAAAATGTGCGTGGCATCGGCACCGTTCACGCACCCCGTCTGCGAGCGCTGCCTCTTTTGCACTTCTCACAGCTTCCAGTGCTGCTCCAAGCTGGGGCGGATCACTGCGTGCATAGCTGGTAACCACCACCGCCAGCAGCTCCCTGGCTGCCGCCGCAGCGGCACTGCATGGCAGTGCACGAGCTACACCATCTGCACCCACTGCAGCTTGTTCTGACGGCATAGTGCTTGGTGTGGCAAGCATCTTTGCTTGGACGGCATTTCTGATAGCTGCACACACAGCATTAACCTTGCCTTGCGCCACAAGTTTGTTGATCTCCTCGGCGGACAGCACCCCCTCTGCAGCCAGATCCTGTGCTGATGCGCTAGTTAATCCCTGATGGTCAAACTGCCACGATTTGGGCTGTGGCATGGGGATGTTGACGTACAGCCCACCCTCAGCACAGCAGCTGTTGGGTTGCAGCGCTGTGAGCAGGTCACACAGATCAGACGCAACTGGCACTGACTGCACAAAGGCTGCTGCATGAAACATGAAGGATGGCCAGCCCCAGTCTACAATGAGGTTCAGGTCCACACGGTTTGCTGTGACCAGGGACCAGGCAGTCGCGTAGTCATGCTGCGTGAGCGCATCAGCAACAGCAGCCAGCACGAGCGCGCGAGGACACACGCCTTCAAGATTGCCGCGCGGCATCTGCGATCATATGAGTACACAGCAGCATATGCTTAGACAGGCCAAGTTGAGCACCTGCTGTGATGCAGAATGAACGGCCATGTTCCTGTAAAGGAACAGCTACCAGCAGGGGCAATCTCTGACACATGCTCACCTGTAGCACAAGGTTCACACCTCCACATGGCGCAGTCACAATCGTTGAACCCTGCTCCACGGCGCGCACCACTGTGTCACGTGCCGCTGCATTTGCTGCATCTGGTCGCATAGCCGCGTGCATTGCAGCTCGCAGACCATCCTGCTCGACCCTGCAGGATGGTGAATGCTTGAGATTGCATTTATCAGGAGAAGAAAGGACGTAGTGCAAGGAGGTCTATTACAACACAGTAACACAGTAACAAAGAGTTCAAGGGCACTCACTGTGGCCGCCTTGTAGTCTTGCTGCCGGCTGCCTCTTCTGTCAGCTCGCGATGAACATATGTACCCGTTGCCAGCTGCAACAGCATGGCCTCAGAACCAGGGAATAAAAGCAGGGTCCAGACACCGGTATAGTACGCAATACCTATCAGATCCAAAACCACAAGCCATGCCATGAACAAGTGGTGTTCTCTTAGTACTGACTGTAGAGGACGTCCTCCAACTTAAACCATTGCGTACCTGCTTGATGAATACAGTATACAGCAGGTTGGTACGAGTGATGTACAGCAGTGCTGGGCCGCCTGCCCCGCCAGCACGCACGCACATAGATGTAACGTTAGGGGCCACCTTGATGTTTCCCCAGTACAGATCGCCTTCAGCGCTGAGGCCCACTGCTGGTCGCGGCACAGCCTGCAACAGAACAAAAGTGGGACACAGTGACTGGCGGATCTCTCTTGCATCAACCTGAGCCCAAATCCATTCTTAGCACGTGGAGCTGCTGAGAAGGGGAATGCTGAAATTGTCCATGAACCTAGTAGCAGGTCGTGATGTCTCATCTTACCTGATCAGAATCGCGAGGCACTGGTGCAGGCGCAGCGTGCTTGCACGCAACGGGAAAGGACGATGTGCGATGCAAGGACTCAAGTTGTGGTCTTGCATCGGCCATTCCTGCCGGTATGTAATGCCGCAGCTCACCGCTGCCAAATTCCAGCAGCACACCATGCTCTGTGACAACCCGATGGGGTGCAAGAGTGATGAGTCAGTCACAACACAACATGGCTGATGTGACCATTGCCCCCCTGAGATTGTGTCCCGCGGCTGAATCACTGCAGAACCGCAAGAACCACATAGCACAGTGATGCAATGCAAACTTCAACACATATGTGCACGTGCACCCCGCAAGTATACCTGGGTGGGGGAAGCAGCGCAGAACACGGTGGGGAGCTGCCACAATTGTGGTTGCTACCTCCTGTAGGCTGCAACCAGCACTAGCTGATGGCAGACCGTCCTCTTCGGGCGCATCGTTAGGCCAACTCACAGCATACTCCACGATGACGTCGCCGCAGCGCTCTTGCTCTTGCAGACCTATGGCTGCCACTACCACGAGGCTGTCTGCTGCTGCCCAGCACACAGCACGCACCTTGTGCCCACCCGCTACACATGCTGATGCTCCTGACATGTTCTTGATGGTAGGTAGTAAAGGGCGAATTGCATCGGGCATACCCACACCCGACTGCCCTTTCTCCTGGACCACCGCCTGTTGCTCCTGTTGGGTGTCCTCCCAAAGATCTGCTTCCACTGAACGGAGGAGTCCCACACGGCCATCACTCATCACTGCTGCCACCGCCTCATCCTCCCTCACACAGGTGCTGCTGACACACGCGGCAACAACTGATGCTGGCATGATAGCACGGACGGTACACAAGGGTGGCGGCACCATCGCATGGCGCATGGGCGTCAGCAGCACATGCGACCCATCCACCACTGCGCACGTGCCCCTATCGCTAGTTGTCATATCCCAAAGCAGCTGCAGCAGCGCATACTGAGCCCCACCCGGCACAAGCACATGAAGGCGGCCAGCTGAGCGCTCATCCCAATGGATCATCAGGGGCAGGCGCCTGCCTTCACCATGCGCTCCAGGCACCAGGGGGTAGCTGCGCTCATGCTTAAGGTACCAGTGCCAGTTGCTGCGGTGGTACAACTGCAAAACCCATTGTGCAGTCTGTCCTGCCTGATCCTGACCCTTTGCAGGCTGCACATGCTGTACGACAGCAAGCAGTTCTGAGTCCGGGCTCCACTTGAGTGCCTCGACATGGCCTGCGGTACACCAGGCATGAGTGTCATGCATTGCATGCAATGATTTTGCGCCTTCATAACATTGATGGAGGCTTGAGCTGAAGCTGCCCAAAATCCCGTTGACCAGCAAGCATGTGGCACGTCACGTGAACTGACCGTGTAAGCGCAAATCGAAGCCGCCGTGCTGTAGTCCGTTGCACTCATACAGTTTGATGTGAGGTAACGGATGTGAAGCATCCAGTTGCACTGGGTTCAGAAGCTGCTGTTGAGCCTTGACTGCAGCAGTTGCACCTGCACGCTCACGCAGTGTCTGCCTGGTTGCCGGTACAGGCACCCCAGGTGTTGCCAACTGCTGCTGTTCTGCCGCTGGTGGCTGTTGGGCAATGTACAGATGGCGCCCGTTGGGTTGCCATGCCAAGACTGGGAGCAGCCCTGGTGCACTCTCACCAAGTGCATGCAGTTTGCATGCAGCTGAGCTACGCTCCCAGATTTTGACTTGGCAGGATGCAGTACTGCGGTGCACGACGATGAAAGTGCATAAAGGAACAGCTGTGCAAACTGCAAGCAACAGGAAACTGCAGCGCCAAACACGTACCCATCATGATCCACACGGTGCACCGTGGCAAAGTACTTCCCATCCCCGCGCCATGTGAGCTGCACATCTTGAAGCAGTAAAGCATCAGCCGCCGAGCCGCCAAGCTCAGTGGTGGTGAGGCTGAGCTCTGTCAGCAGCTCCCAGTCCTGCAACAAAGCATCAATCCATGTCAAGCACTGCATTGTGCTCCTTGATCAAGCAGCCCCCACCTGCATAGCGCAGCACCCGATGTGCAGGCCCATGTGGAGCCTGTGTTCACCATGCGCCATGCACGTTGCGTACTCCCCATCGCACCTGGTTCATGAGCAGCAGCTGGCCCATCCCGCTGGCCACCACAAACACCTCGCCATCAGGGCTCCATTCCAGAGCCACAATGCCTCCATCAACAGCGCCAACCTCCTCCAAATGCTGCGACTGCACGCCCAAGAGCAGCAGCTTGCCTGTGGAGAGCCCGATGGTGATCGCATCCAGTTCCAGAGAGAACGCAAAGCCGGTGACGCAGCTGTCTGCTCCTGCCAAAGCGCCGAACGGCTGCCGCCACATCACCTGCGCGATGTAAAAGTGAAATTTACGGTTCAATATGGTAATGTCGCGCCCCCCGCACTGAGGAGTACCATGCAGGCAAGGAGGAGTAGGCAAAGGCCCCTAAAGATTGCTGCGCACCTTGCAGTCATCTAAGTGCCAGCACAGCACCTCGTTAGAGCTAGTTGCGACGTACAGGAACGGTTCAGCAGGGTTCAGGCATGTGCGCACAGCGTATTCTCCTGTACTTAGTGGCACATCATGAGCCAAATCAAGGGTCAGTATAATATTCTTCATCGTGCCCAGGCGGGTTAGTTGAACGGGTCAAAATCTGACCAAGACCTATGTTCTACATCATATGAACATGAATAGTTACTCAGGGTAAGCGCGCAGCAAGTATGACATCTGACATCACACAAAAACCCCGAAACGCCAGCAGCCGCATTTGCCTAGTTCATACCGTCTAAACTTGTGGAGATCAGATCATCTCATAATTCGGGCATTGTATCCACAGTCAACCCAGGTGCACAAGGACAAACGAAAGCCCAGCTTGCTCCTGCAGCTATGGACCAGTACGAGAAGCTGGTGCGCTCTTTCAGCCCTCCGTGGCCCCCTGTCAGTGTTCGTCCTCGACAGCTGCGGCCACAATTCATATCCTGCTGCACCACAGGAAAAGATTGGCGAAGGCACGTATGGCAAGGTTTACAAAGCAAAGGACATTACGTCCGGTAAGCTGGTGGCTTTGAAGAAGACTCGTCTTGAGGTGCGTTCTTCAGGCCTGCTTATGGTGATCACAAAACAAGTTGACAGGACGCTGCTGTTGAGTCTTTGAAAATGCCCGTTGGTGGTCAACTTCAAGAGGGCCATGGGCTATGCTGTGCGTGCACCATGCACCAACACATGCATGCAGATGGAGGAGGAGGGCGTGCCCTCGACTACTCTGCGCGAGATCTCGCTGCTGCAGATGCTCAGCGAGAGCAACCACATCGTCAAGTACGTGGCTGGGGCGCAGGACAGAATCGTAGCACCGATTGAGCTTACACCTCACTTTGGCAATGCTGCGCCCTGCAGGCTCCTGGCTGTCGAGCATGTAGAAGAGAACGGCAAGCCTTGCCTGTACCTGGTGCGTGCCTGGACTGCGTGTTCTGCTGCGAGCTGTCAAAAGCTTCCTTTTGGATTACTGCCAACGGCCCACATGGCGTCGCAGGTGTTCGAGTACCTGAGCACGGACTTGAAGAAGTGGATGGACCGAAACGGCAAGGGCCCTGCGCACCCGCTGCCGAAGGATGTTGTTAAGGTGCGGACATGCTGTGTGCATGCTGCAGCGCACAGCCATCAGCTTGTGTGCAGGACCCAGCTTGCAACAAGAGAATGCACCTTCACAATCGACTGTTGCAATGCTGTGTTGATGGCACGCAGAACCTGCTGTACCAGCTGATCAAGGGCTTGGCGCATTGCCACAAGCATGGCGTGATGCACCGCGATCTAAAGCCTCAAAACCTGCTGGTGGACGATGCCCAGATGTGCCTCAAGATTGCTGACCTGGGGCTTGGCCGTGCTTTCAGCATTCCCATCAAGAGCTACACACATGAGGTACATGCAGTACCCTGTCAACTGTTTGTCACTTTATGATGCAGTACTCCCCGGCCCTGTGCTGCAGATGCAGCAAGGTCATTATGAGACCACCATTCGCAGACTATGTCCAGAAGCATGAGGGCGGTGCATACTTGCGCGTAGATTGTGACGCTGTGGTACCGTGCGCCTGAGGTGCTGCTGGGGTCAACACACTACTCGACACCTGTGGACATGTGGAGTGTGGGCTGCATCTTCGCAGAGCTTGTGCGCAAGGTACAAGTGATGGGTCATCTGGAAGACGTGCTCGTGCTCTTGGGACAGTGTCTTCTGTGGTCAGCGGCTGCTTCGACCATGCATCCACAATAATCGCAGGCACACTGCTGGCTGTTGTCAACACATGCAGCAACCCTTGTTCCCTGGAGATTGTGAGCTGCAGCAGCTCCTGCATATTTTCAAGCTGCTGGGGACACCCTCGGAGGACCAGTGGCCCGGCGTGACCAAGCTGCGTGACTGGTGTGTGTCGCAGTGCCTAATGTTTTGACGATGTGACATGATGCCAGTTTGCCAGGTGCACCACCTGCCTGCATGTGTTGGAATGAAGCATACCTTCTGCCGTGTTTGCAGGCACGAATGGCCACAGTGGCAGCCACAGGACCTGTCACGGATATTCCCAACCCTTGGTGCTGAAGGCGTGGACCTCTTGAAGAAGATGCTAGAGTATGACCCTGCCAAGCGCATCTCGGTGTGTGCACAGCCGTGTTACGTATGTCTTGAGAGCAGAGTGCATGCGTAGCTTACCTGCCTCAGTTGCTCGCCTCTTTTGGATGCCTATGGAACGTACCATGACCCATGCAGTATCCGACACTGGGGACACCAACTGCTTTACGATGCAGGCCAAGGAGGCACTGAAACATCCATACTTTGAAGACCTGGACAAGGAAGAGATTGACAAGCTTGAAAACCCAGAGGTCAGGAACCGTGAATAAAGTGCGCACCAGCCTACATGCAAAGGTGGAGAGGTGCCGGCCACTATGTGGACAACATACATGTGAATTAAATCATCAAGCGCGTTGGTGTACATGTAGGGGGTTAGTTATCCTAGTTCCACACCATGTCCAGTACTCAAAATGGCGTGTTTTGGCAGCCAACGCTTTGCAAAACGAGGCTCTCTTGGGTGCAGGTGCTGCAAAAGCTGGCACTAAATCATCCTGCAATAGCATGAGCAGCTGTAACGATTCGTGCTCCAAATCTACTCGGCCCGAGCACTACCTGGCTCAGAGCCCTGCTGTTCAGCCGTAGCCTGCCCACTGCCTGGCCGGGATCCCGGCACTTGTTGTTGGTTAGCACTGGCCGGCCTGGAATCTCCTGTGGATGCTGGCTTGGCGCTGGCAGGCCGCGAGCCCTGCAATGATGAAGACCCAACCCTTGCTGACTGTGAAGCCTGGACTGAACCATGCAACGAATCCCTTGCAGAGCTGCCTGGCCTTAGGCCTGCAGGAGGTATTGCCCATCCCTCCTGTGGTACTTGAGCTTCTGTGGGCACCTCCGCAGCTGCCATCGCCATGTCTGCTGCCACAAGGCTTGCCGCCTCAGCAGCTGCATGTACAGGCTCATCGGGTGCAGCTGGCTCATCAGTAAGATCTTCTACCGCCGGTCCTCGTGGCTCTTGCACTGCCTCCATTTCTGTGGATGGCTGCATGCCATTGTCCGCGCCCGCCTCAACGTGGCTGGGTTCAGCAGCCACCTTGTCATCTGCCTCACATACCTGTACTGCCTGCTGATTGTCTGCGCCATCATCTTCACGCTCATCAAGGGCAGCAACACCTTCACCGGCAAGGTCCTCGTTATCTGCTGCAGGTTGTGACTTCTGTTCATCTAATCCTTCCTGCGGTGACATCCAGGAGGCCACAACTGCTCCTCCAGATGGCGCCAAAGCAGCCTCCATGATGGTGATCGGCTGTTCCTCAACCTTGTCGTCCACGTATCCAGCTTCATCGTCAGCATCCTCCATCATATGCTGTCCAGCTGCAACCTGCTGGCCCTCATTGCTCTGAGCTGTATTGGCGCACTCATCAACTGCAGCCTGCAGTGCCAGCGTCTCGTCTGCCATTGAATTGACATCCAGCAGCGGTTCTGCCTGCATCGCAGCAGTCCAATACAAGGCACATCGGCCCAGATAAGCCCTGCTGTTGCTGCAATGATGGAACTGCGGGCGGCATGCATCTGGTGGAGGCAAGGCAGCAACACTTCAGCTGTGCTGACTTACCTGCTCACAAAAGTGCAGTGCTGCTTGCATTAGCGAGTCAAAGCTAATGCGGCCAGTTGCTACATCCTTGCGCCCCAGCAGGGCGTCCACCAGTGCATGTGTTGCAGCAGCCGCAGGATCGAGCCCTGCCATGACGCACAGTTCACGCAGCTGATGCGTCAGCAGGCCCACCCTGGTGTCGTCACCAGCTGCCATGAGTGTGAACGAGTATCTGCAAGGCATAACAAGGGCATGCATTCAGGGTGTCAGTTTAGGGCTTAGGGTCACGGTACATGAATAAGTTGATGATGATGATGATGATAGATTGAAAAGATGATAGTAAGGGCGCGGTCATAGGCAGCTTTGCATTGTACACAATCTCCCAGCAATACCACGGTCGCTCAGTACCACACAACGACACAAATGATCATTGGGTACGGTGAACATTACATGCAGCTGTGAAGCTCAGCTGCTTCAATGCCAACTCAATGCTTGAACCCAGCTCGCAGCTGGGGTCGCGACCAAGTTTCATGTAGTCAGGGAAATGTCTGGTCAAGGTGGGGTCATGGCTGCAAGATGCGGCTGCTTCATGTCTTTGGCCCGACATGGTATGGTGTCGGCGACTGCTTAGTCGAGACACGTTACAAGTGGTAACCGGCGCACGGTCCGGGAGTGTGTGTGGGGGAGGGGGGGGGGGGCGCACCAATGACGCATCCTAAACCTTTCGTGTAAGCCCTAAACACTATTGCGGTACTCACGTGTGCGCTGCAGGGGGTTTGATAGCGCTGAAAACGGGCAGCGAGTGGGATGCATGCGTTAAACCCTACCGTACACCCTTGACGCTGAACCCTGCCGCTGGACTCGACAACTGCACACCCTAACCTCTGATACGTAAGCCCCAACCCTGCAACATGACACCAAACACTCTCTCCCTCTGGCACGGCCTGTTTCCATACAACCGCCCATATTGCCCTGCCTCGAGTCAATGTCAAAAACGATATGTTTTGCACCTGCTGCTTCACAACAGCATGTTGCGGCAACAGGCAGCGCAGGATGCATCACCCCCCTTGAATGTGTACACCATGATATGAACCACCGCAACATGTGGGCACCAACCTCCCGTAGTGCGCAACCCCCATTTCCAGGAAGTCTTTTGTCGCACTGCAAGTATCACTGCCTTAGACAATACAAACCCCAGTAGTGCCGTGTCCAGTCTACCATGACCCCCCGTAGTGCACGCAACCGCCCACTCCCGAACCCACCACCGCCTCTTACTGCCCACCCCATAAAAGCCCGTTAAGTCTCTGCACACGCTCAAGTCAATGTCTGAACAATAGCTAGAACGCGCTTCAAAGTGCAGAACTCATGTCAGGCTGAAAGCGGGCCCACCTTGCCTTTCTGTGCTCATACGATTCGCAGCACATGGTGGTTCCATGAGGGTGGATACTGTATGCAATTTTGAATTTTTCAGGGATGTGGCGCAAGGAACATCAAGCGGGGTTCCTAAAAGTGCCACACAACCAACCGACCGCCTGCACTCTACAAATGGGGCGTAGGAGCCCCTCACAAGCGCCTAGCCGGGCCCCATATGGTACATGGGTAGTTTGGTACCCAGGTCGAGTACCATCCCCATGAACGCTTGTATGGTACTAATAACAATGATAACGCGGCGTTTCACAGATGTTTCTGCATGCCGGAGCCTGAAAGTCATTAGCCAAACACCTGGATGCCCAGAAAACTAGCCCTGAATACCGGGAGCCGCCCCACTACAGCACCTAGCACCCTGTTAGAAGCACACACTGCAGCAACAGCACACCGACACACCACCCGTGGTACTGATGGACGTGATGGTGCATAATAAGAAACCCCGGGCATAGTATGCCGCCTATGACCGCGCGCTAACAACATCATCAACACAACGACGACAACAACAACAACAACAACAACAACAACAATCTATAATAACAATATCATACATACCGTAATAGTAATAGGAGTGATACGGTATGATACAGTAATTGATAGTAATGATAATAATGATACGGTATTACAGTAGTAATGATTTCATCCTAGTGCTAGTAATAATGTAATGGCAATAATAATGATGATGATGATGATATGGCCGGTCTGGTATTACAACAACAATGATGAAATGTCAACAAGAACATCAGCAGTACTACACAGTGAAATACTGTAATAATCAATTTGATGGTACTGTAATAGTATGATAACATCTACTGTATCGTGCCGGTGAACATGTAGGGGGTTTAGTATTAACATATTTAACACGTAAAACTCATTTTTCTGTGCACAAGGCATGAATTGGAAGTCGATGGCTACCAGACTGAAGGACCATCATCAGCACACACCGCAGCATCTCTAGCTCCTGTGCGCTGAGGGTGCCACTTGCTGCCTGTGCTGTGCGCAGCTGGACGGACTTTGAGCTTGCACGGCCTTGCCGCACCTCCACAAACTGGCTGCCCAACACCTGTAGATAAGAGGTTGAACCATCGAGATGAAGGGACAAGCTGAGGCATTTCAAACAAGCTGATCAATGCACTTGCGGCTGCGCACCTTGTTAGGTTGCAGCAGCTGCAGCTCTGGTAATGGCTTTGGAAGCCTGCCGCTTGATGCCAGGTCCAGTTTTTTTGCCAGAGCCAAAGCCGCCAACTGGCCACGCAAGGGGTCCAGATCATCATCATCAAGCGCAAGCATAGTGCCGCAACGCGGTGCCCCACCCACGTACTCAGCGATGTACTTGCGCTGCCGTGACATCCTGCATGCATAGCATGTGGATAATACACAGTGCATGGGAAATGAGCAAGCCTGAAATGGAGCGCGTCAGAGCCAACAACTTTGCATGCACCAAAGAATGCAGGTGCGTTGAAAAGACCTCCTGTACGACATCCGGGGCCATTGACCGTGTGCATCACAGCAAAGCATACTTCGTCATCTCACATGTACAGTGTGCCCATCCCTTCCTTCTTGTCACGAATGAAATGGCCCACAAAGATATCCCCGTTGGCATAAAAGTAGGTGCCGTGACCTGCACGACGGTCGTCCTGCCACTCTCCCGCGTACTGCAGCATCGCATCCCAGCATCACTGCAGCTGTTGTTAATGCGTACAGACATTGAGCAGCTGCCATGAAGCAGCGCCTCAGTGGATGTGCATTACTGTACATCAAATGCGAGCACTCACCACATCCCCATTGGCGAACTCATAGCGGCCACGGCCATGGCGGATGTTGGCTGCAAACTGGCCGCTGTAAATTTCTCCATTGGCATAGAAGCGTGTGCCCACACCCTCCTTACGTCCTTGTACCCAATCTCCCTCGTACTGCACTACATACTGCCCACTACCGTCGGACTGCATGGAGCCAACACAACATGCACACATGACAGTCCTTTGTGGCCGTGCTGTATAATACCTTTTTAAACGATCAATTGTGTGGTTCAAGCGGTGTCTTCTGCAGAGCTACACAGCACGCAACAAAATAGGTTGATGCCTGACTCACCAGCGGCGCAAGGTAACGACCGTGACCATGCGGCCGACCTGCAAGGATTTCTCCTTCGTAGCAGGCCCCGTTCTGCCCTTGCAGCTCACCATACTTGCCAGCGCGTCCAGGGCCTGCATACAACTCAACAAAGCTAGCAGCAGTGTTCGCCTGCAAGCCCACTGCATGGCGGTGCATGTGTGCCATGCACGTACCTGTGAGACTGGAGGTCAGCGGATTCCGTTCCTTCGCTGTGGCATTCCACTGCTTTGGTGCTGAGCGTCGTGGCAGGACCGGCTTGGGCGGGCTCTGAGCCCGTCGCATCGTCACCGTGCTGGGGCCATCGACTTCTCGATACTTGAGGGAGGGTTTATCACCATATGGAGCCTTCATTCTAGACGAGGACTGGAAAGGTGCTTTGCCCTGTCGCCCTGTGCCTGTACCTCCATTGGACGCGCGGATGCCGATATCCCGCTGGCTATCCTCTTCAATCACCGGCTCCATAGATGTGCTCAATTTTAAACTGCTCGGTTCAAAAGGCTTACATATATAAGGTGCATATATACTCAAGTGTGCCTTCTCATTCAGGTGTTTCGGTGGAGTGCCAGAGACACTTGAAATGACTGCGAATGTATCGATGCAGCAACAAGTCCATGTGCTCATTGGATGCCTTTTTTTGAGAATGGGTTTTCCTTGATGAGAGATAACGATGACAGGAGATATAACCCTGAATTCATTAAATCTGAACGTTGCACGCATGGGCACCGCTCGACAGGGGTAGGTGGTCGCTGAAACACCCTTAACAAGATGAAATTGGACTGTTACAGCAGGCACTTTGGTTAAACATGGCGATCAACATAGCAAGGGTTTGAGACATGGGCTATGGCTGAAAAAAAGGACAAGCTCGCCACTCCGGGAGCACATGATCTTTATAATGTAGCGAGTGTCAAGTTAGCAGAAGCCACTCGCATCAAACTGTTCCTCCCGGGCCTGGGTTCTGGTCCTCCAGAGGAGGATGAAGCTCCCCAAGCAAGCAGTCGCGCGTTATCAGCAACAAGTGCGATACTTGTACCCAGTGTACTGCATGCACCGCATGTGGCGTCTCCATGTGAAGCTGAGCAGCACGTGCTCAGTGCCACTAGCATGCACGGTTGTGCATGTACAACCTAAGGGCAGTCGGCTGTTGTGGTTCTTGTGTGTTGTGAGGTGGTGCAGGTGACACAGCACGCAAGGCGCGGAAGAAGCTGCTGAAGCTACAGAACTTTGCACGCAGTGAGCCAGCACCAGCCACTGGTGGATTAATGGGGCCAACCGATACAGTGATGCTGATGGAAGAGCTGATGGATCTTGAGGAGGAAGCAGGTGCGTTGAACATGGGGCCGCCTGGATCCCCGTGCCCCGTGTGCAACATGCTGCACTTGCACAAGCCACACGAGCGGTGGGATCAGGGTCGTTGTGCTGAAAGTTTGCTGCTTTATGTGCTCCTGGGATGCAGTATCAGATGGTGTGTATGAAGATGGCGATTCATACACAGACTCACCTGGCGGGCAGTCAGCAGGGCCACGCAAAGGGAGTGACCGTGATCGGGCAGGCAGCAGTACCAGCTCTGTGGCATTTAGCAGCCAGGCAGGAGTCGAGGACAAGCCGCTTCGTGGCGGTGGAGGTATGTGCTGCTTTCAGGCATACGATCATACAGGACATGTGTTTGTATGCCATCCTCTCACGGCATCTTCATGCCATCAATCTGCAGGATCAACGCGTGCCATGGCATCTGGTCGGCAATGCCAATCAAGGGCAGGAATAGGCAGTGGGTGGCCAGTTGGCAGCCGAGGAAGTGTTGGAGGAGCGGATTGCCGCAGTATTGCTTCAGCAGGGGGTATCAGCCCTATGCGGCATGGACGTCCTAGTCAGCCCAGCCAACCACGAGTGCCCATCTGGGAGCGGCCACTTGCACCTCCTGAATCAATAAGGCAGAAGATCGCTGCAGCAGCTGTGCCCGAGCCCCGTGTGCTGAAGGCTGTAGCACCCAAGACGTTGTCGCTGGGCATAGACAGCCTCCCTTCTGCCAATGCACCAAACGCTGCTCCCACTGCGTTGTGGCCCACTGGACGCAGCACAGTGCAGGCACTGCAGCAGCAGGCGGCCATGGCTGCAACATTACTGCAAGGCAGCATAGTAGCGCCGCAGCAACAGCCACTTAACAAAACCGATGTGAGCGCTGAGGCGTTGATGAAACTGAGGCGGGCTGCCAGCAGCCGTATGGGCGCAGCTAGGCCTGTGCCGCCAGCAGTCGGTATGCCACGGACGGGCAGCCCAGCACGCATGAGTCGGCTTGCACCAGGGCCTGATGCAGTGTTGTCGGACGTAGGGTACACTCCTGGCGTATCACCACCTGAAGCCATCAGGCCATCACCACACTTGTACTCTACGGGGCTAGCCAGCTCGTCATCACCAGCATTGCTGGCTACACGAACACCCTCCAGTCAACAATGATCTCAGTGGGCGGTGACTTTATCCGCCTGGATGACTTTTGAACGTCTAAGCAACACTGAATCTCAATGGATGCATTCTACGCGTTCATTATTGCCCGACTTGCTCTAGGTATGCTCGCTCGCCACCTCGTTTGTTTTGTTGTTCAATCTTAGAAGGACCCATTGCAACAGGATGGAGGAATTGATCCTGAAGTACGTTGCGGAAGGTGCAGCTGCGGATGTGACGGACGCTGCTGTAAAATCAATTGCTAGTCAGCTGAAATGCGGCACCTCCATCATCGCACTGGTAGGCAGTAGAAGGGCAGTGGATGCGCTTGCTCCAGATCACTCGGCGAGTAGACGGAGTGCCGCGTAATCGAACTTCAACAACATGGCGTGCAGGTTACTTGCCTTCAAGACTGGCTGATCAGTGACGAGGCCGAAAAGCGAGCGCGAGGCACTCGGCTGCTGGCAGAAGTGAGCGGCAGCGAGCAGCTGCAGCAGTGCAAGGTGGCTGCACTTGTAAACTACGCATGTGATGCCCCACAGCTGCATGGTCGGTATTTTGGCATCATGCAAACGCAGGTAGTGCAAGAGGCAAGGGATGCTCTGTCGGTGGGCGACCTGCACCATCTGTCCAACTTCATGTCTGCGCGCCTTTGTGACTGGTGCGATAAGCCAGGCTCACACCACGCATGTGTATCTAGAATCTACATCAGCTGTGCAACCCACAGGTTAACCTTCCACCAACATGCTTCCTTGCAGGAGCTGTGTGGATGCTGCGGCTCTGGGTTGCTGCGCACTCCTGGGCACATCGGTCATGCCATTGGCAGAGGAGGATGCAGTCACCATTATACGCGCAGCATACACAGACATGAGCAAGGACCTGCAACAGTGCGCTGTGGTGCATCGGTCGCAGGGGCTCAAGCTACTGCTGCAAGCCACAACAGTAGGTGTGCTGCATGCAACAGCTGCAGGAAACCGTACTTCGCATCTTTGCCCTGTGCCAGGGGTATGGTCCGTTGCAGCAGCCTTAAATGACTTGGTGGTGGTGCTGCTGCTGCTGCTGCTGCCAGGCACTCGTGTCCGGCTGCTGCCCTTGCCCCTGTGCATGTCCGTTCACCTCCCGCTGTGTGCGTTCCTTCATGCCCCGCTGTGTGTGTCCATTCAGTTGCTTTTGTGCATGTCCGTTCACCTCCCCGTGAGCCACGGGCCCTAACTCCTGCTGTTGCCGTACCTCCTGTGGCGGCTGCTGCTGCATTTGCGCGTGCCCATGCTGCTTGCGATGTTTGTACTGTCCGTACTGCTGCGGCCGGATGTACAGGACGGGCCATCATCTGAACAGACGTGCAGCTGTGTTCACACCACGCGTGCACACAGGCTTGGGGTGCTGCGGCCGTGCGGCAGGGTGTGAACCTGGTGGAGGGCTGGGTTGCAGCAGTAGACGGCGAGAAGGACCCGCGCTGCCTTCTCATGGCCTTTCAGCTGTTGCAGGTTGTGGCAGCAGTGTACCACACGCCTGGGCTGCCCAGTGCACCTCTGGAGTCCAATGCAGCTGAGGTAGTTGAAGTGCTGTCATGCTACTTCCCGATCTCCTTCAATCCACCACGCAATGACCCGCACAAGTGAGGGGAGATCAAGGCTGGCATTCATGACACTGGCATGCTGCATGCAGACATGCGCACATGTTCACAGGGCGCAACGTCGTTTATGCTGAACCAACACCACGGCACCTGCTGTCTATTGCCACACCACAAACCACATGCAGGATCACACGCGAGCAACTTGCGGCAGGGCTGCATGGGGCAATGACAGCCTCGCCATTTTTCGCCCGCTGGGTGTTGCCGCTCGTGCTTGAGAAGCTATCCAGTACACACCGGCCTGCCAAGGAGGACGGGGTGGCGGCACTGGCTGCATGTGCTGCACGCTTCGGGCGTGACACCCTGGAGGTGCACTTCAGCGCGGTGAGTGGTGTGACATGCATCTGGGCCACAAGTATGCCAGGTTTACAAAGGATAACAGGGCAAACCAGTACCGTACGAATGCCTCGACCTGCTCCTGGTGACAATGTTCATGCGTTCTGGCAAAGGGCACATTCATATGTCAAACCATGCACTGGGTTTTGCCTGGCCTGGCTTGCAGCCTGTTGATTTGGGTTTAGCCCTCCTCGCTGGTGTCGGCTGAGATATAAGTCCCTGACTTGTATTTCTGCATGCGCACAGCCAGGAGCTCCAATCCACACTGTCATTTAGCAGCTGCAGTGTGAATGGGGAAGGTCCCACGCATAAGGAGGGTCCCTGCTCTACCGTGGACGTTCATACCCAAAGCACGCAGGTCACTTATGCTGATCCATCCAGCCCGTTCCTTTGCCCAAGCCCTTGCGCAATGCTGCACAATCCAAGTATTGTTAGCATCCTAACAAACACATACCGTGGGTGATCTGTACCAAAACGCCGAAGTTGTCCGTAGTATGCTGTGTCGACCTTCACAGTTTGGCCATGCAAACTGGTCAGGAACCATGCAGCAGCAGCAGCAGCAGCAGCAGTGCAGGAACACCAAACCCATTCATTGAGTGCAGGTGGCTGTTGCACCAAGGGCAACCCACTGATGGCGCAACATCATGGGCAGATGTGCAGGTGACCAAGAGTGAAATGCAGCAGGAGTGGCTGCTGATCAAGCGGCGATGTTTCCCAAGTGGGGCAGACTTTGCGGCAGCCAGCCAGGCAGATGAGAAGGCACAGGTGGCTTCTGCAGTGTGCAAGCAAGCAGGTTGCGAGAAATGCTGTCCAAGAGGCTGGCCTGCCAAAGGAAATTGACACAGCAGGGAAGATTGGCAGAGGGTGAAAGGGCAGGTGATGTACCTGCCCCCGCTTACCTCAGCACAGCTGGCTCCAGCCAGACAACCATCTGTTGGGTGGGCGGAGTGCCTGTGGTTGCTCGCTATTTTTGCAAGACGTGCCAGGTGTGGAAAGGAGGAGCATGTACCCGCCTGGCGGTTGCAGTAGACTAAACTCTTCACTTTGCAAAGAAGTGAAGAAAAAAGAAAGTGAACTGCCAGCATTGTAGTTTGTATAAGCTCGCCCACTTTCAGCCCCATTCCTTTCATGTGATGTCACCATGATGTGCTCCACCTGCTGGGATAATGCTACTTGAATCAAAGCATGGCAGATTGTACACAGACTGGCATGTGTGGCTCATCGTTCCCTTGACGGGCTACCGTTCCTGTTTCCATTCATACATCAACATGCAGATATGGGTTGGGCTGCGTGCTGAGCTGCTGGGGCCCTCTGTGTTTGGCCTCAAAGACGAAGACCTTGCAGCTGCCCGCAAACTTGCAAAGCTGGCAGCTGAGTGCCTCACTCACTGCTGCTTGCATCTGGGGCCCAGCTCTGTTGACAAAGTGGCATTGGAAGACCCACGCATAAATGCAGATTTGTTTGCTGCCCTTGCCTCACCAGACAGTGCATCGATCATGGGGGGTGGCAGTGACCCAGAGCGGCGGGATCGCTACGTGCTTTGTGTGGCAGAAGTTCTGCGTGCGGTGAGTCATCTACACACACTCGTGCTATATGTATGCTGTTTGTGGCTTGTTTCCTGCCCTGCTGCACCCTCAGCCACATACCTCACCTGGCTGTGACACGAGGCATCCGCTCCGTCACCTGCAGATTGCATCCGCAAGCTTAAGCTCGTGCCAGCGTGTAGCAGCTCTGATGCTGCCCCGTCTGCTGGCGATGCTGCCAGCAACCAACAGCCCAGCAAGCACATGGTATAGCGGCAGCAAGGTGCTCCACATCTTCACTGTTGCTGCGGCCATCATTGAGGGAGCAGCAGCTGTCATGTTGCACGCTGCCGGCAACCTCACTCAACATGAAGGAATGCCTGCTCAGCAAGCAGGTCAAGATAGTATGCTTAACTGCCCAGTCCCACAGCAGGTGGTTGGTACAATGCTGGCAGCACTGGGTGCAGTGCACACCACACTGTGTTCCACCTCGTTGGGTGCTGATCCTATGGAGTGCGATGTAGCTGCGTCAAGCACAGCTGAAAGGGAGATCGATCAGACCGCCGTCAACAGCCCCATGAAGTCTCAGCTCCAGATTGCATGCATCACCTTATGGCAACAGCTGCTGACACTGCACGTAAACGCTGGGCAGGCGATGCTGGCACCTGAACAGGTTCAGGCTGGCATCTCCGCGCTGTGGGTTTGGGCTTTGGCCAAGGGTGGAGATGCAGATGATCCAGCCATCTGCAGTGTTCCTGCGCGCATGGCATGGGGCAGCGAGGTGGTCCCAGCCATTGCAGCAAGGGCGGTGGTGGTCCGCTTGCTGCAGCCCAGCCTAGGCGGTGTGTACCAGCAGGCCAAAGAAGCTGTCCTGCATGAGCTCTGCGACGCCATGCAACCTGTGTTAAGCAGCAGCACCAAGCCTGCCGTGGCAGCAACAAATGACAGTGCCTGGCAGCGTACTCTCGACTGTGCAGCAGCAGCAGGCGCTGTCAGTGGCGAGATTGCCTCCACGCTGTTGCAACACATAGCCCCAAGCATTTTGGACGGTATGCAGGCACTTGAGGGCCCACATTGGCGCGTGCAGGTGAGGGAGTGGCAGACGTGGGTGTTGATCTTACGTAATGTTGGTGATCTGTCGTGCTTGGGGTTGTGCAAACTCAAGAGGCTGCTTGCCATGCTTTAATGCAGGGTCTGTTGCAACTGGTGGCACTGCATCTGGTTGTCGGCATGCAAGGTTCAGGGGGTGTGCCAGAACCAGTGCACTCAGCTGCTGCAGCCACACTAGCAGGTGCCCTGGTGGGGCTGCCGTACAAGGCAGCCATCCTGCTTGAATCAGGTGGCAGTGCTGAGGATATGCACGCACTGGCTCCTGGCACGCATGTCCTACCTCTCTTACATGCTGCAGCTGCTGCAACATCAAGGCTCACTGCCCTTGCCTCACCAGAGGACCAGAAAGGTGTGATGACATCATTGACCACATATGGAAGGAGGATCTTAACAAAACATACTGGCTTCCCTGTTTGTGGTGTTGGGGTTATGGCGTACTTCAGCATGCGGTCTCACAAATGCCTGTTCGCACCATGACTGGCCCTCATTCTGCACGCACAGGTGTAGCCTTGGCTGCGAGTGGTGTACTTCACTCGGCCCAAAGCCAGCTTAGCTCAGCAGCACATGTAGCTGCAGCAGTCGTGGCATGTGCAGCTATGGCATCTCTCAGGCCGGGTGTGCTGCTGCTGAATGGCAGTGAATCTGATGCAGGCATACCACTGTTGGGGGCACTCACGACTTTGTCCATGTGCCATCAACCTGATGTGCCCGTGTGCGATGGCGATGCTGCAGCTGGCAACCTGTATGCGGCTGTCCGCCATGCAGCAGCGGTCACCACAGCCTCTCTGCTAAGCAAGTGGAATGGTGCAGGCAGCGAGGAGGCTGCATCCCAAGTGCTGGCGCTGCTGCAGGGCGCACAAGCTCCCACTCGTGCAGCTTTCATTCCTGGACTGGCCTGGATTGCACGAGGTCTGGCCCTTAAGGGATCAGCAGCTGCCGAGCAGCTGGTGCACCAAATGCTGGATACTCTGGCCCCTGTGAATGTTCCTTCTTGTGATGCAACTGATGTTGCAAGTGTTTGGTCACCAGCTGCAGAAGCTATGTTCATGCTGGCATCAGGTGGTGCATTCTTCCGCATCCTACTCACTGCCGACCAAGCAGCTTCCTTTAGCACATCTAGCAAGCTTCCCCCTTACGGCTTGGGCCTTGGTCAAGCCTGGCACTGTACCACTCGAGTCCTTTGGCACCAGCGCACGCTGATTTTTTGTCTGGACAAGCTGCTACATGTGCTGGAGAAGTCCGTGGCACCTGCACCGCCAGGCCTACTGGTCGCGTTATGCAGCATTGCTGGTGCTGCCCCCTGGCCTCTGCTACGGCCGCAGCTGCTGCGATGCCTGCGGTGGCTGGTCAGCTCAACGTGTGCGCTTTCTCAGCTCAGTTCCAGCCTGCCTGCGGTTGGCAACACGGCCCTGGCACAGCTACAGCAAGAGCTGCACATGAGCCTCATGGCAGCTGGCTGTGCGTTGCAACAAGTGCTGGGTGATGCTGGAACTGAAAACGCCCCCTTGGCAGCCTCACTGGGCAGCGCGCTGGAGGGCAGTGCAGAGGAGCTTGTGCAAGGGCTGTGCACCATGGCGCGACTGAAGGTGTGTAACAGTCGTGACCATGGATGCCATTGGCATGGGTTTACATCCTTCCATTCGCTTGCTGCATGCGCACAGGGCTGTGCTGGTGTGCGAGAGTGCGGGCTTCGCTGCCTCACACTGCTGGTGCCAGAGCAGAATCCCCCCATTCCGTACCACACTGTGCATCCCTTCCGTCATGTGGTAAGAGTGCAATACTTATGATGAGACCCTCACTCACAGGATACTGCCGCCGATGCCCTGGGCCAAACCTGATCCGAAATCACACTTGCTTCTTACATTTTCTCATCTTCTGCGCACCAGCCTCATGCTTTTATGTTGCAGTACAAGCAGAAACCAATCCCTACGCAGTACCTGCATGGTCCGCTACTGACCTGCATCAAACAGCAAAATCCGTCACTCTGCACCATCACGCGCACAACACTGGAGGCACAGGAGCAGACGCATGAGAGATCATTGTGTACTGGTGCTGACCTCTGTACAGGTTGTGCGCTGTGTGAACGAGGCCTTGGACGACAACAAGCGTGCCGTGCGGCAGGCCGCCTCACGCTGCCGCCGGCTGTGGGTGCCCAAATGAAGCAGCACATTGAAGCATTCTCGTTCTGCCATGCGTGACGGCGGCTAGGTGCGGGTGGGTTCTGGGCTGGTTTGACTGTTACTATGATGAATTAGGCCGGCGTCGCATATCTTAGTAGGAGGACAGGAGCCGTGGGTCCTGGATGGTCACTTTGTCAAACTCTGCATCAAATCAAGATTACGATCAAGATCAGCTGCATCTGACCTGTTGAAATCCATGCGCCATTCATTACTTCCCGCAACCAGAGCAAGTGCCATGTGCATTCTTCAGCTGTAACAGGCTGTAGTAGCAGACATACAGGCCCTGTACATACCATGCTGCCGTGTGACCGCGTAGCACTGGTGTGTGTCGTGCAGCCAATGGTGCAGCGACCGCAGCGACCGCAGGCCCCCAGCCACACGCCGCCAGTTGTTGAGGGACTGCGCCTCCTGGCAAGCCAGAACAACCAAAACAACTGCCAGTCAGCAGTTCATAGTACAATTGAGGGTCTGTAGGGGGACGAGCGGTTTCACAGCCCATCAGCAACCTCCCACCTTGGTGATGCGTGCCTCAAGGATGTCCTCCTCCCACAAGCCCTGCCCATCACTGGTGCTGGCAAAGTACATTGCATACCTGCGCATCAAATCATACCAACGTAGACAAGTTTTACAGTTGTAGCAACAAACACCAGTACACCGCTGAACGCATGTGCTTCGGGGGGTGTGCAGCAATTGCTCATCAATCGTCACAGTTTGTGCATCAGCGAAAATGCAAGTCCTGCCCAGCGCCCACTCGCACCATGAAGGATCTTGGTGAATGTCTTGTGCAGCTAGCGCCCACATGTGCTGGAACAGAGCTGCTCTGCAAGGAGAAAAGGACAGCTAGGACATTTTATCCCTTGCGCACGGTGGTGGCATGCAGCAATGCAACTGGAGGGTTGAGCCAGCTGTCTAGGTCATGCAAGTAGGTCTGGCAGCATCATGGCAGCCCTGTTTAGGCGTCCACTTACGAGCGAGGCATGTGGAAGGCAGAAGTAACAACTGCCACCCTCCGCCAACCAGCAGGAATGGCGTGAATTGTAAGTGCAAAGTAGGCATTGCCAACTGTGTCATAACTGGAGCACTCCTTCAGCAACCGGTTTGCAGGTACCTGCTTCCACTTCATCAAGTAGTTTGCACATGCTGTTGCCTCATGGATGACATAGCCGCGAGGGTTCAGCACAGGGGGCTTGTGTGGGGTGCCACCACCTGTGGTTTGAGATGGCACAGGTCCACACCTTGTTTTTGTGGCCCATGCAAGCTGTACCCAGCAAAGGCACCGCTTGCATTCCAACGGCGCAGCAGACTGGAGACATACAGCTAGGAAGTCCATACCTAGGCATAGAATGGGGCAACCAGATGCACTGGCCATGTCCGCTGCTGTGTCCAACCGCCTGTACATCACAATGAATGGTATGCATGTGACCAAATGTGCCCTTCAACCTTGAGCTGGTGCTGTTTGGGTGCGCTGCACCTCATTCCTGCTGGCCAAGTACTGGCAAGCCGTGTTATTATTATTATTAAGTACTGGCAAGCGGGTGAACTGGCTTCCACGCACTCTGCCACTACACGCCGAGCATGGTCCCCAGCACCCCCTGATGCAACACTCCTCCCCACATGCACACTGTACTTTGACAGCAGGCACTGTTTCGGCAAAACACACCGTGCCACCCATGGCGGCAGACCACCATCTGTTTCCATGCCACCAGCCAACACTATGACGGCATCCAAGTTGGACGGCACTGCTGCTGTTGGCGTGCTCAGCGGGAGGTCGTATGGCGAACCCATGTGTGGAGGTTGCAGAGGCAGCGGCTGTGGTGCAAGCTCCAGCGATGACAGCCATGATACGCTTGAACTGTGTACCCAACCATTTGTGCTGTAAGCCCTCAAACTGCGGGTCCGTGGCCATGCAGAACTCTGAACGCACATTGCAAGATGACCTTGTACATGATGCCATATGTATGCAAGCATGTACACATCCTGCTGTCTTACCGTCATCGTGGCTGACTGGAGGGCCCTGCAGCCTCCATGCGCAGCAACATTACATATGAGCGCCATGAAAGCTCAGGTGTGTTAGTTTCGTTAAACCAATGTGCAAGCACACTGAGCCTTGCCTTCATTTCTCGACTCAAGTCACTCACATTACTCGATGGCGCCGAGGTGATGGGAATGCAGATTACTACATAACTGTGGTCAAGGGGCTTTGAGCACCCCTCCCATTAGATTCCGTACCTCAGATCGTAAGGTCAAAATGGACCTTCCACAGCTCTGTGGTGTGCTGCAAGCATGCATGAGCACCGACACGACGCAGCGAAAGGCTGCTGAAGATTTGCTCAAGCAGGTTCGAGTCGACGGTGGCTGTCGTCCTGTTGCCGTAGGGCAGCAACTCACTAGGGATCGCGTGCTCATATGATGCGCAGGCTGAGACGCTCAAAGGGCAGGTCGTTAACCTGCTGCGTGTTGCGGCAGAGGAGAGCGTGGATGCAGCCGTGCGCCAGGTTGCTGCCATTTCTTTCAAGAACCTTTGCAGACGCAGCTGGGAGGTTTCAGGTGCGATCGGGGATCCGCCGCTGGTGCTGTACTGTACCATGAACTTGCACCATGCAGTCATGAAGGAAACCATATGCCATGCGGTGGCTGTCTTGAGTGCAGAGGGCAGCACCAACTACCAGATCCCAGCTGATGATAAGGCCATTGTGCGGGACAACCTGTTGGAGAGCGTCATCAGGTGCGGGCCGCCAACGCACATGCCATGTGCCACGCACACTGTGCGTGGTGAACAAGCCCGGCAGCTGCTCAGAATCCCAATGCCAGGGCGCTGACATGATGGGCTGTGCTTGATCGACCATGCAGGGCACCCCACTTGGTGCAGGTACAGCTAGGTGATGTGTTCAAGACCGTGGTGTACAGCGACTACCCTGAGCGCTGGCCGGGCCTGCTGGAGGCACTGTGCTCAAACCTGGTGAACCCCGACACACGTCGCGTTCATGGCGCCCTGTTCGCACTGCGCATCCTCATGCGCAAGTATGAGTTCCGTGATGAGGATGAGCGCACCCCCCTGGCACAGCTGGTTAACACCACATTTCCTGTGAGTGCGGTTACGCCTATGTGTGCGACATAACGGGGTTTCTTTACTGGTCACTGCACAGTAGATTGATTACGAGGCGCATGGGACTGACCTGTGCTGTTACTGCACGAATGGTGGGGTCCGAACCTGCCTTCCACTGCTGGATGTAGTCCTGCCACCACAACACCTGCTTTGATAGTTGTCTTGGCTTGTGCCGCTGACTGCAGATCCTAATCCACATCTTCAAACAGCTGCTAGCCGCCCCCCAACAAACAGCCGAGGTCTCCCTGTACACCAAGCTGGTGTGCAAAATCTTCTGGTCCGCAACATACATGGGCATCCCTGATGCACTGGTACAGCACCAGATGTTCACTGAGTGGATGACCGCACTGTTGACAGCTGTCAACCAGCAGCTGCCTGAGGTGCGTTGCAGATTTGAAGGTGTCCAAGTTGTTGTGCGCTCGCACAAGCTGCATGCCCATACTGCACGTTCGTTTGGTTGGCAGGGGTGTATACAGCTGCACGATCACATGAAGCACATTCAAGCAGGGTATGATTGCGACATTGCAGGATCTGCAGCCTGCCAGCCGCGATGAGCGCGCCATCAGCCCGTGGTGGAAGAGCCGCAAGTGGGTCCTGCACATCACTTACCGCATCTTCAGCCGCTACGGGGTTGCGAAGCACTGCAAGGAGGGCAATGACCGCTTGTTCTCCGAAATGTGGAACGTGGGTGGATTGAGCTGTGGACAAGCTAGCTCATCTACAGCTGGGGTTGTGGCAGGATGACGGTGTCCATGTTTGAGTTGCGCGCTCTGAGTACTGTGAATAGTGCACGCTAACTCCTCTTATCGTGGTATCAAGGGTTCGCGTTCCTGCGCCTGCAGAACGAGTTTGCCACGCGCTTTCTGGACGCGCACCTGAACCTCATTGTCGGTCTGGCCAATGGTTGCTACATGAGCCCACGTGCCACAAACCTAGTCATCCAATACATCTCAGTTGCCACCAACATCAAGTCTGCATACAAGTAAGTGGTTGGACAGGTTGGACAGGTTGGTGCTTGCTGACCTCGCAGGAATGTGCTGATCATGGAGCTTACTGTGGCATGCTGAACAGCATCCTATCCAGCTGACCTGCTGTTTCATCACCTCTCACCCGCCAACACGCACAACATTCGCCCCGCCCCTCCCCCCCCTCCCCCCGCGCGCACTGCGCACATGCAGGCATGTGGGTGTGCACTGGGACGACATCCTCATGCGCGTTGCTTTCCCCCTCATGTGCTTCTCCAAAGAAGATGCTGAGCTGTGGGCAGAGGACCCTCATGAGTACATCCGCAAGGTGAGGCCATGACTTAGATGGCAGCATCTCCAGCAGGCATGCAGGTCGGCAACAAACAATTAGTATCACAGATGAACCTTTGGAAGCAAACGGCAGCTTTGAGAGTTCCAAGGTCGATCAGCTGGCACCCCTCATTTGAATCACGACGCTGCACCATGCCCACAGGGCTATGACATCCTGGAGGATATTTACTCGCCTAAGACTGCTGCGGCCAACCTCGCACACGATTTGTGCGAGAAAAAGAAGGAGCACCTGCACAAGTTCATGGCTGCCGTGAGCGCCATTATGCAGGAGTACGTGACAGCTGCTGTCGCAGGCAGTGTTGACGCAGAAAAGGCGTGCCGCATGGACGGGGCGCTGCTGGCGGTTGGCGTCATGGCTGATGAATTGAAGGCCAAGGTGGGAGGCTCGGCAGACTGTTCACAGCACCTCAAATCATGTGCTGCAAGGTTGCATTACCTTCTAGCTGATCACTGGGCAGCGCATTCAGGGCTGTCAGCTGAACACGCAGCTGTGGAGCTAGCTGCTGCTTGATCAGCTGCCTCATGCGATATCTGCACTTGCCCCCCAGCACCTTCAGCTGTGGCACGCTGTCTCTGGCTGCTGTGTCCGCTGCACATATCAGGCGGCTGCAGGGTCAGTCAGGGCTAGTCCTGCTCCTGGCGGGTAGTTGGTAGCTCATCTGTGTGTGGCCGTCTCACCCGCAGGAGCCATACAAGTCCCAGGTCGGCGCGCTGCTGATGAACCTGGTGGTGCCCTGCCTGTCCTCTCCCTACGGCCACCTGCGCGCCAAGGCTGCATGGGTGGCAGGAGTGTTCTCAGATGTAGAATTCCCTGATGGTCAGGGTACAGGCGCATCCTTCAACATGCTGTTCCAGAAAGTGGTGAGCCTGCTGTCGGACCTGGAGCTACCCGTGCGCGTGGACGCCGTCGTGTCACTGCGCCAATTCATTGACCATGCAGAGGACATCGAGGGTTTGAAGCCGCTGCTGCCTACACTCCTGAACTCCATCTTCCACCTAATGGGCGAGGTGGGCCAGATGAAAATTCTGCGCCTGGTCCCTGCTACAGAGGCACTGCTCCATGTCAGTGCGCAGCCCAAAACGCTATCCCACACGCATTCAACTTGTACCCACCATGCACCTCGTTCCCATCATCAGTTCATGGTTGCATGAGATGCTGCAGATCGATGCTGAGGACCTGGTGTTCAGCCTGGAGGCAATGGTGGAGAAGTTTCGCGAGGACATTGCGCCGTACGCGGCTGAAATGGTCAAGCAGCTTGCAGCGGCATTCGCACGCTACAGCTCAAGCAATGATGACGAGAACGAGGATGGCGATGATGATGACATGGGTGCGTGCCAGGAGCCACTGTTCTGCTGGCATCTCGGCATTGAACCTGCAGGCCAAGTTCTTGGCTCAGCTGACCTATACGTCAGCTGTATATACACCTAGCACATGGTTGCCTAGAATCAGGTGCTGAATCTGACTGGCGTTGCCTTCCATTGTTTGTTCCCCATGCGCAGCTGGCATTGCGGCATATGGTTGCCTGCGTGCCATCAACACACTGCTGGAGAGTGTGGCAGTGCTGGGGCCGCAGCTGTTCCCGCACCTTGAGGAGCAGCTGTTCCCACTGATGCAGAAGCTGATCAGCGCAGACGGGCAGGACGTGATTGAGGAGGTGCTGGAGATGATGGCATACCTGACGTACTACGGCCCCGGCATCTCACCGCGCATGTGGTCGCTGTGGCCTCAGATGCATGCCTGCCTCATGGAGTGGGGCATCGACTACTGGGAGAACCTTCTTGTGCGTGCGCTCGACATGACAGCTGGAGTGTGGCAAGACCAATGTGGCATCTGCCAGCAGCGTGCTTGGTGCAACCAATCATGGATTCCCTGTGGCAAGTACAAGGGCCCCAGCAATGAGGGGATAGCACACGCACAGTTTTGCCTTGTATATCCCCACTCGATCCCCATCCTCAGCTACCCACTGAACCACCGGCTGGCCGCGCACCCACGCACAGGTGCCCATGGACAACATGATTAGTCGGGATACCCAGACGTTCCTCACGTCCAAGAACCCTGACTACCTAGCATCGGTTTTCCAGGTAGGTTGGAACTCTGAGTCTTGTTCTTAGCTTTGGGCAGGCTTGCGCAGCTCCACTGTCATCTGGTGCTCATCCATCTTACTTCGCAGCTGTGCCATGACAACCAATAAACAACTGGCTGTTTGCGCACAATGCAGATGGTGTCACACTCGCTGACTGGTGACTTTTCAGACCGCGAGGTCGTCAGTGCTGCACGCCTGCTGGAGGTGGTGATGCAGGCATGCCGCGGCCACGTGGACGCATACGTGCCTCAGTACATTGGCGTGTGCCTGCAGCGCCTTGTGCGCTCAGAGCGCCGCGTGCTGAAGGACTCGCTGGTGTGCGTCGTGGCCAACGCATTGTACTACAATCCAGCGCTTGCTCTCAATTCACTCGTGTCTGCGGGAGCTCTCAGCCAGTTCTTCACAACATGGCTCGGTATGGTCATGGCCAACAAGCCCAGTGGCAAGCCCAAACACTTCCGCCGAATGTGTGAGAAGAAGATTTGCGCACTCGGGTTGATATCATTGCTCACGTGCTCGGTTGAGGTGCTGCCAGCAGAGGTGGCAGGCAGCCAGCACTTGGTCCTGGCAGGCGCAGTTCGTCTGCTGGCAGCTCTGAAGGAGCAGAAGGAGCAGAAAGACGCTGAGCAGGCAGAGGAGGAGGAAGAGGAGGAAGAGGAGGAGGATGGCGGCGCGGACTGGGATGAGGATGGCGAGGTGGGGCCACCCCTTAAGGCTCTGTGGTCTGCTTGTATACGGTTTACCAATTGCTACTATGTGTGGCGAAGACCAAGTATGGGACACATCATAAACATGTGTTTTGTGTAATGTGATTTTCGTGACCACCCAGGATGAGGATGAGGCTGAGGACGCGTACCTAGAGCGGCTCAAGAAGCAGGCCAAGGACCTACTGGGCCTCGATGATGATGACGACAGGTGCGAGCATGGTGGGGCGCTTGGGGGGTGCTTGGTGGCTGCACTGTCTCTACCCCACTGCTTCTTGCTTCTGGAACCAAAAATCTATGCCACTGCCGCCCGACCAGGGTTGCTCTGTGCCTCATGCTATGCTCATGCTAACATGTTATTACATATACCTGCCAACAGTGACGATGAGTTCACGGATGATGAGGACGTATCAACGCCACTTGACGCCATTGACCCCTGGGTGGCACTGGCGGACACGCTGGCAGGCCTACAGGCCGGTCAGCCTGCACGCCACCAGGCCATGATGGCAGGTGCTGACCCTGCGGCACTGCAGATAGTTCTGGCATTTGCACAGCAGCAGCGTGCCGCTGCTGCCAAAAGTTTGACAAGTGCAGCCTGATTGATGGCGTGTGGGGTGTTCAAGATGGAGACTGACGCAGGATGACGGTAACATGGTCATACTGTGGCTGATGTGCCATGGTGAAGTGATCATCCCAAGTAGGGCAGGCATCATCTTGTAAAGAGTGTTTTGACTGGCCGTGTGTCATGGTCACCGCGAGGCCAGAAAATGAATAGCCCGCCAAAGCAATGGTTGTGCAACGAAACACTGGACACCAAGCTGGCCATCCACAACGTTGTGGTGGTGCCCACATTAATGTACCCACACTGTACGTGTTTTGCGCGGCCCCAACACGGTGCCAGCTACAACGCCCTGACCACCAGGTCACGTGCCTACGCCACCTCTGACACGTCCAGCACTGCCACCCCACCACGATCTCCAATCAGGAGCTCCATAGCACCACCAAGCAGTTGCCCGTCCAGGCCATGCTCACCAAGCAACGGCTGCTGTACGTGGGGTATGCAGTCCGCATGGGCAACAATAACAGCGTTCCCAAGCAGGTGCTGTCCGGCACGGGCACCCCCCCACCAGCACCACCACCAGCCGCAGCATCGGCAGCTGCAGGGCCTGCTTGGAGACTAGGGCAGGGGTGGGAACGGTAGGAGTAGGGCTGGACACTGCTACAAGGGTGGGGAACATTTGCCGGGGTGCAGGAGTTGTGTAGGGCGCACGGGCAGGGTGAACGGTGGGTTTGTGCCCAGGCAAGCGCGTGGCGGCCCCAAGGCCAAGCGGCTGTAAGCAGATATTTCAGAACTAATTGGCGTCAAAGGGCATGGTGTACTTGTGCATTACACGTGCCTATGGGTTGGTCCAAGCCATGGACAAGCAAGCATGGAGGAACCACAGCATTGCGGGTTCTCAACCGCACTAAGCGGTGTAATGATGATGACAACGGAGGTGGGGGCAACGTGGTTGGCAGCGCGGAGCCCATGGGCCGCATACGCCTTGTTTTGCGGCCACCATGACGCCAGGCACCAAGGCAGCACTCTACACATGCGGCTTCACCTTGGGGCGCCAAGTGGCATGAGGGGCTGTCAGCCATGGAACGTCCTTGGCACCAGCCTGATCCCATGCGCCCTCCTGGCCGACATGATGACGAATGATGATGAGCCACCCCCAGCTGGGTGCCCAGGCCCAGCCAGGTTGCAGCTAGCCTGGTCAGCAGTGAAATAAATGATGTCAAGGTCATTCCAGGCGGCTTCCATGGGGCCCCATGTGAGTTCATGTTCATGTTCGTGTTTCACGAGCCTTCAGCCGGTCACGGGCTGATCAGCATAGCAGCTCCATTGCGCGCCTTAGTGCATCTAGCATCCCAAACTTGTTGGTGTCATCCTGACACTCATATCCAACACAGCCCTCAGCCATGCAGCTGGTTTCAACGGGGCTACCCAGCAGGGCTGGTAAAGCAGATGATGTTTGCCACAGGGATTCAGGGGCTGGCTCGGCCCGTAGGGAGGCCGCGCACAGTGTGGTTTGATGGGCTTCGGCACACCCTGGCGCAATTAGGGATTCAGGGTACATGGTACCAGCTGGCTCAGGACAGGGAGGGGTGGAGGAGGTTGTGTGGAAAGATGCTAGATCTTGACGCGTACTTTGCTGCTCCCTGTGCCGTGCACTCTGGAGGTGGTGTGCATTGCGCAGGCGCAGCTGGTTTGGCACATCAGACATCACCCATCCCCTGGGCTCCAGGGCCTGACGCTCATCCCGCCCGCCCTGCATACGGTCTGACCGCCGCCGTATGGCCGGGTGCCCTGTGGCATCAGCATGTTGCTGTTGACCACGGGTGGTGTGTCGGTTAGCTGTTGCCCTCTGCAGTGCGCGCTTCTACCAGGGTGCTAGGTGCTGTAGTGGGGCGGCTCCCAGTGCTCAGGGCTAGCATTTTGGGTATCAGGTGGTTGGCTATTGAGTGTATTGACCGTCAGTTTCCGGCATGCAGAAACATCTGTGAAACGCCGTGTTACTATTATTATAAACTATTTTTTATTCTACGGTATTTTTATTATTGTTGTTGTTGTTAGCCAGCAGAGAGGTTGAGAGTGTGAGCCAACAGTTTTGCACATGGGTGGTGTGGCCAGGGTTAAGGACCCCCAGACTGCGTGTCCAGGTGTGCGCGCACTGTGCAGGTGATGCTTCGGGGGCCTCTGCCTGCAGCCCGATCACCAGTCAGCGTGGTCCAAGATCACTGCAAAATCCCCCGTGCACATCCTTACCAGCCTCATCCTCCTTCCCCCACCACCACCAACGAACGGCGCATTGACCAGCTGCATGCGTTCATGCAAGAAGCGTGCCATTCCTAACCAGCCCTCTTGCCGCATCCACGCCTGAAACTCTCAGCCTTGCCCATGCACCCTATCTAGACCATGGGCTCAGTGGCCTTGTGCTAGTTCACAAGTGCAGGCCACAGGGCCATGCACTCAAGCTGATACTCAAGCAAGCGCCAGCAAATGATAACGCATGATGATAACGCATGATGATGACAATGGTTGTGCAAGGAAGGGGTCAGCAAGCAAGAAACACGTGCTTTGCTTCAAAGGACACGCGTAAGTGCACCATTCCTGTCGCATCCTGCAGCTGTCTGGAACCTTAGTTGGACCACTGAGCAGTTGGGACGTCCCCGAACGCACGTGTTTTCCACATCATGCATCCACGTGAAGCAATCTGACCTTATGTGAGCTTGACTCAAATGTTACATGGCCTTTTGAGCCTCTCAAGGCCGGCTGTCCGGTTCTGTCGGTCCGGTCCGGTCCTGCCGGTCTGCCCGCCGCCGTATGGCCCGGGTGCCCTGTGGCATCAGCATGTTGGGCTCCTAGTATTCAAGGCTATTGTTCTAAGCATCTAGATGTTTGGCTAGTGACTGTCAGGCTTCGGCATGCAGAAACATCTGTGAAACGCCGTGTTATTATTACCGTATTAAGGCCGGCTGTCACACATTGATTTAGGGGCTCAAGGTACAGCTTGAACGTCGAAGGTGATGCCGGTGTATTTGGAAGAGCAAGCATAGACAGGAGTTTTATTAGCAGACTGAAAATGGTGCACTTGAATGATGAGCCGTGCATGGGCTGGAGTGTGTGGAGCCAGCCTGCATGCGCTTGCAGCCTGTGCCCGCACCTGTTGCAAGCTGTGTGTACGGATCTCGACATCTGGGCGAGATGTCATCTCCAGGGGTACCCTGTGCAGCCCTGGGGCTGCCGAGGTGAACCACTGTTTATCCCCACAGTTTGGCCACACCCACAGTTTGGCCACAGGCAAGGTAACGAAGCTGTATGCCTGTTCTCGTTAAGGGAAATGCAGTGGTTTGCCTGAACAGAACCATAACGAAGCAAGGCCTCTGACCGCGTCAGCAAGCACACGTCGTCACACATGTGCAAATTTGCAGGTGTTGCACACAATTGAGCCCTTTTTGCGGGCATAGTCGAAGTGTCCAGCGCAGGTGTAGGCGGGGCGTAGTGATACGAAGTCCGGACGCTAGGATAGCAACCATGTCTGATTCTGAGAACGAGCACGAGGTGGTGGCCGATCTGTCCAACGTGGGTACCATTCAGACAGCCGCCAGCTACAGGTTCCAACCGCACCTTACCCAAGCCCACCGCCATTTGCACACAGAGCGACGTCGTCACAAAGTACAAGGCCGCCGCTGAGATTGCCAACAGTGAGTATGGGTACTGGGTGAAGTCGCCGACGGGGTTTCTCTCTGACCTGTCCCCTATCATTCCCGGCGTGCAGAGGCTATTGGTGAGGTCATCGCTGCGTGCAAGGACGGCGCCAAGATTGTGGATGTCTGCAACGTCGGCGACGCCCTCATCAACAAGTAAGGCCCGTTAATGCAGGGATCTGGGCTGCGGGCTCTCACGATGGTGGCTGTTTTGCAGGGAAGTAAAGGGCATCTTCAGCAAGAAGAAGTACGAGCGCGGTGTCGCATTCCCCACCTGCATCTCCGTCAACAAGTAAGGGGGAGCCGGCATGCATGGGCTCGCATCATGCATGTAGGCCCATGCAGGGGCGCTGTGCTGCATGGATGCATGGCTAGGATGCGGCACATGATGCTTGCATTGCTTGCCTGCAGCGTTGTGGGCCACTTCTCCCCTCTGGCTGATGATACAACCACCCTGAAGGATGGCGACGTGGTCAAGATGTGGGTGGCCTTTACCAGCCCTGCCTGATCCCTGCTGTGCTGTGCACGCTGGCTGCCCCTGTACAGCATGGTAGTGGGTATCTCGCCCAAGTCTTCTGTTGCCGCTTATACTGCCATTTGCAGTGATCTGGGTGTGCACATCGATGGCTTTGTGGCTACCCAGGCCACTACCATCATGGTGGGCACCGACAACGTGACAGGCAAGGCCGCTGACGCCATCGCTGCCGCTCGCACAGCGTTCGATGCTGCGCTGCGTTTGATACGCCCGGGCAAGCGCATCGCGGATGTGGCCGGTCCCCTGAACCAAGTGGTTGAGGCGTTCGGGTGCAACTTGGTTGAGGGCGTGATGACGCACGAGATGAAGCAGTTCTTGATCGACGGCAACAAATGCGTCCTGAACAAGCCCAGCCCGGAGGCCAAGGTGGAGGATGGCGAGTTTGAGGAGAACGAGGTGTACGCTATCGACATTGTCGTCAGCACAGGCGATGGCAAGACTAAGGTGCTGGACGAGAAGGCGACCACGGTGTACAAGCGTGCCCTGGACACCGCCTACAGTCTGAAGCTGAAAGCCTCTCGCGCTGTCTTCTCCATCATCACCTCCAAGTTCCCGGCCATGCCCTTTACGCTGCGCGCTCTTGCTGCTGAGGCTGCAGCTGAGGCCAAGGTGAAGCTAGGATTGTGCATGTTGCGCGCACCGTACAGCTGGGCTGGGATGGTGTCGATGCGCCACAGTGCCATGTTGAGCAGAGCACCACCCCACTGCGCTGTGATTGATGCAGGAGCCCCTGGGCACTGCCCAGCTGAACCTGGGCCTGAAGGAGGCCACCACCCATGGCCTGCTGCACTCCTATCCTGTCCTGCACGAGAAGGGCGGCGAGATCGTGGCCCAGATCAAGGGCACTGTCCTGCTCATGCCCAATGGGTCGGATGTCATCACCAAGGCGCCACAGCAAACAGTGACCAGTGAGAAGAAGGTGGAGGATGCTGGGTTGCTGGAGCTGCTCAAGGAGTCCATCAAGAAGGCCAAGAAGAAGGTGAGTGTTTGAGCTTGGGTGACCTGGTACTCAGCGCAGCTGTTATGTGGTCACTGGACTTGTGCATGTGCAGGGCGGGACCCACAGCGTGGAGACTGTGGAGGGTTGGGAGCAGCAAAACACCCTCATCATCTTCCATGCTGCTTTCCTTGTGCTCTGCGCCTGCAGAAGGAGGCAAAGGCCTGAGATGTTGAGATCAGCTTCTGTTGAATTCTACTGGGGTTCTTGGCACAGGGTCCTTGGGCTGGTTGATGGGGTTCTGATTATCAATGCTCATTGTAACACTCCGATCGTGCTGCTCTAAGCGTGCAGTTTGCATGAACATAAGGCTCAGCACGGTCAGCTGTAGGGTTGTAGCCTGCCACTGGCATCCGCTCCCACTCAGCACACTTGGATCATCGCTGCACCTTCCCGCAATGAAGCATCAGAATATCAATCTTGACCTTTGTACGCCCTGAAGTCGTGTTTGTCATCTCTCTGGTCGCCAGCTGGCATGCTTGTGAAGGGTTTGAGAAGTCCATGGGTGTGGGATCCCAGCATGTTTGGCTGGTATGGTCATTTGTGTCGCGTGTGTTCTTCTGCCAGTCCTGCAAGCAAATGCCATTGTCTTGCGTTGCGCCTAAGAACCAACCCTGAAGGCTTGCTGATTCTTTCGCACCCTGTTTGACTGAACATGTTGTTGTGCCTCAAGCCCAAGAACTTCAGGCCCAGAACCTCAGGCTCATACTGAAGCATCAAACTGACATTCACCTGCATGTGCAGCCTGAAATGCACCAAGCTTCCATGGTGCCATTGTGTTCATAGGACTGAAGGTACCCGATGGACTGGGTTACACGCCTGTGGTTGGGGCACTTGGTGCCAAGCTGCATGCATGGAGAAGATATTGACTTGGCATTAAGGCAAATGCTGAGCATGCCGAGCAATGACAGCACATGGCTTGCTCTCAGACCCAGGCAGGTGCAGTAGCTGCAAAGCCCACTTGCCGCGCCCTAAAAGTAAAACCGCTCGCATTCACAACAAATGGCGTATGATCAAATCATGAGTCCTGAAGCAGCGCTTTGTGGTGATGCCATTGCCACGGAACAATGGGTACAGGCTGCTGCTGTCTGCATGTCAGCTAGCTCCACAATGAGCAGAACTGTTGCATGTGGACAACAGCGTCGTCGTCACATTACATAGCACGGCACATCACAGCGTTCAGCTGCTTGGGAGCCGATTCCAGACCATACAGAGCAGACAAACCAGAGCAAAGTGACCAGAACCTCTGGCACTTGGACGACTGAACCCTACCTCGCGCATGCGTAGCGGCTCAACCCTGCAAGTCATTTGACGCTCGTCTCTCCCAGCGCTCAGTCGCTGGTCTCCTGCAATGACCGCTGTTTGTTTGTGTGTTCCCGTCAGCAATCAGCCATGTTTCTGTCAGTGACTTTGCACGTGACCTGGGCCCACCACGCATCCCAGCAGCGCACCGCATTGCTTGACTTGTTCAGCGTCTCAGCTTGCACACCTGGTTGCATCACACGTTGCAGCCTGTTCTCAGGGCGCACTGGTTAGCCCATAACAATCCTGGGCAGGCTGGCTACAGCAAGGCACCTTCGGGACCTGAGGGCTGTAGTTCAACACTTCACAGCCCGGCACTGGGCACTGGCCGGAAAGCCTCTCCAGGAGTGCTTGTGATCTGGAAACGTCAGCATGATCCAACAGAAGAACAGGTTGGTCATGCTATGCCAGCTGCAACACATCACATCAAAGCGGCCTATCACAGCTTCTTCCATTATGGGTTCACAGCTATCACAACTAGCTGCTGCTAAAAGGCAGACCAGAAACTCTGCGGACACTGCAATGAAGTTCCTGCGTCCTACGGTAGGTCACGGGCCAGCTGGCAGTTGACCAGTCACAACCACTGCCACACAGGCTGATGATGATGCATGATATGCTAGTGCTCGGTACATCGGTTGCCTGATGCCACTAGCATCTACGTCATGGCTAGCTGCCCATTGATGAAATTGTGCGAGCGAGATCTGCGCATTGCACATCCAATTCGCGTACAACCGAGGTCTACAATCCCACACGATTTTAGCCGGGTACGACATCACCCTCTTCTAACCAACAGTTCATTACAACCAGATGCTGCCTGCTCACAATTTGCATGTGGTTGACAGTGCACTCCCTCACTACCAACATTCCTCATTATACAAGCAACAAACTCGCATTACACCGCTGACCACAGTCTTGCTCAAACAAAAATGTTCTCTGCCGCTCAACAGCCTACCCTGCCTCCCTCCGATGAACCTCCCTACCAAAACCACCAACGTGGACAACAACTCGCCAAAATGTGTGCACCTTTGCATTTTTCCTTCACAAGATGGACCAGCACTTAGTCCCACCGCAAAGCTGCACCCACAGACATGCCAAGTGTGTGTGCCTGTGTTCGTTCCAGCATGCTCAAAAACTGGCAACAACCAAACATGCTGAGCCAGGCGCAGTTAGAAAATGCAGAGATGGCTCAACAGCATCACCTCCATCTTAGCGCCAAGGGTGCCCCACCAGGTTGTACGTGGTACCATCTCCTTTTTGTATCCCTTGTTCCTGCTGTATGGTGTGGGCGTTGCAGCCCACAGGACCACATAGACTGTTGGTTGCATTGCCTCATCCCACACTGATAACTTGGTTCATAACTCAGCCACAACAAGCGGTGAAGCAATTGTGCTGCCATGTAGAGACAGCTCAGCCACTACCATCCAGATGCTCCAGGCAATATCTGTAGAATCCCAAAACCTGGAAGCCATGCAGGCAAGCAGCAAGCCTCAGAGCTGTGCGAGCTCAGTATATGCACGGTACACAAGGTACAGCAGCGCCAGTGCCAGCGTGAACGACACGTAGTCCTGCTGCTGTTGGCCGTTGTTATTCTGAAAGAAGCGTGTGGGGTCTGCGGTCACAAGTTAATCACACACGTCCCCATATCGATCATTCAAAAAGCATGTACAGCCAGAATGATCATCAACCTTTCAGCTTGAGTGCAACAATGCAACAAAACAGGCAGTCAGTGTTTGTGTTAACCACTGTAAAAGCAACACACCAGTGGGGTTGTTGTAGTAGTTGGGGCTGTCCGTTTCATCAAATGAGGCCAGGCTTTCATTCACCTGAAGTAGGTTCATAGGTGTCAGGGTCAGAGAAGTGTTGTGTTAGTGCTGCTGGGCCACATACATTTAAGATAACACATCAACATAGGCAACGGCTTTTGCTGTCGCGCAGACAGCCTGGGGAAACCCTGGTTAAGGCCTGCTAAGGACCCTGCACATACTTTCTGCTGCACAGTCTCAGTCGCTTCAGATGATGCAATTTTGGCAGACCATGCCACACGGTTGGCAGTGACAGCCATCGCTGCAGGGGGGGCCAGCTTTGACAGGTTCCAGGTCTCTCTGCAAAAATGCAAGATGGTGGGAGCCATGTGCCATGTTGCTGACTACATACGCCTTGCACAGTAGGTTCTGGCATGGTTTCGATGCAAGACAATCAGGCGTGTGGCATAATGCCACGTGTTCACAGTGCTGTAGCATCATGGTGCAGTACCTGCAAGACTACATGCAAGGCTGCTGCACGATACAAAACTTACGTGTGCTTCTCCACACGGCCTGTTAGCAAGTTCATTGTTATGACGGTGGTGACGTCAATGTCAACTTGCATGGTACCCATCCCGCCCTTGATGTTCCATGTAATCTGGGCGGTGCCCTTGTCCAGCATCATGAGCTTGTGCACTGTCTGCAAAAGCGCAACCAGAGCTGTGCATCAGCAGGCAGACATGGTATGAGCGCTAGAGCGCTAGAAAGGCCCCGCGCAACCGTCCTCTCACCACGACAGGCTTGGTCAGGGCCTCTGAGTACCACCGCTGCCGTGCGTACTTCTCCACACCCTGATGATCGCAAGTGCAGGGCATGTAAAAAACATCCAGAACCAGCATGTCAGCGAGACTCCCGTGCGCCAGAGCAAAACGGACGCAAGTGCATTCAGGGACAGCCATGTGCATTGTGCCATGTGCATGTGGCGCACCTTGAATGAGCGGAACCCGTCCTGCACACACAATGACGGTGCACAATTGCAGGCATACAGAGTTTGTAGCGCACACTCAGTCCCATGATGGTGTGTGGCAGGTGGTCACGCAATGGCCATGCAAATGTGCTGCCATGCATGTGTGGTCCCGAGCCCGCATGCCCTATGCCAGAATGTGCACGCCTAGACTTCCTCGTCCTCACCGAGAATTCCACATCTTTCTGGAGTAAGGTTGCGGTAGGGGTCCTCAATCTCTCAATGTCTCTTGCAAATGCCTATTGCAGTCGAAACGGGCGTCAGGGGCGACGAACGTCCGTCATTAACGCGACGAGCCAGTTAACTACAAGCCACCATCAAGTCTGCGCACCTTGACAGTTTGCTCCACCAGAGGCGACGAAGAACAAACAAATGATGTGCAGTAGTTTCGATCAATGTTCTCCACAATCCTGTCCTCCTCTGCTGTCGCCTTGAGAATGGCCAGAGATCGCCACGTCACCTTCCTGAAGCCCCCAGCAGCCACAGGACGGGCTGGGGACGCAGGCAACACGGCTACGGGAAGCGGTGCATAGCGATTGGCCCTCACGGCCAGACTGGAAGAGGGACTCGTGAAAAGCATTGCTACTGCGTCTTCTGCTCTTATACACTTGCAATGAAGCAGGCGGAGGTGATCACAATATGCCAGTCTGCGCCTAGTGGTATGTCGGTTTGACTGGTTTCAGTTGAAAAGCGCGAAGCAATGTCATGGTGCTTTCACGCGGGGCATGCCTGCACGTGCTAGAAGCAAGTGGCACGACGAACTGCTATCATTGCACGTGTTTAAGCATGGTTCTGCACGGGTCTGCACGGTTGCCGCTTCTGCGCGCCAGCAAGAGGAGCTGCCACAACTACAATTCTGCTTCGGCCAGCTGACTACATCATGCATGTCCATTGGCGTCGCCTGCCACCTCATCATCATCCTCGAAGCGACTTGGATCTTCACCCACAAGCTGCACACATCAAATTGCGTCAGCAACAAGGTCTGGTTTATTTTGGAGTATATAACTTCGCCAACGTCAGATCGGATGTCTCAACGGCAAGGCTCACCTCATCTAAGTCGCCCTCTTCACCCTCCTCATCAAGTGCCATAGCCCCACCCTGCGCGTAAATAACGTGAGAGTCCCATAATATAACATAACAGCTGCGCATCGCAGCTTTCAGCTGCATGCCGGAGCCTGACAGACTATGCATACATGTGCCATGCCATCAGGGGTGAGTCCATGCCTCGCTTTAGGTCACCTGAATCCTGCATGACAGCTAGCCAGCCCTTAGAAACTACAGGGACAATAAAGCATGGAGAAGAGACCCCACTGCAGTTACAGGCCACATGGAGCCGTAGGATACACACTGCAGGATTGACACATCACAGTATGCATCGTGGTGCAGCACCAGCATCGCTTCGCAATCTACAGGCGCACACCGCACCTCCATGCGTGCTGCCATCAACTGTGCTCGTGTGGCATCGTCCAGGCCTGCGCACACCTCTGCCTCGTCAAAGAAAAAGTCGCCCTCGTCCTCTGCCATCCACCAACAAGCATAATCTAATATTATCGCGATGCAGCAGCATGATGCAGCACTTGCCACAGCGCCCAATACCTAGGCAGCATCAAAACGCATTGTGGGTGAGAATGCAGCAAGTAAGGCAAGCGACCTGCTGCAACCTGGAGGCGTACTGCACCTTCTGCGCCAGAGTCAGGGTTGAGCGCTGCACAGTCACACATGGCCTTGAACAAGTCCTCGACTGCAAGCAGCACTAGCGAGCAGAAGCCTGTGTGAGTAACCGCACCTGGATGAGGGTACCTGATCATACAAGACAATCAAACAGTGGAAGCGTAGGCACTGCAGAGGGGCTGGTAATGCAGTACAGCCTCATGGTGCGGCCTCTCCAGCATGCAAGATGCAATGCGGAACACGATGTTCTGCACCCAGACCTCAACTCACTGTTGGCTGCATTTATGGGCACAAGACGCATTTCTGCAGGGATGTCGTCCTGCGCTGCACCACCCTCATCATCATCGCTGTGACCTGCTGCTGCCCTCATTGCCTCATCGTCCTCGCCGTCATCCAGCTGGAGGTAAATGCACGCGTGTGGAAAGCTGGATGTGTCGCGTGACACAGCGTGCATGACGATCTGAGGATATGACAGTTGAAACGTAAGGCCTGGGTGGCTTGTGCTGACCCACACGACGCGCCTGTGTGCACATGGCACGCGCTGCAGAGAAATGTCAGCATGGTGCAGAACACACATCAAATAAAACAGACCTACCTCGTTGTGATGTAAAGCCGCCCTGGTCCAGCGTCTAGCGTCTCCCCAAACACCAAACGCACGTCCTCGCAGATGGTGCTTGTCTGCTCATCATCCTCTTGATGTTTTGGAGCACCATCATCACCTAGTATGACGCTAGTGACAACGTTGAACCTTTCCGCGATATTGACAAGTCTCTCAGTCATTTTGATCTATCAAGTGGGCGATCAGATGTTACTATAAAAACTGGAGCAAATCCCGAATAATTATCAATAGAAAGAGAGGTACACAGCCTTATGGGTTAAGGATGAATCACTCTCCACACCCTCCACACTCTCCACACACCTGCCTCCACTTGCATGCATACAGAGACCTGCATTCTTTAGTTCAATACATGCCGCGTGCATGTGGATACGAATTGCAGACCAGCTGCGATCCAATCAATGGGGAGGCTGAGAATTCTTTGCTTGCATGGCAGCAAACAGGATGGAGAAGTGTTCAGCCAACGCATCCAAAAGCTTGTAAACAGACTTTCACACCATGCGGTGGGTGCATGCATGTGATGTGTCAACAAGCAAGCTACCCAGCCTTTAGTAGCTGCACTGGCACCTTGCATCTTGCACCTTGCAGGACTGCGTGTTTGTTGATGCGCCCCACGTACTGCCAATTGAGGAGGGCCAGATGGTGCCCATGCGCGCCTGGTGGAGGCATTGGGCCCTTTCGGACAACAAGGCTGCATCTTTAAAGGAACATCAGCTGGAAGAGGCCGTGAGGGACCTGATGCAAACCCCAAGTCAGCGGGCTGCAGCTGCACACCATGCGCAGCATGAGCACGAGAAGGAGGTTGGACACCAAGTGGCAGAGGGGGGCTGGGGCGCACGCATCGTAGCTGATTGGCACGTGTCGCTGGACGTGCTGCGCAGCACATGGATAAGGTCTGATGGTTTTGATGCAATTCTGGGGTTCAGCAATGGTGCAGCTGCCGCCTTCCTGCTGGCTGCACACGTGCTGGGGTCCCCTCCGGGCACCTTCCCTGGCCGCCGCCTGCGCTGCGTGATTGCGGCTGGCGGCTACACACCAGAGCCACTTGATCAGCTGCTCCCTGATGGCATGGCGGTGGCACAGATGAAGGTGGAGGTGGAGGACGCAGATTTTGCAGATGAGGGCTTCGTACCGGTGACGAAGGACAGCAAGTGGAGCGCAGATATGGTGACCAGCAACAAGGGAGTTGTGGGTGGGACGGGCAAGGCAGGTGCGGGTCATGTCCCAGCCTGGAGCAAGGTGCTCAAGGTGCTGGCTGAACCCTTGCAGGTGGCTTCCCTGCACATCATGAGTGCAGCTGACAAGCTGGTGCCAGAGGCGGACAGCCGCACACTCGCATCCCAGTTTGATGCAGGGCGGCGGCAGATCCTGGAGCATGACCAGGGCCACTGCATCCCCTCCAAGGCCAACCATCTAGATGTGGTCAGCGACTTCCTGTCTTGGTTTGACGCACCAGCAGATGAGCCCGCCCTGCAACTCATGCCGCAAGCACACGCCAGCGCGCCTGTGGGTGCCAAGCAAGCCGCGCCTACTGCACCATCGCCCTCGCATGTGCCTCATGCAGCACCTGCTGTGGCACAAGAGCCTGCACCTGCTGCACCAACGCCAGGCGCACATGCAGCAAGCCAGGAGCAGCTGGACGAAATGGAGGCACTGAGCGCCATCTTCGACACCAGCTACCAGCTCATCTCCATATGCCCCCCACGTTTCAGGCTGTTTTTGAGGGACCCTGCGGAGCCAGTGTCGGATGAGGAGTTCACCAGAGGGCCCCTTCCGGCCGGTGTACAGCTGGGGGTCGCGCACTTTGCACTAGTCATGTCGATGCCTGAGGGGTGGGTGATGCTGGTGAAGGCCGGTGCTCCTTTGGTGCATGTTGATTGTTTCTGGCCCATTGGTTGACATGTACACCTGATCCTGTGCACTTGTTGAAGCTCAGGCGACACTGCAAAGTGCCGGCACAGCCAAGTAGCAGGTTTGCTGGCTGCGCGCCCCCGGCAGGTACCCATCTGTGGGTGGGCTGCTGCCGCATGTGGAGGACGTGGAGTGCCCGCTTGGGACCCGCGACCCCCTGCGCGCGGAGCTGGTAGCGCGCATGGCAGAGGCAGGGCGTGAGGAGCTGGATGCATCTGGCTCAGGCTGCGTGTTTCAGGTGAGGGGGGATGGCAGCCTGCTGCTGATTGCCATAGTTGCAAGCTGGCAGGTGTGCTGATCAGGTGTGCTGAGCATGTAGTTGCATCATCCAAGTGACTCATCCACGGATGCATCCTCATGCATTTTCACGCCTGAAGGATGGACATGTTTCATGGACTCTGCAAACGCCATGCACATGTCGATCGTGAGCAGATGGTGGAGGCAGCCAAAGAGTTCCTGGCTGCTGCACTCGAGGCGCGCGCGTCTGAGGCTCCTGCAGCCGCTGGCGCACATGAAGGCACAGCTGCTTGTGCCTGCATAGACACAGAGCACCCGTGGTGGGAGGCCGATGAGGCGGATGGTGCTCTGATCGCTGCAGCCATTGCAGAAGCATCTGCATCCCAGTGGGCCTGGGTCAATGATGCAGCAGGCTGCTGGGGCCAGGAGCAGGAGGGGGCGGCAGGGGGCAACACACCGCTTGGCCAGGACGCAGACGCAGCAAGCAGCAGTGTTACTGAAGACGCAGATGGGCTGCAGCGTGGCCGGTGGGACTATGTGGTTGGCCTGGTGCGTGCCCACTGTTGTGCATGCCCTTCAAACCTGCTTGTCTGGCGCCTCAAGTCAGCATGCACTTGTCCTGCACTCTGCTATGGACACCACGGTTCGCTCAAACAACATGCATATGCTCAATGCCGTGATGTTCAACGTTCACCTCGCTCTGAGTTGACAACATGCAGGTGGGCAAGCCCAGCGCTGGCAAGTCGTCATTCTTCAATGCTGTGACCGCTGCAGCGTGTGGTGGGGAGGAGTGTGCACGTGTCGCTGCCCATCCGTTCACCACCATTGCCCCTAACGTGGCGCGTGGCTATGTGGTCATCCCTGACCCGTCACATGTGTTAGGTCTTGACCCCAGGCAAGTGCTGGCATTGTGGCGGAGGCTTCTGCAGTGCAGCAACTGCGCAGCAGTGCACCATTATGCCTGTGAAGTGTGGACTCAAGGCTGGTATCCTGCTGCTGCTTTGTGGTCGCCCGTGCCTGCAGCACGGTCAAGCCACTTCATGGCTTTGTGCCTGCGTTCGACCCCGCCCGTGCTGAGACCACATACAACAACATCGCACCGCTCACGCGCTGGGTTGAGACCTCAGGCTGGGGCACTGGAACGCGGTGGCGCCGTGTGCCCGTCATTGTTAAGGTGACTTGAACTGGCATGGGATCTACCTAGGCTGGGTAGTGTTGGCGCTGCTGGTACTGCTGCGCATTGGACTGGTTGGGCAATTGACCACACGACCGGTTTCTGTGTGGCCCACATGCTTGCTCCCTGCCTGCCTGTGCACTGTCAGGATGTGGCGGGACTGGTGCCAGGAGCATATGCTGGGCGTGGGCGAGGTAACGCCTTTCTCAATGACCTGTGTGATGCGGACGTTCTAATACATGTGAGTTGCTTGCTTTTCCTCAAAATGCTTTTGTACTTTTGCATAAATAATACTGCCTCCACAACACCCCCATGCGTACAACGAATAAAAGCAAAAACAGGCATGCATCAGCATCAGCCCTAATCCAACTGCAAGCCTGCATACCTGGGCATTGAATGCGTGTTGTCATGTATATGAGGGGGCGGGGTGAATTGTGAACCGGGGTCAAATGTGACAATTTAAA